>SMJT01000089.1:393810-766555 GCA_004349715.1 Crucihimalaya himalaica
TCTAAAGTCTCAAAACAATGCTTACTCATCATAGGAGCCTCATCCCATATTATTAGTTTAGCTTCTTTAACCAAGACGGCCAAATTTGAGTCAACACTCATCACACATGTTGAAAACTCGTTCACTGCAATGGGTATCGCAAAACTAGAATGAGCTGTTCTTCCTCCTTGTAAAAGCAATGCAGCAAAACCACTGGAAGCTACATTGAGAAATATTTGACCCTTACGACGAATTGAAGCACCGAGAATCTCCACAAAAAAGTCTTCCCAGTTCCCCCAAAGCCGTGGACAAAAAACATACCACCTTCTCGACGATGACAGCGGCCATGATCTTCTCATAAATGTTTTTCTGCTCGTCAGTCATCATTGCAACAACCTGTGATATTCTTTTTTGAAGAGAATTGACGATCATAATCTTTTTCATCTCTGATGAGAATATTTTCATTCTTATCTATCAAACTGTTATCTGGCTTTGGCATATTAGCAAAAATGGTCAAAGAATTCCGTTGATACGCATCATATTTTCAATCTCGGCGAGTGCTAAGTTTTTAATCTGTTCATTCGTCAATGTTAAATCTGCACAAATCAAACAATCAAATTAGAATAAGAAAAAAATGATTAAATTAAATATTAAGAAAATCAAATAAATTGATAGTCTTACGTGGATAATTTTTTAGTCTCTATTGTGTAATAAGAACGTTTCGCTTAAAACCTCCCATGTTGAATTCCAAACATTCAAAGGAACGGCTACACTTTTCGAAAGTAACATTATTACAAACAAACTTTCGTAGGTAAGGGCCTAAAGCCCAAAAACTTGCCTCTTTAATAGCTGCGATGTATTCTCTATCATCATCTTAGTAATCCCAATGCGTACATGCATCTTTGATGTAGGATAGACAACATCACCAACTGTTTTCAAATCATCAAAACTTGTTGCACCTTTACCACGTTTAACAAGACCCTTAAATAGTAAACCTCTCCCAAAGATGGTGGAACAAAAGTGATCCTCCCTATGCGTAAGCGCTTGTCTTTCCTTGGTTTCCACATCCTTTGTTTGTTGTTGCCCAGACCAAAATGTGAGGGAAATTCTTCATAAGTCAGTTCCTTGGCAGCAGGATAAATTTTGTTGCACTCCATCCATCCTATGAATTTAGTCTTTCCAATCGTAGTACGACTGACAATTTCTTCCACTGGATCATTCTTCATTGTAAACACAAAGTTGTTGTCCAGGTAGGTGAAAAGAAAGTTTTTCAACAGCAATTGATGCGATAACAAATCGTGACTTAAGTATACGCCAGGTAGCCTCACATGCCGATTACGTACCTAAAACTATTAATGAGATTATATTTAATTTAAATAAAAACATTTTAGAAATTTAATGATAAAAATAGATGAATACATGGCAGCTATAAAATTTCTTTATTTTCATTGTCCTTATCTTCTGCTCCAACGACTGCTCTTATATTAGTCAGGCCCTTTACTTATGTATTTGAATAGGTATTTGATTGCACGTGACTGGTTGCACCATTCGACGGTTGATATGAGCACGATAACGAAGCAACAACTGATCATTATATGGAACAACATACCTATTATCACAATCAAATCCTTTCTTGTGAACAACTCGTCCATTGTCTCGTCTCTTGTAAATTGGATAACCGGCGTCATCACTTTAGTATGTTGACAATATGGTTTGGGAAAAAACTTTGTACAAACGCCATCTTTCATACATACATTTCCTTTATTAGCATTGCCACAGGGTCCATGTATCATCAAATCGCTAACAACCTCGTACAAAGAAGGATTCAAATCCTTATCAGGAATTTCGGCACTTATGAACTGTCGATATCTTCTGGGCTTTTCAGCTTTGATACCGGGTCTAAAAAATCACCATATGGGCATGAGGAGCCCTCTTTTTGGAATTCGATCGTTTACATAACTGTCAATAAGATAAAAAAGAGGAATGAGTAACGTACAAAACAAACGAAAAATAAACGAATCCAACAAACGAACACTAAACGAATATAAATTGGAAAATATAAGTTGCATCTTATAAAATATAAAAGTGGGATCCGATCATGTGTTGCCAAGTAATTAAAATATTAAATGGGTGGAATTACGTTAGGAAACAATGTTATAAAACCAACAAACAAAGACTTAAAAATCAAAATAAAACCCACCATTCTTAACTTTTCCGAAAATATTTTTAGTGAGCAACTCTTGCTTGAGATTATCCAGCTTCATCTTGAAGATCCTACAACAGACGTCTGTTCTATCTTCCTGTCTTAACTATGCTTTTCAAGTACTATCGATTTCAGGCCACTTTGGGTTGCAAGTAATTTATAAAAAATCTGGAAAACCAAAAAACTTGCATATTGCCATTGCATCTAGATAATGCTGCATCAATATCTTTTACCACCCATAAAAGAAGAAGGTATGAAAATCGCCTCCCCTGCTTGAAAGATCAGTCTTTTCCCTTGTTAGGAGTTGCTTCAATTATCTTTTCATGACTACTGAACGTAGATTTTTTTGATTTAGGGCACAATATAAGCGAGCCTATATAGACTCAATCGTGGTGAATGCATCCACTAAGAGTTGTTGATATAGTCTTCTCGACATTACAATAGTAGGAGATTCATTTAACCTTTCTTGTATCAGGTAAGCAAAAAAAAACTCTCGCATAGTTATTTTCTTTTTCTTTTTCTTCCGCGAGTATCACATAACCAATGTCAATTCCAATCTGAATCCATCTTCTCCATACGGAAACAACATGGATACCTGTAGTGGCAAGTAAGCTGGATGTAGCTCATTATACGCCGCAAGTTCCCTGAATGACTTTCCAGAATTATATCACGCCTATCCATGCAATGCTAAAATCTCCAGGTATGTAGGCCCGCAACTTATCCACAAGAGTAGATATGAGTCCTTGCATCTGTCATCCTATCACTTAGTATTCTTAATTTTAGTTCTTTCGTATGACTGTTAACATCAATTTATCTCAAGCTATCGAAAGCCTTATATGAGGATTATGAATATCCAACATATTTTTTTAAACGCTCAATTAAGGACTCACGAAGACCATCGATTGCTCCGGTGGCCTACATTAGAAAAAAAAATTAATTAAATATATATACTAATCTAAGAAACATAAGATTAAAAGAAGGAGTGTTTAAATAATAACGATTATACCTGTAAGCCAGCTAATCTATTGTAGACTCGCTCTATAGACCTCATTAATGTATCATGGATTAGAGTTGTGCAAAAATCGATGGTTGCGAGAATATTCGGAACACTCTCGGAGACGGCAATAAGATCACCAATGCGATGATAATTCTCCCCACACATCTGAAATACGTAGGGCTTTTACCAAACATTAATAGCCACTAGTCAATCTGTCTCTCCTAGAGATGTAATGAAAAAAACATCATATTATATGCCTATAACACTACGAGAGACAATACTATCGGCAAAGAAATGTAACCTGCTTCCTCTCAAAATCCACACCAATTCCAATGAAAATCCCTAAAAAGCCATAAGCACCAAAACACAAAGACAGTGTCTTGGTGTTGGAGTTCTAAGAAGAGGAAGCTGACTTTTCCTTTTCCACAACAATTGAAGAACGGGATAAGACGAACCGTAACATACCAGGATCAGGACGGAGGGGGAACAAGTGGCAGGAGGCGGGGGTAGAGAATGGAAGTAAAAAAATATCTGCGCTTTGACCACAAACCTAATATTCTTGTTAACTCATGTCACCTATCTCTCTCTTGCAGAAGTTTGCGTGATGTTATGAGATGTGATAAGGTTTTTGGAGGAAAAGTTATTGTTTTTGGTGGTGATTTTAGGCAAATATTGCCGGTTATCACTGATGGTAGTAGAGTAGAAACTGTTTTGGCATCCTTAAATTCATCGTACCTATGGGATCATTGCAAAGTTCTAAAGCTTACAAAAAATATGAGACTTTCGGGAGGGCTCAGCTCGCTTGAGCTTCAGGATTTCTCTAAATGGATTTTAGATGTTGGCAATGGGAAAATCAATGAACCTAACACTGGCGAAATTGAGATTGATATTCCTGAAGATTTGTTGATTACTAGATCCGAAAATCCAATCGAAGCAATGATTGAAGAAGTGTATGGTAAATCATATTGGATGGAGACAGATCCTAGATTCTTTCGAAAGCGAGCAATATTGACTCCTAGGAATGACGATGTGGACAAAATAAACGAACTAATGCTCTCGAAGTTAGAAGGTAAATTTCTCAAATATGTTGCAACTATATAAATGTGATATTTCACTTCATGTTTAATACAATTTTGTTTTTGTTGACCAACAGGAGAAGCAACAACATACCTCAATTCTGATAGTATTGAAACTTCAGATACTGGACTCCTTGACGATATGGTTTACTCTCAGGAATTTCTAAATAGTATAAAAGTTTCCGGATTGCCGAACCATGAGTTAAAGTTGAAAATTGGAGTGCCTACCATGCTACTTAGGAGCGTTGACCCTAAAGGTGGTTTGTGTAATGGTACAAGGTTAATTGTAACTCAAATGGCTAAACATGTCATTGAGGCTCGAATTATAACAGGTGATAAAGTTAGAGATAAAGTGCTACTTCCTAGAATGTTTGTGACTCCACCAGAAGCAAAGTTCCCATTCCGTATGAGACGTCGACAATTTCCTATTGCTGTAGCATTTGCAATGACGATTAATAAAAGTCAAGGGCAAACCTAAGAGAAAGTTGGTATATTTTTACCGAGACCGGTTTTTACTCATGGTCAGTTATATGTTGTTATTTCCAGAGTTACATCTAGAAGCGGATTGAAGATACTGATAACTGACACAGACGGAAATCCACAGAAAAACACCATGAATGTGGTCTACAAGGAAATCTTTCAAAACATTTAGATTTGACTTCGTTTTCATTTATTCTTAGTGTTCAAATTTTTTTTAATGAACTTTTATTCTATTATCTTTTAGTCTAATTTATTTTTACTCTATACTCTTAAATAGAATAAAGATAGTCTAATGATATTGACATAGTCAAAAATATTTTTCACATTAATTCAAAAATATTTGACGAAATAAAGCGATAAGATTAAGGATGGATATTAGATGATGCTTTGATACCATCCAGTGAGCATGTTGTTTGGTAAATTTAAAACACTATGTACAACTGTTAGAGGTGAAATATAACAATAACATCAATAACAAAATATCATTATGATTTACATATTTTTTTTCCCCGCACAAGGTGCGGGTAGCTCCCTAGTTTAAAATTATAAGAAAATAAAACATATACTATTATAATTATTTTCTTTTAAATCCTAATTTAAAAATATAAGAATATAAGCAAATATATTTAAATTATTTAAACATAATCCATAACATACCCAAATTGTAAAAAAAATCAGTTTTTAATAATAAACTATGAATCAATTGACAAAAGATACTTATTCTTTTTTAAAAAAAAATTGACAGCTTTTTATTACTTTAAAAATATGGAGTAATCACAATGTAAGCAATGATTTATTACATGTGGAACATAAAAATGAAAGAAAAATTCGATTAATTAGGAATACTCTTCTTAGATAAAAGGGCAAACTATGAGATCTACCACTTTATTTCAAAAACCTTTTCTAATCTACTATAATCTTAAAACTTTTTTTAATATACCACAAGTAGACATGTCAAAGAAATTTTTACCCTCATATCTACTTTTTCATTTTCTCTCATGTTTCTCTCTTTATTGATCTCTTCTTATTTCTCTTTTCTCTCTCGTCTCTCTCATTTTTTCTCATTTCTCTCTCTTCTCTTTTCTCTCTCCCTCAGATCTATTATTATTGTCTTTCAACGGACATATTTTTTGAACTTTTGGTCATTGTTGTTTTATGTCGGGTTTTCAAAAGTTGTATCTGAATATCTGGTCTACCAAAGTTTTTATTGTCCACCATTTATTTAATTATTCTCAGAGACGAGTTTCTATTTCTTTATTTAATAATGTACACTGTAATTCTAGTCTAAAACCAACCTTTATCGTCCATGCATTATATTGTTATTCTCGAAGACAAGTTTACATTGAATAATATCCACCATAATACTTGTATCCAAATATTTTTATTGTCCACCATTTTATGTTGTTATTCTCGAATACTCGTTTACTATTTTTATTTAATAATGTCCACTCAAAGTTTTATATTTAGTGTTCAAGAAGCATTTGGTGGACAAGTCTACAAAGCATCTAGTGGACAAGTTTATGAAGTATTTGGTGGACAATTCTACAAAGCATCGTGGACGATAATTATCGATGATATGAAACATATCTATATATCGTAGATATTTTTGTCCACCAAATGTTTATCCAGAAAATTTGTCTATCAAATATAATTTTTGATCACCCGTTTGGAAATGCTATATATCTGGAAAATTTGTCTACCAAATGCTTCGGATACTTGTCCACCAGATGCTTATTCGGAAAACTTGTCCACCAAATTTTTATCCGACAAACTTGTCCACCGATAAGTAAGAAAAGATCTTCGAAAGCATCATCTCAAATATTATATTAATATTGTTTGTCTGACACAAAAAGCATCATCCCATACTGTTTACACAAAAACATCTTTGCGCCAACGACCTGGCTAATAGAAGAGGGGTAAGATGGTCCAAATTTTTTTACTCTACCACATGAAAGTGGTACTAGTGGAAAGAGAAGGTGTTTTGTGGTAAAATTTGAAAGAAGTATTCCAATAAGTGGTACAATCAATAAAAAACCCCTAGATAAAATGTCGACAGGCTGATTGCATTCTCTTTTTATCCAAAGGAATCACATCTTTTCAAATTTAGAAATTCTCTTCAAATTTGGAAATTCAATATTAAACCTCTCTTATCCAGTTAAACATACCAAATTAAAAGATTTACCACCAATTAACTTTATCATGGCTTTATTATCGCCTTCAAAGCATACTCTCCTATAACCTCTACTCCAACAACGTTGCATAGATACAGTCAATGCCTGGAAATCACTTTCCATAGCATTATTTGTAAAAGTTCCATGAACTTGAGCAGCACCTAAATAAACTCCTTGATGATCACGGATAACCCACCCAACTTTGGAGGGTAGCCTGTTATTGATAAATGAGACATCAAAATTACATTCACCCACCCTGGTTGTGGGGGCATCCAGTGATCACACCCCGGATGAGCAGTAGATCGTGAACAAGTAGAAGATTGAAGCCATTCCTTTGCATCCCTTTTTGCTAGCTTGAGCGTGTTGAATCCACAAATTCTCCAAATTCTCTAAATTTTTCCGCTAGAAAACTAAAAGGTTCCGGCTTTTCCAAATTCTCCAAAGAATCCACAAACGTAGTTGTTTAAGATGAGGAACCAACTTCGAAGTATTGAGAAAACAGATTGCCTTCAATTTTTCCTCAAAAGAGAAAACCGACGCTAAAATAATCGGGTCTGGAATACCATAAGCTCTCCATATATACTTTGCATATGTGTAGTCAAAGAAAACATGTTTAGCCGTTTCTTCCTCAAGACAACAACGAGGACATAAAGAGTTCCTTGTAATATGTCATAAGCTCAGATTTTCACCAATAGTAAAGCACCATAAATCATACGCAATATAAAATGTTTTAGCTTAGGACCAGTCTTGACCTTCCAAAGAGCTTGTTTCAGATTTGTATTCCCTGGGGGTGGAAGGATAAGAGGGTTCAATGGTAGATATGTAGCTAGCCAGTAAGTTGATTTAACTGTATAAAGGCCATCAGAAGTATAATGCCAACCCAAAAGATCCTCAGTAGCTTGACAAAAAATCTTTAGCGGTAAAACCAAATCAACATCAACCGGAGCAACATAGTTCAGACATTTAATTCATCCCAACCCGTTTTTGAAGCATTGAACCACTCACTAACTTTGAAATTTGGGATGTCTTCTCTACTTTTAACTGGAGCCCGGGGAGGATGTTGTGGGAGCCACGGATCAGACCAAACATTTATCAGCGTACCATCCCCAATTATAAACCGCATACCTTTTTTAACAAGTTGAAGTCCTGACAATACGAAATTCCAAACAAAAAAAGCTCTTTTGCATTTAGTAGCATTAAGAATATTTGTACCATGGAAATATATGCCCTTTAAAACCTTTGCCATTAGACAGTGACGATGTTGCAAAATTTTTCAAATTTGTTTTCCAAGGAGAGCAATATTAAACTGTTCTAAATCATGAAAACTTAATCCTCCTTCTCGCTTAGGTAGACACATCATGTTCCAGGTGAACCAGTGCATACCCTTTTTATCATCCCCAAAACTCAACCAAAACCGACTCAAAATACCATTTATTTCTTCACAAATATTAATTGGAGTTTAAAAATATTCATAGAATAAATAGGCATAGCAAGAGCCACCGATTTTAGGAGAATTTCCTTACCGCCCGAAGATAAATATTTCTTGCTCTAGCCTTGGGTTTTAGCGTCAACCTTTTCCATAATATACTGAAACATCTCTGATTTTTTCCGATCAAATTGCTATGGCAAACTCAAATATTTTCCTTTGCCTCTTTCATTATAAATACCAAGCGTAGCACGAATTCTCATTTTAATATCTGATTTGACTTGACTCCCAAAAGTGATGAACGACTTTCTCAAATTAACCGCTTGACCCGAAACCTTCTCATAGGTTGCAAGAATATTCTGAATGGTTTTACACGGTTTTTTTATTCGCTAACATGAAGAAAAGCGAATCGACAGCAAATAACAAATGTGAAACCAGAAGACTCTTATTACCAATCTTAATTCCTTGAATAAGGCGTTTACTCTCTGCTGTAGTCATCAAATGGGAAAGTACTTCCGCACAAAGAATGAATAAATATGGGGTAACGGATCACCTTTTCGTACTCCGCGTTGTGGGAGAATATGACCATGTGCCGAACCATTCACAAGGAGCGAATAGGTCACAGAAGTAACACACGACATAATCCACCTTATCCATCTCTGGTCAAAACCCATATGTGTCTTAGTTTGTGCAAGAAACTCCCATTCCAAACGATCATAGGCTTTAGTGATGTCAGTCTTTAAAGCCAGATAAGAAGTAGACTGCCTTTTACGCACTTTTAGAGAGTGAAAAACCTCCTGAGCCACAATTGTATTATATGTAATCATGCGACCATGGATAAAAGCTGCTTGGTATTCTGAAATAGCTCCTGAAAGATGGGGTTTTAATCTCTTATCCAGAATTTTTGAAATAATTTTATAGCTCACACTGCAAAGAGCTATAGGCCAAAAATCCGCTATAGTAGAAGGCACCTCAATCTTCGGGATAAGACAAAGATTCGTATGATTATGAAGCGGATCAAGTACCTCCTTTTCAAAGTTTTTTTTAACCTCAGCAATAACCGTCGGACTGATATCAGTCCAAAATTGTTGATAAAAATTCTCTGAAAAATCGTCTGGACCCGAAGCCCGATGTGGACCAATAGAGAAAAAGGCATTTTTTATTTCATCATCTGAAACCTCTTTAAGCAAATCATCATTTATTGTCGACGTGATCATTGGCTGAAAATCGCGAAACACTTCTTGATAATCTAGATCCGAAACCGGCGTCGAAGAAAACAAATCAATAATGAGTAGCAACTTCCGCTATATCTTTAGTACCTCGTCTTGTTAGACCATTACTGTATGTGATCGAGACTAGTTGATTTTGAGCTCTTTTCGTTTTCGTAACGGAATGAAAATATTTCGTATTACGATCTCCCGCTTTCAACCAAGAGTTTCTGCTTTTTAACTTCCAGAAGATTTCCTCATCCACATAAGCCAGATGTAGATTTTTTTTCAATTTTGTTTTCTGATCCGAGGTTAAGTTACCACTAACAACACCCTTATCAAGCTCTGATCTTATTAAACGCATTCTATCTTCGGCATTAGTTTTGTGATTTCTCTTCCACTTAGATATATGAGAACGACAAGAAGCAATGCGATGAGAAAGAGAAGCTCGAACACCATCTCTTGGGCAGGTCCAACCTTCAACCACCGTATCTTTAAAGCCATCCTTATCTAATAAGTGATAATCATAGCGAAAACTTCCACGATATAATTCCTCTATTTCGGAAAACTGAGTTACCAAGGGTCTATGATCCGACTAACCATTACTTCCTCTTAGGCATAGTTGATTATATCGGATTATCTCTAATAATAAACTACAGAGGAAAAAGTGAACAATATTGACAGATGATATGTGCATAGTAAAGCCATGAATTACTGCATGTAAATTTACACATATTTTTAAGGTTAACCAGGCCAATGCTCTTGGCCTTTTTCTTTACAAAATTTTTATTAGGTTATAATTTAATTTATCTAATACTATTATTATTTGTGGTTTTCTATAATATATGGAAAGTAAATGTTTTTCTTTTTGCTTAGAACATCTAAAAACGTTAGATCCGACATGATGATATCAAAAATATGGTTGATCTAAGTGTACTTAAGAGAGTTTTGTTCTTAAAATCAATTGATGTTAAGTAAACATCTCAAAAGAGAGATATATAAATCAAAACTAATATAACGGCAAATACCTATTTTTCAGATTGTACCATTGATATGGGTCGGGTCTCTGTGCCGTATGGAGCTAAGCTTCTGGGTCAATAACTATTTTGTATGGGCATCGACCTCAAGTTTGACACCAAGCTTACTAAATTCGGTTCATATATATAACTTACTGGTGTGTCGCCGACTCTATAACCATCGTTAGTTTTGCCTGTTTTGGTATCATTTGAGCTTAATCTTAGGTTTTGAAGCTTCCTTGACCAAAAGTCCTCTCTCGAGAGGAAACAGTCCTATCTCAGAGTCGTTTTCTCTCGAGACATTGTTTGAGAAAGAGATGGATAACCAAATATCATCAAATCATCTTTAATTTTGAGTAACTTCACTAAGATCATCATTATCGCGGTTGCTTAAATATGTTTCTTAACCAAAAACCTGATTTAATTAAATCAAAAGAATATAAATTAAGAAGAATCGTTCCTTAAAAATTGATTTTAAGAAACGATCCTTGATGACCACGTGTCATAAGGATGAAAGGCAGGTTTCTTTTTTGGTTATGTTTCTCTTTCGTGTGATGTCTTCACCGACAGTGACTTCTCTCCGACGACGCAATCGGCAGTCGTCGTGCTTCCTGGCATATCATCTCTTCGATCGAGCAGAAGGAAGAGAGCCGTCAGATGTGAGGCGACGGAGGTTTCTTCTTCGTCCATTACTTCCCCCTCATGTCTGGGCGAATTCTCCAAGTTCGGCAAGCT
The DNA here is from genome assembly GCA_004349715.1 of Crucihimalaya himalaica. Classification (NCBI taxonomy): domain Eukaryota; kingdom Viridiplantae; phylum Streptophyta; class Magnoliopsida; order Brassicales; family Brassicaceae; genus Crucihimalaya; species Crucihimalaya himalaica. Next base: position 405,102 of record SMJT01000089.1, read on the forward strand.
CTTCGAGTTATCAGATACTGGGTATTCATCATTTGTTGATTCGATTTTCGTATTTGCATGTCTAGATTTTGTTGGCTACTTCTTCAGTCGATTTCAGGGAGGCTTAAGATGTGTTTCTCTTAGTGAAATTATGGTGTAATTGGTTATTGCTCTTGTGTGTCAATGTTGAGATTTGTCTAAATTCACTGCCACAGTTCTCCAATTCTCTCTCCTGTTCCCGTGCGTTTACTGGCGCCTGTTCACGGCATAGCTTCGTGGAAAGATGTGGGGGAGGTTGCAGATTCGCTATGGCTATTTCAGGTTAGATTAGCAGCTAGGTTCTTCTCAGATTTACTAAATTCGGAAGCTTTGTTTCATTCTAGATCAATATGAGTTTTACTTTTTTGTATTAAATGTTATAGAGAACGGGAAGCTTATAACTTAGGGGTCTTCTAATGATGAAGGATAGAGCTATGTGGCTTCTGCAAAGCATGGGGTAAAGTTCATTAAAGATTGATGAATTTTTTTTGTCTCTGCTTCTAAACTTTTTTGTTACAAAAATTGATTCCATTGTTGTCTTCCTTTGGTGCGATTCGTTAAGAAAACTCCAGATTATATTTATATTTAGGTTGTCTTTTGGTTTTAGGTTGTTTGAGGAGTGCTTCCAGCGAAGATTGCAGAACTAGAAGGTCCTACTTTAGTCACGGACACATGTTCTATATGATATATTCTGGTATGATCTACGGTTGTGGAAAGCTTCACATTCGACAGGTTAGCTCTCCCTCTGTCCTTTTGCTTTATTGGCTTACACGATCATCTTTAAACCTCATCTATTAAACCCGCTTCAACCTTCTTCTCTTTTCATCTATTAAACCCGTTTCTTTTCCTCTTTCTTATCATCTTCTTAACACATTCCTTCTTCTCTTTGTGTTCATCTTCTAAACACATTTCGTCTTCTCTTTCTCTCTTCTTTGACATTTTAGGATATGGATTCGTAGAATCCATATAGTCCACAAGATAATGTCCTTCCTGAAAACTTTTGTTATGATAGTTTTTCCCATAATGTCAAACTCGGATCATCACAACTCCCTGTTTTTAGTACTCAATGTACTGAAGAATCAAGATTCGGTGAAAACACGCCTGCAGAGCGTAGAGGAAGAAGGAAATGGAGTACCATAGATGATGTAGTCCTCATCAGCGCCTGGAAACACGAGCAAGGATCTTGTGGTAGGCAATGAGCAGAAATCAGGTGCCTTCTGGAAACGCATTGCAGCCTACTTTGCGGCTAGTCCCAAGGTTGCAGGAGGTGAAATGCCAGAGGCAACTCATTGTAAGCAATGGTGGCAGAAGATTAACGACCTTGTTTGCAAGTTTTGTGGATCCTTTGAGGCTGCAACACGAGAGAAAACTAGTGGTCAGAATGAAAAAAATGTTCTTAAACTGGCTCAGGAGATTTCTACAACAATTACAAGAAGAAATTCAACCTTCACCATGCTTGGCAGGAACTGCGGAATGACCAGAAATGGTGTGAAGCAGTTACAAGTAAAACTGATGGAAGCTCTAAAAGGAGAAGGTGTGAGGATGGTGCACAATCATCAAGCTCTCACGCATTTACCAAACAAGATGAGCAAGGAACCAACCGTCCTCTTGGTGTTAAGGCAGCAAAAAGAGCATCTGGTAATAGAACTACAGTTGAGGGGAAGGCTTTGTCCGATTTTCAGAGCATGTGGTCCATTAAAGAGAAAGATTTAGCAATGAAAGAAAGACTCTCTAAGATGAATCTACTTGAAAGTCTATTGCCAAAAAAGAGCCACTATCTGAGTATGAAGAAGCTTTAAAGAAGAAGCTTATTGAAGACATGTTGGCTAATTAGAGTGAACTAGTTATTAGAAGTTTGTATGTTTCAGATTGTATGTTTGTATGTGTCTCTGTTGCATGTTATATTTCATGTTTATGTTTCATGTTCTGTTTTAGTTTAAAAATATGTTTGTATGTTTCGGATACTATAGCAGGAAACTTTCTTTGAAGTCGTCCTTATGCTTGCCGATCAAATGGTAGATCTCTCTTGTCTTTATGTAACTCTTCCTCCTTAGACTTGTTTAGTTATTTGACTCTTTTACTTCCTTTTGGTTTGTTTATATATTCAGATAGACCGTGTTGAGTTCTTCCACTCAAAATCTTTCCTTCACCGAGATCTTAAGCCAGACAAATTCCTCATGGGGTTAGGAAGACACGCAAACCAAGTTTCCTTCACCTATATGTTTGATTTTGTTGTCATCTTACATTTGAAAGTTATTATCTTCCTTCACCGAGATCGTGTTGTGTCAAACCAGGTTCATGATTTTTCATTATAGGTCAGTAAAGCTTGCGAGATTGATTTTTGATGTGTGGTTATGAATTAACTAGAAGATAAGAGAAAGAGCGAAACATGTCGGCACAAGCAAACATGAAGAAGTCACAAAAATTTATATTCATGTCCTTTTGTTTTTCTTTCTTTGTTTTGGTTGTTTTTTCTGTCCTATTGTATTAGACAGATCACATGCATTTTTCTTTCTTTGTTTCATTTGCTTTTGTTTCTTTCGTAATGTATTACAGAGTCCACATGTATTTTTACTTTGACAGAACACGTTAGCATCAAACAAGTTTCTTTCTTACTTGTTTCTTCTTCTTTATATATTTAGCAAACTTATTTTTTAAAGACACAAAAAGTTTCTTTCTTACTTGGTTCTTCTCTCCTTCTCCTTCTTCTATTCTTTCTTACTTGTTTCTTCTCTCCTTCTTCTTATACTCTTGATCAAATCTACCTTTTTTATATCAAAATCTCAAAAAACATTTACACACATATGGCATCTTCTTCCCATAATCCGTTTGACGGATCAATTGATAAAAATTTAGATCAAAAGTTTGATCAACTATTCGATCAAACATTTGAGAATCTTTTTATTGATTATGGTGAGCATCAGCAGGCAAGGGAGTCAAAGAAAAAAAACGAGTTTTTATTGGAAGAAATCGGGAAGAAGGTCACATACGTTTATGGAACGATTATTTAAGTGAGGCTCCAACATATCCTGCTAATTTGTTCCGTCGACGTTTTAGAATGAACAAGCCATTGTTCTTACATATTGTTGATCGACTCTCCAATGAAGTTCAATTTTTTCGACAAAAGAAAGACGCTCTCGGAAGGTCTGGTCTCTCTGCACTTCAAAAATGTACAGTAGCATTTCGTCTATTGGCATATGGTGGTGGGGCTGATACGGTTGACGAATACCTCCAGCTCGGTGAAACTACTGCTCGTTCATGTTTGCAAAATTTTGTCAAAGGAATAATATATTTGTTCGGCGATGAGTACCTAAGAAGACCTAAACCGGAGGATCTTCAACGACTACGTCATATTGGAGACCAACGTGGATTTCCTGAGATGATTGAAAGAATCGATTGTATGCATTGGGAGTGGAAGAATTGCTCCACCGCTTGGAAAGGGCAATATTCACGTGGTTCTGGAAAACCCACAATCGTTTTAGAAGCCGTAGCTTCATATGATCTCAGGATATGGCATGCATTTTTTGGACCTCCAGGTACTTTAATCGATATCAATGTTCTTGATCGCTCACCCGTTTTCAATGATATAATAAAATGTCAAGTTCCGTAAGTGAATTTCTTTGTCAACGGAAGAGAGTATCATATGGCTTACTATCTCACAGATGGTATTTATCCTAAATGGGCAACTTTTATCCAATCGATTCCAATTCCATAGGGCCCTAAAACATCTTTATTTGCTCAACATCAAGAAGCTACCCGAAAAGATGTCGAGCGTGCTTTTGGAGTTTTGCAAACTCGATTCGCCATTGTTAAAAACCCAGTTCTTTTTTGGGATAAAGTCAAAACATGAAAGATTATGAGAGCATGTATCATACTCCACAATATAATAGTAGAAGACGAACGAGATGGATACACTCAATTTGATGTTTCAAAATTCCAACAAGGAGAAGAAAACGGAAGTTCAGATCTCGATATCACGTATTCTACAGATATGCCTACAAATCTCGCCAATATGTTGGGTGTTCGAACTAGAATTCGTGATAGACAAACGCATCAACAATTGAAAGCTGATTTGGTTGAGCATATATGGCAAAAATTTGGACGTCATCAAGATAACAACTGAGCTTCGATGCTAATTTGAAATGTTTATCGTTTTTTTATTTTGAAATCTATGTTTAAAATATTTTGGGTTGACGATCTATTTCCCCCTGATAACTATCATATCACAACCAGTCCTCACGAACTATTGCCCTAGTGCTAAATCCCCCCGAAAGCAAAGTTCCAGACATATTTCCCCCCAAATCAAAAGTTCTATACCCCAGTCCACCCGAATCAAAAGTTCCAGACTTTATACTCCACAATCCCGGATTAGAGTCGGTTTACTGTATAAGCATTACATCATTAACCATTTAATTGGTTTGTTAACCAATTTTAAACCCGATTATATCGAATTAACCAATACTATACCTGATTAAGAGGTTAACCAAACCCGATTTATAAAAACCCCCAAATAAAAAAAACCCTTTTTTACAAAATTCAAAAACAAGAACCCTAGAAATCGATAACCCGAAATCGAAATCTATCAAGTTGAAACCCCAAATTGAAGCTAAGTGAGTTGAAATCAAAGTTCAATGGCTCTAATTCTTCGAGATGAGCAAGTCGGAGGCCCTGACGGAGGAGACATTGACGAAGAAGCTCGCGAACGTGAGGAATATCAAATCGAGCAATTGATTCTAGAGTTTGTAGATGAACCTCCGATTCGCCATGATGTGTATCCAGACAGTGATAACGAGGCTGACAGAGATGTTCCAGCAAGACATCGAAAACCTGTAAGACGTGGTGAAGGGATTTTGTTCGAGAACCAAGCTTTCTTCAATGGAGTTGCTTTTAAGGAGGCTGTGGTCGAGTATGCATTAAGAACAGGCCGTAATCTAAAGCAATACAGGTATGACAAGAATAAAATTGGTTTTAAATGTGTTGGTGAAGAATGTGAGTGGAAAATCTATGCTTCCACTTTGCCAAATGATGTTATGTGGAAGGTTAGAGTGTTTAGGGATAAGCACTCGTGTACACCAAATGGCGAATGTGAGCTGTTGAAGGTTCCTGTGATAGCTAGGTTGTTTGTAGATAGGATAAGAGATGAACCCGAGGTTTATATGCCACAGAAGATTGAAGAAGTGATAAAGAAAGACCATTCAATTACTGTATCTAGGCCTCAGTGTCAGGCTGCTAGGAATAAGGCATTAAGGTGGATTGAGAGAGAGTACGATACTCAGTTTGAACGTCTAAGAGATTATGCAGCTGAAATTGTTTTTGAGAACAAAGACTCAACTGTGGAGGTAGATACTTTGACAAATGCTGAAGGTAAAAATGAGTTCAATAGGTTTTATGTTTGCTTTGAGGTGATTAGAAGTACATGGAGAGAGACTTGTAGGCCAGTCATAGGGGTTGATGGCTGCTTCCTTAAATCAAAGATGAAGGGTCAATTGTTGGTTGCTATAGGAAGAGATGCAGATAATGCAATCTATCCAATTGCATTGGGTGTTGTACAAGTGGAAAACACAGAAAATTGGTTATGGTTTGTAAGGAAGCTGAAGTCTGATTTGGGACTTCAAAATGGTGATGGATTTATCATTGTTTCTGATAGGCAAAAGGTAACTAGCTTGCTTTGTTTTAATTAGTTCTATGTTATTTCATATTGATTGACTTATTGATGGTATGTTACAGGGATTGATCCGAGCTGTTGAGGTGGAGTTACCAGAGATTGAACATCGAATGTGTGTCAGACACATTTATGGAAACTTGAAGAAGCGTCATGGGGATAAGAAGCAGTTGAAGCCATTTCTATGGAACTTGGCTTGGAGCTACAATGAAGCAGAGTATGAAGAGCACTTGGAGAGGATTAGATGCTATGACACTGTGGTGTACAATGATGTTATGAAGACAAACCCCAAGTCTTGGTGCAGAGCTTTCTACAAGGTAGGAACTACTGTGAAGATGTGGAAAACAACTCCACAGAATCCTTTAATAATTCTATCAATAAGGCAAGAGAGAAGCCTTTGGTGCCTATGCTAGAGACTGTGAGGAGACTTGCCATGGCTCGTATTGCAAAAAGATCTGCAATCTCACATGATCACAAAGGTATTTGTTTGTTTCTTTCTTTCAATTAAGTGAATGTTTGCTATGTTATTTCTCTGGCCTTTGTATTGATCACCATATGTAACTGGATTTCTCATTTCTCTGGCATTTGTATTGATCACATTAGGAATATGCACACCATATGTGACTGGATTTCTCAAGAATGAGCTTAAAAGGGCTTCTGATTGCAAGATTATTAGGAGCACAAATGGGAATTATGAAGCAATTCTTAGTGGTTGTTCGTATAAGGTGAACTTGGAACAGAGGATTTGTAGCTGCAGGAAGTGGGAAATATGTGGCATTCCCTGTGAACATGCCTATGGTGTCATTTTGTTGAAGAAGCTCATCCCCGAGGACTTTGTCTGTCATTGGTTCCGGACAGCTGTGTGGAAGAGGAATTATGAGAATGGGATCGTTCCTTTGAGAGGTGCACGGTTTTGGCCTTCAACAACAGGTAAGAATGTGTATCCTCCTCCAGAACCACCACAACCTGGAAGAAAGAAGCTAACAAAGGCTGACAAGAAGAGAAAAAGAGGTGTGAATGAGTCACCTAGTAAGAAAAAAACAAAGGTAAAGAAGAGGATTATGCACTGTGGTATATGTGGAGCTGATAATCACAACTGCAGGTTCCATACAAAAAACAAGAAGGTGTGCCATCTCTGTCTCTGTTTGTGCTTCTCAATCTTGTCTCTGTTTGTGTTATTAATCCTCTCTCTGTTTGTGTTTCAGGCTTCTCAAGGTGGATCTTCTCAGGCTGAAGCTTCTCAGGCTGAATCTTCTCAGGCCCAGGTTCAAGCTTCTCAGGCTGAAGCTTCTCAGGCTCAGGTCATTCAAGCTTCTCAGGCCTCTCTCACTCAGGCCTCTCTAACTCAGGCCTCCCAAGCCTATCAAGCCACAAGCTGAACCTTTTATGCCATTTATTTATGTTTATCATGTATGAACTTATATAATCATGTATAATGATGACTCTAGGGTATGTTTGGAGGGTAATGTGGGTCTGTTTTTGTGTAACATTGCCTGAATCTGAAACTAATATTTGTTTTGTCTTTTGGAACCTGTTATGTTATTGTTCAACATTCATAAATTAGAAACCAGAAACATTGATTAAGCAAAGGGTTACACAATAACATTGAAGCTAAATGAGTACTTGTTATGTATACATTACAACCTAAACACAGAGACAAACCATACAACAATGACTATGACTATCAACAGACTGCAGTTTCACAATGACTTCCATGGTCTTGTGAAATATCTCTTGCTCAAGCCTCAATTCCATCTTCTCAGACTCCATACGATGTGTTGTAATCTTCTCAAGCTCTTTCTAATGTCTCCATCTCTTCCACCAATGCCTCATCAACAGACCATTTGAATACATGGTTATCATTCATGAGCTACAGAATACAGTTAACAACCAAACATCAAAAATCATAATGGATGCAATGTTTGTCAATAGAATCACATAGAAGCACCTTGTTTGATGTAGCATATGCACACAATATGAAGCTAATAGAAAATCCGAGAAGGAATTGATCGGATTTGAAAATAGAAAATCGAAAATAAGAAAACCTGAGAAGGAATTGAAAATCGAAAATCACTAAAGTATCGAGCTAATCGAGTATCTACTATAAGACATAGAATGCGAATTTAACAAAAGAATAAGATGCTTACTCTTGAATTATGGAATTCGAGCTCAGATTTTGTGAAATCAAAGTTAGGGTTCTTCGTTTTTCAATTTGGGAATTTTTGCTTGAATTGGGTTTGATTGCGAGTGTCGGGTTGGGTTTGAAGCCGAAAATTGTGTTTCGGTTTGGTTTTCTGAGTTTACTATCGGTTTGAAGACTTAACCATGGAAATTTTAATTCGGGTGGACTGGGCTATAGAACTTTTGATTTGGGGGGAAATATGTCTGGAACTTTACTTTCGGGGGGATTTAGCACTAGGGCAATAGTTCGTGGGAATTGGTTGTGATATGATAGTTATCGAGGAGAAATAGATCGTCAACCCAAATATTTTTATATCAAGTATATTTAATTTAAATAAAAAACTCTATTTATAAAAAAAAAAAATTAAGAACCCAATTAGAGGTTTTACCATCTAGGACAAAAAATCATAGTTTTTTAACAAAATTTCTTAACCTTAATTAATTATTTAAATATTACTTAAGAACTCCTGGTTGGTGCACTGGTGTTTCGAGTTTTTGGAACCTGAGGGTTTGTGTTGTAATTGAGATGTAGCCACTGGAAAAGTAAAAGGTATAATAACTCTTTGCTGTTTTCTAGATTCTTAAGAAGAAAATCACGCTGTTTTACAGTTGTATTTCATCAAACTAAAGGTCAAATCGAGAGAGCAACTAGTGTACTCGTAAGCGTGTAACAAAAAACACGTAAGCGTGTAACAAAAAACAAATATGAAACAGAATCAATGGATCAAATATCACGCTTGTGGATTCTGAAAATGGAAAGAACAAAAAAAACATCTCAAAACACTAATTCAGAAGAGAAGACTTTTAAGTCGGAAAAAGTGGAGAGATATAAGAAACTCGTCTCTAATAACGACCAATACCCCAAACCCTGATAACTCCGTCAGTGTACCCACTGAACAAAGTGTTTCCATCTGCACTCCAGTTCAAGCTCGTGCAGTAGATCACCTGCATTTTGCATTCCACATTAGAACATATATAAACTACAATCTATCTCAGACCAGAGAGTAACCAACAAGTCAAAATCCAATTGGAATTACACAATACAATCTAAGAAATCAGAGACCATAGCTTATAGGGAAGCTTTCACCCCTCCCCATGAGTCAAGTAGCCTCAAATAACTAAAACCAGGTTTCTCAATCTAAGGTAAGCTACTCTCTTACCCACAAATATAATCTGAAATGCATTTTAGTGAACTACTACACAGAAGAGAATAAGGCATTCATTTAGAAAAAATCTAATCTTTTAAGGCCTTCCTTATAGAAAAACTCTCATCTTTTAGAGCAATGGCTAAATCAGTAGAAACCAATTCACAAAAACTCAGCACTTCTGGTTCAACAATAACAAAACTTAGAACTAGACAAATCACCATAAAACGATCATTATGAAAAACAGAAGAGAAATATACCTTAGTCTTGTTTCCGATTCCAACAGCACCATCAGACTTCTCAGCCTCAGCCTTGAGATCAACCTTCAAATCTTCAACAACACTCTTACTCTCAAGATCCCAAATCCTAATGCTATTCTCTGTTGCAGCACACAACCAGTACCTATTGGGACTGAAGCAAAGTGAATGAATAACAGAGCCAGCCTCAAGAGAATACAACTTCTTCCCCTCAGCCAAATCCCACAACAAGATCACACCATCTTTCCCACCACTGGCACATAACGAACCATCCGGTGACACCGCCACAGTGTTGAGGTAACCAGAGTGACCAGCAAGAGTGTTCCTAAGCTTACAATTCTGGAGATTCCACACCTTCACAGTGTGATCCCAAGAAGCAGATACAATAGTTGGCACAAGAGTATTAGGACTAAACCTCACACAACTAACCCATTCCTTGTGACCATCACCTTCAGAGATGGTATACTTGCACTCACCAAGTGTGTTCCAAAGCTTAATGGTACGATCACGAGAAGCAGACACGATCTGACGGTTATCAGTGGAGAAAGCAACAGAGAGAACATCTTTCGTGTGACCAACGAATCGACGAGTGGAAACCCCGGTGGCGAGATCCCACAGACGAAGCTCACCGTCCCAACTTCCAGAGAGAGCGAATTGTCCATCGGAGGAGAGAACAACGTCTTCAACGAAGTGAGAGTGACCAGTCATCCTACGCTGAGCAACACCGTAAGACTTGTCTTCTTTTGTGAGTTTCCAGAGGATGATTGATTTGTCACGCGACGAAGTGACGATAACGTCGGAATTATCGATTGGTGTGGCGATGGCAGTAACCATATCGGTGTGGGCGCGCATTGTGCCTTTCAACACGAGTCCCTCAGCCATGATTTAGGGTTTGAGAAGGTGAATTAGGGTTTCTTCTTCCGAGAAAGGCGACACAGAGGGAGAGCAAAATGGAGGCAACAAGAAATGAGATTATTTATACCACTGATACAATATAATTAGGGTTTCGATCAGTTTTTCGAGTCTCCTTATTTGGGCCAACTTTAAGGCCGGATTTTACCATCCAATTACTATACATGGGCTTTAAAATTCAAACCAATCCGTAAAAGAAAAATCCGGTCAATTCTTTCAAAAAAAATAAAAATCAATTTGATTAAAACAATAGTGTGAAAACTGTGGTAGTCTATGTTTTTCATTAAGCTTAAAACTTTGTCCATTGATTGATTTTGGACTCCGGTATGTCTGCTTCTTTAGTTTTTATTCGCTGCTTGCTTCTCTCCTGCGAATTTAGGGTTTTTGATTCCCAATTAGAAAGCTTTGTTTTTTGGTTATCGTTGATTCTTGGACGAGTCTCTGTATTTGTACTAATTGGATCAATTTTGGCAGGTGAAAAAATGGTGTCTGGGTTAATTAATGAGAACCCAACAATTTACCCGAAAAAAGAGAGGCGTCTTCGAACTGATTCAAGCAATACTGATGAGCTTACACCAGAACCAATTGATCAACTTGAGATTTTTGATATCCTTTTTTTTCGTTTTGCACTTGCAACATCAAGTTTTCTTAGAACTACTTAATTGCAAACCTTAATTAGGAATTTGTTTGATTCTAATGATTTGTGTGTTTGTTGGGATGCGATTACCGTCTTACAATATCATTAGCATCAAATATTAGGACCTGAAATTAGCAGTAGGTAGTGTATGCATAGGTTTTGGAATAACTTGAGCATACCACTTAGCTTGAAGCTTGCTTCTTTACACTATTAGAAGTCACAAATCTTTTGTACTTGTATGCTGAATTTATCATAAGCTTGTGTTAGTTGATATGATAAAAAGATGTTGGGATCATTTCTTTTTTCCTTAACAATATACAAATCATATAAGAGATATCAAAGATCCAGAGCATCCTAATACTCTGGAAGATCTCAGAGTAGTTACAGAAGACTCAGTTGAAGTGGACGATGAGAACAGTTATGTTAGGTAAATGTTGGGATTGAACCTTTTGTATGGAGTTAATAGTTTTCCTTTGACCCAGTCTGCTGAGTTCTGCCATTCCTTTGTAGGGTTACATTCACTCCAACTATGGAACATTGTAGCATGGCAACCATTATCGGTCTTTGTGTCCGCGTGAAACTTCTGCGAAGCCTTCCTGCTCGATACAAGGTACAATCTTTCTGATTATTTCATTTTTTTAGATTCTCCAGTTCTCCTTTACTGTTTATTTTGAGCATTGTCAAGATGATATTCTGAGCCCATTGTCTGATTTATGCATTTACTGAAAGTGGTTTGAACATAATTTAAGTAAGCAACATTTGTGCACGAATCATATTCATGAAGTGTAGCACTAAATAAAAGTTTACCAACAGATGTTTCATTGTGATATATGAGACAAGAACCTTTTTTGTTTCATTCTTTAACAACTGTTCTGATACTTGCTAAGAGAATATGCCTTAATAGCACACACGCACAATATTTTATGTGCCTCAATTCTCTGACACGTCTCTAAATTTTTCAGATTGATATAAGGGTAGCACCTGGTTCTCATGCAACAGAGGAAGCAGGTATCTATCCATTTTCTTTGGTATGCGTGTTTTGGTTTAGATCAACCTTTGTCGCCAATGAAATATAGTTTCAGTTGATTCTCAGAGTAGCAAATGAATTATACCCGATAGAGTTGATCCTTATCTTGTTTAAATCATTGCTACAAGTGTACTTCTTTTAGACATGATGTCTGGTTTCGTGGTCTTAAAATGCAGTGAATAAACAACTAAACGACAAAGAACGTGTTGCTGCTGCACTAGAGAATCCTAACCTTGTAGAGATGGTCGATGAATGTCTGCTTCCAACGGATGAGTGAATTGCTTTTATTTTCTTGTGAGCAAGTGATTACACAAGCCTGGTGGTTTGGTCTCAGGGTACAATATCCATACATGTATCTTCTTTACTTGCAAAGATTTTGATCCATCACATCGACTAGGACTTGCATTGTAATTCTTACTCTGATTTCAAGTTTGTTCTCAATCATTTCAATAATGTCTCAATAACATTTTTAAAAATAAAAGTTGATAACCACATGAGAACTCTACCGACAAGCTTCTGATAAAAATAGAATCAAAGTCGGTTCAATTAAAAAGTAAACAAACCGAGTTGGGCTATTTCAACCATTGTAAGAACTAAGAAGTAAGAACACACCTTCGACTGTCCCGTGGGGATACAATTTTTACATGTTCGAGTTTCGAAGAAGAAGAATCTCGTCGGGAACAAGATGAAGTGATTGATTACTGTATTGAAATCGATCACATCTCTATAGCAAAAACCATCTCTTTCGCCTGCAAAAGCCGAACGACCTAAATTGGGAATCTTCATCCTCCCTTCCTTTTGAGCTGTGTGTTTTCTCAGCTATGTATCTTTGAGTTCGACTTCAGTAAGCTTCACCAGCCATGGATTTCGTCAGGTTTTTATACTCTTCTATCTCCTTCCTTTTCAATCGTTTAAGTGTTTTCGTGGAATTCGAATTTTGGGTTTCTTGTATTCTCTCTCTGGGCCACTAATTCCAATTGCTTAGTAAAGGGTTTCTGGTGAAGAAAGTTAGGGTTTTTAATTAATTCGATACCTTGTGGAATAATTAGGGGTTTTTGGAGGAAGCATAGAAGGAAGGTTTTGGTGACGGCAGGTTGTTTGGGAAGTGGGTATTTGCTCTACAAACTATACAATTCCCATACTCGTAGGCTTGCTGATTTGGAACGAGAACTCGCTAACGAGCGTGAAAATGACGAAATCATCAAAACCCAGTTAAGTTTTGAGCTAATAAATACTGAGCCTTTCGTTTTCTGTTCTTATGGATTCTCTGACTGATCTGTCCTGTTTATGCTCTTGTTTAGAATGAAAGCACATTTCGAGAGTATTCAGATGATTGTGGATTCGACCACACTGCCTCACGCAATGCAGTATTTGAGTATCCGCATTAGCGAGGAGATCGATGTCTCTGATGTTATGGAGAGATTGAATAAAGGCAAAGGAATGTTGACTCCGTCTGAGAAGCTTCGGCTCTGGGACGAGCTCAAGATTTTGAGTATGCAGTCACCTATTTACTCTATTAAATTCGGTTTCTTACCTGTATTCATGTTATGTACTTGTTATCCTATTTACTCTATCGAATTCTGTTTCTTACCTGTATTCATGTTATGTACTTATTTTCCAGGTTTCACGAGGATGGTTTTGTCTCTGTGGTCTGTGACAATGCTTAGCTTATACATTAGGGTTCAAGTCAACATTTTAGGCAGACATTTGTATGTTGACACTGCGCGAGTTCTTGGCAATTCTCATTTACTTGTAAGATAATATGCTTACCTCTTTCTCTGTATTGAGGAATTTTCTGTTAATTAATCGATACTGCACACGTTCTTTCCTGCTCACATCACATATGGTCGCAAGTATGAGTTAGGGTGCTTTACTTATCTCATCCCCAACAAGCTATTTCTAGGGAAAACTCATTGGTCATTTTTTTGAGAACTTGTATAATTATGTCTCTGGTAGCTCAGTCTAATTGCGAACTTGAGATTTATGGTTTATTTGGATTAAGATTTTGGAATCACCTATCTTTCTTTTCCCTTCTGAAAAATTGAAGTGGTATACTCGGTTTGAGTCGTTGACATACTTCTGGTTACCTTTTTAAGCAACTGCTGTTTGTCCTGTTATCTGCTTGTAGTGTGAGCTTTTAACAGTTTTTTCTGTTAAATTTATTTTTGTTTGCAGGAAGAGTTAGATCTCATTGATAGAGATGATGAACAGAAGTTTTTGTCAAGTGCTGAATTTCTTGTCACCAATGCAATGCCAGGTTTGATTTTAGATATGCAGGGTGCAGTCAAGGAAGTTCTTAAAGGGTACGTTGCAAAATTTCTATCGAGGTCGTTTATAATTTGACTATTATTGGAAAATTTTAATATGTTATTTGTTATAATTGCAGAAAGCAGTTAAAGGATGTAATTACCACAAGAGTTCTTCAAGAAATCGTGATGCGGATTGTAGATGTGTTTATGAGCACTGGAAGTCCACATCACTGGGTTGATTATTTAATGATGCCCCAAGACACAAAGCTTTCAAGAAACATAAGCGGCTCTTCTGATGAAACAGTGTCCAAGTTTCATCAACTCATGGTTGAGACCCGAGAAGTACTCATCAGGTACATAATGCTCTCTCTGCTAAGATAAACAAAAAAAAAAAATCACAGATATAGTGGTAAACTTATCTCTTGGTGTCTTTCTTGTTGCAGCACTGAATTCACAGATATAGTGGAAATATCACTCAAGTGTTTCACGGACGCGTTGGTAGAGGAAATGGAAACGCAGACTGTAGCAGGCGGTTTGGCTACAGGGAAACCATTGGCAAAGGTCTTACCAAACATTGAGAAGACAATGCATGTGATTACAGCTGAACCAAGCAAGAACCGGTTCTTACAACTCATCAGAGATCTGCCTGAAGTTAAACTCTTTTTTACCCTTTTATACGCTAATATGCCGAAATAGCAACTTTTGTTTGTTCTCTTAGCATTCCCCAAAGTGTTTGCGATTTGCTTTCGTTTTGGGGGGTCTTAGCTTGAAAGAAATGGAGGAATTTTTGTGTTTTGAGCTTGTAGAATTATTTGTTTTGATTAGAAAAAACATTTTTTAGTTGGACACTTGGAACTTTGATTAGAAAAGAATTAAAGCAACTTACATTTTTAAACTTTAAACATGTAACATTTAAAGTGTCCACGATCCCTCCATTGCGGCCGGGACTCGCACACAAGTCAACGGAACTAAGGTTGGCTTTTCCCCATCTACAGCCACAAGTAAAAGATTTATACATATCCGTCATTTATGAGATTACCAGAGAACCAAAGTGCTAGCATTATCACATTTGTCGGGAAATATGTACATTCAGATGACAGACGGAGTTCCTCCGCCGCCGGAGCAAAGTTCGCTAGACCACCGGGTCGGTCAGATCACCTTTTCATTCTCAATCCCTTTTTTAAAATATATAATTTGCTTTAGTTACGAAGGTTAATCTTGAATTTTCTTTTATGTTTATAACTAGATTGGAGAGCTTGAGAGACAGAAAGAGATCGACGATTGGCTTCCGATAACTTCATCGAGAAACGCGAAATGGTGGTACTCCACGTTTCACAATGTGACTGCCATGGTTGGAGCCGGCGTCCTTGGTCTCCCTTACTCCATGGCCCAGCTCGGATGGTACGCAATTCCACATTTGCATTTCTTGTCATCCACATTTTCTTAAGAGTATAATATCTTAATGTTTCATCAAATCTTTTGCAAATTTTGAACACAAATGCAATATACTTTAACAAAAAGATGTATTTTTGAATACATGTAATTTATTTTTCCTTACAAGTTACGACAATCATGGTACTCCCGATTTTAAGCTTGCGCATTAGTTATAATCCCAATTGAACATATATGTATTTCATGATATACTGACCAAATGTTTGAGGTTTTACGTGAGCTTGTTATATATGTTAGGGGACCAGGCATAACAGTGTTGATACTATCATGGATAATAACACTCTACACATTATGGCAAATGGTGGAGATGCATGAGATGGTTCCCGGAAAACGCTTTGACCGCTACCACGAACTTGGCCAGTTCGCGTTTGGCGAACGTCTTGGCCTTTATATCATTGTTCCTCAGCAAATTATTGTCGAAGTACGCATTGATTCCAAATTCGATTATATACAATTATTGATTTAAATTACTTAATATCATTTATGTAGATATAACTATATATAAGTCTTGATTTCGGTAACTTGAACAAATTTAAGGTTGGAGTATGCATAGTTTATATGGTGACCGGAGGACAGTCGTTGAAGAAGTTTCATGAACTCACCTGTCCAGATTGCTCAAAGATCAGACTCTCTTTCTTTGTAATGATATTTGCTTCTTCTCATTTCGTTTTATCTCATCTCCCAAACTTCAATTCCATCTCCGGTGTCTCTCTTGTTGCCGCCGTCATGTCTCTTAGGTATACTTATCAACTTATATACGCATTACTAGAGAAAATCATGAAACATTACATTAGATGAATAGTATTTTGTTTTTTCAAAAAAGTGTAAACATGATAAAAGGTTTAAAATAGTAGAAACATGCTTCTGAAAAAAAAAGGTTGTTTATCAATCATCTTTTGCGTATTCTTTTTAGTTATTCGACGATTGCTTGGACAGCGACAGCCGCGAAGGGCGTTCAAGAAGACGTTCAATATGGTTATAAATCGGGCACGACCGTGTCAACAGTCTTAAACTTCTTTACGGGACTTGGGGGCATTGCATTTGCTTATGCAGGTCACAATGTGGTCCTTGAGATCCAAGCAACGATCCCTTCTACTCCAAGTAACCCATCTAAAGGTCCTATGTGGAGAGGTGTCGTGGTGGCTTACGTGGTCGTGGCCTTGTGTTATTTCCCCGTTGCTTTGGTTGGATATGGCGTTTTTGGAAATGCCGTTTTGGATAACGTTTTGATGTCGCTTGAAACGCCCGTTTGGGCCATCGCAGCCGCTAACTTGTTCGTCGTTATGCATGTCATTGGTAGTTACCAGGTCGGTCGAATAACTTTAAATCGATTCATGGAAGTTTCATTATTCAATCTAATGGGATTCTAAATAAACTTGGTATTCTAAACAAAATTTAAATTTGCAGATATTCGCGATGCCGGTGTTCGACATGGTCGAGACATTTCTGGTTAAGAAACTAAATTTCAAACCCTCTACAATTCTTCGTTTCATTGTACGAAATGTTTATGTTGGTAAGTACGTACGGTGGTCTATACTCTATAGAACTCTGCGTTATCTCTTAATATTTTCCTAAAAGATAATGTGATATACAGCTTATTATATGAATCTAAGAAAATATAAAAAATGCTAAACAACATTCTCTATGATAAAATTGAACGTCTAGACTTTGTCCTGCATGATTATTAATGTATATATGTAATTGCATTAGATTCAAGAATAATGACTGAATTATATATTTTATTTATACTCGTATTTTTTTTTGTATAATGTGAGGACAGCTTTAACGATGTTCATTGCGATAATGATACCGTTCTTTGGTGGCCTTCTCGCTTTCTTTGGAGGATTCGCGTTTGCTCCAACAACGTATTTTGTAAGTGTATATATTACTTATTAAATTTTGAAATCATGCAGATAAATTTTCATTTATAAAAGTAAATTAATACATTTAAACTTTGTACTCTTTTTCATTTTGTTCTGTAGCTTCCTTGCATAATGTGGCTGATAATCTATAAACCAAAGAGGTTTAGCCTGTCGTGGTGGACGAATTGGGTAATGTCTCTTTTTTTTTTTTTTTTGTTAATATTTAATAAAGAAATGAATTCAAATTAGTGTTTAACTTTCGAAACTGGCCTTAGACTTTGAAGCGGAAACAAGATACATAAATTCTTAAATTTGCTTCAAACAAAAGTCTAACAATGAGATTGGATATGCTTATGTAACAGGTATGTATAGTGCTTGGAGTTATTTTGATGATCTTATCATCGATTGGAGGTTTAAGGCAAATCATTATTGAATCCAAAGATTACAGTTTCTTCTCTTGATTAAAATCTCCCTAATAACACAATCTACAATAGAAAGAATGGTTTTTCTTTATCAAATACATAAATTTATCAATTTTTCATTCGTGTTTCAAATGTCGAACGATATTTTTCCTTGATGAAATACAGAAGTTTATAAACTTTTCATATCATGAAAATAATGAAACTCTCTGTGGTCTGATAAAAAAAAATTACAATAAATAACTCAAATACTACGTATACAAGTGATTTTGAGCAAAAGCAATCTAAAAAAAAAAACTAAAAGCTTTAGATGGTGCTAACAAATCATGTCTCCCTCACTCGAGAAGTAGGCCAGCTTCCTTAAGTGCGCTTTTATATTCTTCCTCTGAATTCCAAGACTTAATCTACACCAAAGTTTAAATCATTTGATACTGTTTAAACAAACTCTTAAGATTATATAGATAATATATAGCAGTTAACATTTGCTCCATAGTGTTTCTCGATCTTCTCCATCACTTTTTATCCCTCCCATCATCTAGCAATAGGTTGAACACCGCACCTGCGATACAAGTACACAATTCAGAAACTGAAGAGAGAACTAATTATGGCAACACTTGCCAAGGACAAATCAACATTATTACCTTTACGACCAAACCAGCCACTTCTGCCAACCCTGTGAAGATACACTTCATAATATGGCTCCCCGATTTCATATTTAGTGGGAAGATTATAATTGAGAACCAAATTCACCTGCATGTATTGTATATAACCAGCAAGAGGCATTAACTAAGAAGCACCTTTGGGGGGAAGAAAGGAAAAGTGTTCTAGGATTGTAATCTTCACCTTTTCTTGGTCAAAACCTCTTGCAATGAGAACCTTAGTTGAGTTTTCTTGGAACTCCTTCACTATTGTATCTCTGTCCACTTCTGACATATTACCATGAACACTGGTGACATCATACCCCATTCGAGCAAGAGCTATGTGCAATTTGTCTGCTGAAACTTTTGTTTTCACAAATATTATGGTACTGCCGATATACCCCGAGCTCCATTATCTGATCCTTGATTACTTCAATCTTGTGTAGTTGTGTTCCTCCTTTGGGCAAACCACTTTATACTGCTTCACTGAGTCCAAAATCAGATCCTCTTCAGGCAGTTCGTTGTAGTCCTTCACTATCCTCCAAATAAAATCTCGGACTGTTTCATTAAAAGTTGCTGAGAAAAGTAGAACATGTATAAGAATAGGTCAACAACACAAGCACATAATCAAGTTTAGCACAAGACAGAAGAAGAAAAAGAGTTTCCTCTCAACTGAGACAAAGAGTCATGAATATAATGAAATAGCCATAATTAAGTACACATAGCTGAACTGTTCCTATTTACTAAAGAGCTTTTGAGCACTGAAACAAGCATACATAATTCAAGAAGCATGAAACAAATCAGATCTGGAAATTAGGATTCACTTTCTCAATGTCTTTCATTATCTTCAAGGAATCATCCCTGAAACCATCCTACAACAGATCAACAGATTCTGTCAGCTTTTTACAGAAAGTTGAGAAAGAAACAAAACCAGATCAAAACAGAATAAAGAGTGTACCGCGGCATGCATGTGGTCAGCCTCATCAAAAACAAGAATCTTCAAATGACTTAGACCTAGTTTCTTGAATGCAATCCACTTCTTAAGTGTTCCAGGGGTATCAATCACCACATGCGCAGAGACGGGTGCTTTTCTTGCTATCGGTACCCCTCTTGTTTTCTCTGGCACAGCCACTTCAGCAGTAATCTTAGTGAACTTCCCCATCTTCTCAAGAACTTTCATAGTCTGTCATTTCATTCAACCAACCCAAATCAACAATAAAAAATACACACTCAGATCATTAACCAATGTATATATATAGTAACTAAGCTAAACTGAACTCAAACCTGGTTTACTAATTCTCTAGTGGGACAAATGCAAAGCGCTTGAGGCTCTCTCAATGTCTGGTCAACACGACTCAACATACCAAGCACGAAACATGTTGGATCATGGGCAAACTCTTTTCTTGGATCTTGCTCGGCTTTTCGAATTTCATCTCAACGTACAAGCCTTTCATCAACTCAGGTGATAAATTCAAATCTTCAAACCTACTTGCCGACGTATATGGTGTTACTTTCTACAAAAACAAGAAAAATCAAAATCATCCAAATAACGCTGAAATGTTATTAGGATCATCCAAGAACTACTTTGCATCAACCGGTCCGAAAGACCTAAGCTTGATTGGCAAGATTCAAGAACAAAAATCTGCTAACCACTTGGATGTTTGAATCTTGGGGTTCGTCAAGCACAGAGCTATGTTTCTCATCCTCCTTAATGGTCAAAGAATTGACCTCCAAAACGACTGCGTTTGCTTCTGCTTCATCGTCATCCTCTATAACATCGCCCAACTTCTTCTTCTCCGTCGTGGACTCTGTTTTCTCTCCGCGGCAAATTGATGCTTCTGCGGAGGATGAAGATGACTCAGCGGTGAGGACTTTCTATACTGTGTCTGCCATGTCTGTAGCCAGACCAAAAGTTAGAATGGAGAGATTGTGTTGTAGTCGCAGAGCCCTAAACATAAATAGAACCTGTTTTGAAGCTACTAGGTAAAAATCTCAAAATTAACTGGCTTTAAATTCGAAGCTACTGGTAAAAATGGAAAATAACTGGCTTTAAATTCAAGCTACTAGTTAACCATTTAACCGAAACTTTACCTATGTAGATTTTTTTTTACACTTCGGTTTTTTTTTTTTTTTTAAAGAACTCAAATGAAGTCAGTAAAACTTAGTAGGTAATTTTTTCTAAGTCAAATTAATCGATCAAATGATGAATACGCACGAAGAAAAAATTAGACAGTTTAGATGCTACACATTAAAAAAATTGAAATATCTTGTTAAGTGTATCTTACATACTTAAAGACTTTATGTATATATGTGTATACAATGATAAAGAAGAATTATAAATTCTAAGTAAGACTTAAACTAAGACAAGAACAGACACATAACAATACCAGTTCCACGAGCCACTCTATTTGTTAGAGAGCAGTGAAGTTACTTCTTGGTTGGGTTCTTGATTTTCCAACCGGATCAAGAACTCAGAATGAATCATCTGCATATCTGAAAACTTCAACAAAAATCCACCAAGCCCTCTCAACTCAGTGTTTCGTCTAAAAGAATCTCCTGGTCACGACCCTTTCTGACATTAAACCTGAGAGATCATGAGGTTGGTAAGAATCCATACCATCGCAGGTTCCATTTTTCGCTTTTGATTCTCCTATGAACCCTTAACCCCATTTAGTTGATGCCCCTGCGGTTTTTTTACTTTTGTTCTTCTTTAAGAGCATTGACATGTGGTTAAGATCATTTAGACTCGACTTGGACTCGCCTTGTAACCACAACAAAGCCTCATGAGCTGCATCCTGCTCCGCTTTTTTCTTACTACCAAATGGCTTTCCCATGAAATCCAATCCATTGAAGGTAACCATAGAACGGAAATGGTTGTTCTTAAGCTGTCTTGTCTTGTACACAGGTGATCCGTGTCCTGCTCGAGCAAGCAATGTCTGAAGTTGGTTCTTGTTGTTTTCACCACCGCTGTTCTGTAGCTGAGTCCCTACTTCTTTTAACTTCTTTGTCGGTGTAGGGCTTAGAGCTTTCCGGCCAAAGACGAATCTGCCCTCACATTGGTCCTCCGACACAAGTAATCTAATGGCAGTCATAAGTTTGTCGTATAGTTGAATATCAAGTTTTGGATTCACAAGCTGTAGAAAAGACGAGAGACAAAATTTGTAAAGAAGGGTAAAGATAACACAAGATGTATCCTCAAGACTAGGGTTGGAACTTTACCTTATTCTGAATAAGTTCGTCGAGCTCTCTTTTTAACGAAAGGTATGTATATGCTAAAGTAGGTTTCATGAAAAACTCTAGATATCCTCCAAGCATTTTGAGATGACCATCCTATGGGGAACACAGAGACGACATGAAGTAAATCAGATGTGAAAATAAGACCACCAAGGAAGGAAATTGACAAAATAGGATGACTATAACTTACAAATCCACCGGAAGAGATTTTATCTCCAAACAAAAGAAGCACAGAGTCAGATACAGCAGTGGAGTCTCGCAGAAACACAGAATTGACTTTCACTTTATCGTTGAAGACTAGCCAAGGGAAGGGAATCATTGGTACATTGCCATTCACAGAACTCTGAAAATACAAAAAGCAGGTGTTGGTAAGCAGCTAAAGACCATTCTGAGGGGAGTTTGAAGACTGGTAAGCTAAAAGATGGACTTACTGAGTACAGAAGCACTTGCCCATCTTCCATTGTCTTGAGCGTAATTGACTTTTCCTTATTCTGTGGAGGAGAATAGTTTTATTGTAGGGTAAAACTACAAAATTTAGGGAAAAAAAAGAGGTGAAAAGTAAATGCAAAGGTGACGACGACTCACAACAACAGAACATATTCCAGGGAACAGGCCAGCACAGATGATTGCGCGGACAAGATGTTCATCATGACTCAGCTTACTGCAACCTTCAATGTTATCAATCAGAGAAGCCTCTTTGAGGAGATTAAAGAATTGTCTCCGCATAGAGTCCATGGCCTTAAGAGTTTGAGAAGAGAGAAAGTTCTTCCAGCAATACTCGTAGCCAGACTGTGTTCTTTCAGCATCTTTCCAACCATTGTATGCTCGAACCAATGTCAAATGATCACTGTAATCGCGGCCAGAGAACTTGGACTTTGCTGTTTCTGCTAGCTGCAATAAAAGGAATCAAGTGAATAATTAATTAGAGGCACTTATTGGTTTTCTGCTGGGTTCCAGTCAATTGAGAGGAGCGTTTTGCTATAAGAAATTTGAATGAATCACATGAATACTTCACTATAAGCTTACATCCTTTTTGTCAAATGGCATAAGGAATGGGTCTCTGACACTAAGACCAGCAACAACTGTCATTACTGGATCTAGACAGTTGAAGATAGCCCCTAAAATAAGCATTTTTCCAAGTTTAGGCTCCACAGGAAGCATTGACAGATTTTTCCCTGCATAGAGCATATAATGAGTTCCTGCCAGAACTTGAAAGCCAGATATTTAAGATAATAGAAATATTTCCTGTAGAAACACACCTAAAGCTGTTAAATTTTCGTCGTCATCAAGAGCCCCAATGATCTTAAGATACTCAACAGCATTTTGGACCTGAATTTCGACATGACCATCAAGACTAAATGTTCAACCTGAAAGGAAAACCCAACGAGGAGAGAACAAAAAAACTGTAGTAGAAATATACCGATAATGCTTCAGGAGGTTGCAACGCCCTGGAAAGGAACTCTGATATGCTTCCAAGTCTTAAGCTTTTGATTTGTAGACATAGAGACTGCAACGGCGTCCTTAGGAGTTCCGGCTGCTGGTAGTCAGCAAAAGCATCATAGACACATTTGGGATAGAGGTGATAACATTCTCCAGGCATAACACGACCAGCTCTTCCTCTTCTCTGTAATAGTGGACAAGAAATGGCACAGTTATTTACCACTACACGTGAAAGTGAATCACCAAAAATTTTAAGCAGCAATCATCAATGTCTGTTTCTTACTTGGCGAGCAGCTGCCTTCGAAATCCAAGATGGAAGCAGACAAGGGGTATTGTTAAGGGCATCATAAGACGTCTCTTTTGCTTTACCACAATCAATGACATATACAACATCATTAATGGTGATACTTGTCTCAGCCATATTGGTGGCCAGCACTATTTTCCTAACTCCTTCTGGAGGTCTATCAAAAATCAGCCTCTGTAGGAAGGAAAAGGAAAACATAAAAAAAAAAATGATAGCAAGAATAAAATTATCACATGTGTTGTACTTGTATGCATCGATAGGAAACAATGGATACTAGAATTACCTGCTCAGAGCTGGCCATGGATCCATGACAGGCAAGCAACAAAACATTGTTCGGATCTCCTAGAAGAGAATGAGCTTCGAGCTGATTCTTTAAGGAGTTTATATCATCCCAACCGGTCATGAATACCAAAACAGCACCAGGTCTCTCTCCTTTGACGATGTGACAAAGCACATTCTCAATGAGGTTAAAGCCTATCGAATCAGGACTCCAGCATGACAAAGAATCTCTAGTACGAAAGTTGTATCCTTTAAGTTCTGCAGCTTCAAGAGCATCCTGCTCACAAATTTGGAAGAAGCATACTTTTAAGCAAATAACCTGAGAAATTACAAATTATGAAGTGTAATTTAACAAACTTTTTCGTACCTCAACAGCAGAAGATATCGTTGATTTTCTTTTTTTGAATTGAGCTTGTTTCTGCATCTTCCATGTCTTTTCCTCACCATAATCGTCAATTTGATTATATGCTGTCAGCCTGTACCCAGTCTTCTCAAGAAAATCCTCCAAGAAATGGGCTCGGACAGGGTATGTAAAACCCTGTACGGAAATTTTCACTTTAATTCAAATACTCTTCTATAACATGAGATACATTTCACCAGGTATGGATAAAAGAATAATGTTTACCAAAAGAAACAAGTGCATAAACTTACTGGGATATGCATGGCTGGTGCACCACCAAAATAAGAAGAAAAGAGCTCAGCGTTCAAAGTAGCACTCATTAAAATCAACTTTAGGTCAGGTCGACGAGGTAGGAGATCTTTCAGGACGATAAGCAGGAAATCTGACATTAAAAAAAAAAAAAGAGAAAGAGTGGATTAATATGATACTGGCAGTATACTGATTGAATCCCCTTTGGTAAAATACCATTTTAGTATAATACCAAATTTTACCTTCATTCATCCCACGTTCATGAATCTCATCAACTACAACATGAGTCACACCTTTCAGGCTACGATCCACAAGTAACCTTCTGAGTAAAACACCAGTTGTACAAAAAAGAAGACGTGTATCTCTCCCTCTCATTCCTTCAAGCCGCACTTTGTAGCCAACCTTCCAAGAGAAGAGAGTGCAAATCAACCTCAAAAATAGTATTTTCACACTATAGACTTTTATCTTAGGTTACAGTGTTGAAATCAGATTTGTTCATTCCAACAAATCGAATATAAGTAGATTAAATATTCCAGTGTCAAATAACTCACAAAAACTGCTCAAGAAAAGAGTGCATAACTTACAGATTCTCCTATTTGTTCTCCACGTTCTGCAGCAACTCGTTCAGAAACAGAAATAGCAGATATTCTTCTAGGCTGGGTACATATGATGCTGCATGAAGCTCCACGGGCAGCCTCAATCTCAGATTCTAATATGTACTGGGGAAGCTGTGTTGTTTTACCACAACCAGTTTCTCCAGAAACCACTACGACCTGCAAGAGGCACATGATACGCAAGATGCCAAACAGTTAGAGATTAGTTGATATATTTACGGGAAATAAATGGAAGAATTGCAGTTCACCTGGTTTGCTGCAATGGCTTTCAGTAGCGCATCTTTCTCTTTGTAAGCAGGAAGGGTTTTGCGAAATTCTACCATTTTCTGGCCTTCTGGGGAATCCTGCCAAAAGACACAGAGATATATTCAACTAAATATGAAAAAGGCATATGATTCACAGCATATATGAAAAAAGGCTACAGCTTATGAGAAACCAACCACCCATTGCTGTTGCTTGATCCTCAGTTGTAAGCTTCTTGGTCGGAGTATTCTTTCCCTGGCAAGACTATTTTGCATCACGGTCTCTGGTTTCTCATAGTTTCCATAATCGGTTGATAAACTTTCATTACTATTTGGCCTGGGCATCTCTGGAATCAATGTTATTTTCTGATCGAGGAAAGCATGTAAATGGGCATCTACTTCGCTTTGTAGACCAAAAGGCAAGACCACCTTTTATATCCAAGACGCCATGAAAATGAACAAAGCATAAAAACATGTAAGAAACCAACTATTTAAGAAACTCCAATACGAAAATGGTAACAAAAATCAGCCAGCTTTGCATCACTAGGTATCTCTTATAAGCTCCCTATCCTGGTAAACAAAAGGTAGACACAAAAGTATATAAGGAACACAGCAAGTTTTAAGAATCACTTAAATACCTCTCTTTGTGGGCGTTTATCATCAAGGTCAGGTCTATAATTTGGCAAAGGAGATTTGCTAACGACAACAATCTTCGAATACTGATGGCTGCACACAACAGAACATATCTCTATAATCCTGCAAAGAGTAAAAAACTCAAGGACATATTTCACTTGGTAACATCACAAAATTCTACCTGTGTAATCCCATTCTGGTTGCCAGAGCTGAAATATGATCAAAATCACGCCGATCTTTTCTCTCCCTTGACACAACTTCTTGGTCTTCTTTGTTCCGAAGAAGCATAGTTAGTTTGAATCTCCATTGATCAATGTTATCAAGAGTCGAAGCCGCCTAAAACAACACAGTAAACAAAACAAAAACCTCAAATTCACCAAGCTTGACAAGTTTGAAGAAACCACAAAACACCCTTTAACAGATTCTATCCAACTTACCATTTGCTGAGACTGAGAAGACCCAACATCTCGGTCCGACTCATCACTTGATTCATAGTCATTGTAAGCAATACGTCCATAGCCAGAGTTTTGCCTCTGAAAGTATGGTAAATTAGCTGCTCTCCACTCCAATCCAAGAGTCGAAGAAGAAGCATGGCCACGACCTGCTTTCACAGACAAGACCCTCGACCTCTGAGAATGCGTATCCAATCCACCTGACCTCCGACAATGAAGAGACCTAACCACAGAGGAAGGTCTTAACAACAATTTAGGGCTACGATGAAGCTGGACGGAGTTATGTTGAATAAACATGGAGGTAGCACCGACGACGGCGTTAGGTCTGATATGTCCTCGGAAAATTGCAGAGTAATAAGGCATTTTTTTCGATATCAGAACATCTGAAATTACTAAAAGAGTTGTCTTTTCACGACGAAACACCCGTCTCTGTTTTTGTGCGAAGTTAAAACAGAGACAATGGTGTCTGAGTTTGATGAAAAGGTGAGGTTTTTGTGAGGCTGCGTAAGTGCCACAACCCTTTCAAATGACGGCCACGACGGAGAAGAAGACGGTGAGAGTTATCTATTGGGCTTTTTGTTTTGGGTCGAAGTAGTATTTGGGCCAGTTCGATAAAACCAAGACAGGCTTATTCGCAGTAGGTATATAGTAGTCCGTGTAACCAAACAAAAAGCTTAAGCTTTCAAATCACACGAGTCAGGACTCAGGAGCCAACAGTACCGTCGTTGATCATCGCCGGTGAGCTTCTCAAAGCAGTGACAGACTCTTCTCGCCACCAGAGGGAACCATACTACTGTGATTTCGGATTAACTTTACAAGACCGCCATGGCTGTTCCCGTGGAGCTCTTGTGCCGAACAGTAAGGTCGTGACAATTCTAAAATCGGAGTGATTCAGTTTGATATTTCGTCGTTTCTGATTTCAATTAGATGGATAGGATTCTTAAGTAATAGAGTAAATTACATCTTGGGTATGATATAGATTAAGCAGATCAAAGCAATGTCTTGTTGATCTAGAAGAGTATTCTAATGAATGCTTTCAAAAGCCACGATTTTGTTGATCAAGGATGTAGAGAAAGAGAGAGAGAGAGATGAAATTGGATTCCAATATTCAGCATTTCTTAGTGAGAAGCTTGAAGCCTCTCTTGGAGATGGAAAGATTGTGAAAATCACTGGAACCATAGACATGGGAAAACCACCACTGTTCTATTCAGTGGGTTGAAGCAGGCAAGCAGCTTTGGTTCTAGACAAAGCTGAAAGGAGCTTCCATGATGCATTGTGTGTTGTCAGGTTTCTGGTGAGAAAGAGGTTCTTGAGTACTCTAGATGGTGCTCCAGAGATTGAGCTCTTGAGGCAGCTTGGTGCTTGGGCTAAACTTCTCCATCCCATGGAGGGTCTTTCGCCGAAGCCTTCGAGGTTATTGCTTATACAATGGCTGGGAATGTACGGTTTATACACTATAGACATTGTGACCGAGCTCATGAACAAGCGTGCTCAAGGAAAAATTAACTCTGGGATCAAAGTGAGTAAGCGGCTGATCACTAATGTTTTGGAGGAAAACGAGATGCAGCCCCTCCTTGTGATACTCTTGCAACTGAGTATGTAAGGATGATCTTGAAGATAGATTACATGGTTACCGTGAGCTAGGTTCAGCCTAAGAGGTCCGAGAACGCTTCTCTTGATCTATACTAGTCTTTATTTTTTCTTATTCTTCTTGTGTTTATGTGATGGTTGATTGGAATCTCTTGCTTCATCATGTGCTATTGAAGCTTAGCAACTATCTCAGGGAACAAAAACAAAAATAAAAACTACCAGAAGATCCTTTGCAGGACCTGTGGAGCCTGTGGCTTTGCCAATTTCTTATATGCTATCCATTATCATATGTGTATGTACAAAGAAGATTTTTTTTCTGTTGTATTTGCAGTATGCTGTTTTACACTAGAGATTCAGAATCCTTGTTGTGTTGAGCTTCTTTAGTTTCATTCCCAAGAAGGTGTCTGGTCAGTGACTCATGATCTTTTTCTTGACCCGACTCTTCATTCACCTCTCTTCTCTCCTTGGTTTTACCCCAAAGAACTAAGTACAGTCCCAGCATTATGAACACTGCACCAACAATGCTGCAGAAAAGTAAAGACCGATTTAGAACCCTTTGCCTAATCTATCTGCAGCATAGGTTTCAATTCAAGGCCAAAAGTTTTCTCTTGTGAACTTACCTTCCAGAGTACAATTGATCACCAAGGAGAAGAAATGCCATGCCAGCGACCAGAAGTGTCTGCAGTGGCTGAAAGACAGCGACAAAGACAGGACCACCTTTGTGAATACACCATGTCTGAAGATAAACCACCAGACCCGATGCCACTATTCCCTGTAAAGCATCTGTATTGTTAGCCCATTTTTTGGACTTAGGTCTCAGAGTAGGCACTGGTATAGAAATGGCAAAGGAAAAGCTTACCGCATACAGGATAGTGAAGAGCTCTTCCCATGAGACAATGATCCAGTTTTTAGGATCAGTTTCCACAAACAGAGCAATGACCAGAAACTGAATCAGACCAAAAAAACATGTGAATGATGTCAAGGTGAGCTTTGCTGGGTACTTCTTCAGGACAGGAGCTTGAAGAACCATCCAACCAGCCCATGACAAGCAATGTCCCATAAGGTATAAGCATCCGAGTGTCAAGTTCTGTGATTTGTTAATGGATTCGATTTCGTCATGAGAGTGGGTTTCTTGCGTGGTAAGGTCTCTCTGAAAGAGTGGGAATCCTCGGTACAATGTGATGGTTGTAGCTCCGCCTATGCTCACTATGGTCCCTAACACTTTTGCTACGCCATGTGTACGAACAAGATTGATGTGCTCGATCCTTGAACATTGATCAATGTTAGGACAGATATAAAAATGCTCATTCACTTGAAAGGGTTTTCCTCGAAATTAAAGAGATCAAGGTACCTTAGGGCACAAGCCATTATGAAAGTAATTGCAGGAACAGAGTTCTGCATTGCTGATGCAAAAGTTGGAGATGCATAGGCCAGTCCTAAAAGGTAAAATCCCTGATTCGCTGAGATTCTAATATTCATAAAAATCAGATTAAAAAAAAGGTAACTCAAATCAATTTTCATACTTAATTAAAAATTATATTTAAATTGCGGAAAAATGATTAGTGATTAAAGAAAAAGTGTTTCTTACCCTATAAGCGCTAAGAAAAAGAACTGAACCAGTAGTGAGATTGTGAGAGGAGGCCTTTCCTTCCTGAAAACACACAAAATAAACAAAAGATTCATTTGAGATCCTATTCCAGAAATTTATGTACTTTTAACCAAGAAACCGACATGTGGTTAAAAGGATAAAACTCTCTATAGTTAACCAAGAACCCCATATATATTAGATCAAAAGGACACTTCTGGTGTTATCTGAAAATTGCTCATAGGAAATCAAAAGCTTTCTTCTTACCCAAGAAACCCATAAGAAATCAAAAGAACAAAGCTATCTGGTGTCACAAAAAAAGAGCACACATAAAATACTCACTATGAGATTCAAAAGGACAAAAGTTTCTTGAGTAACCAAAGAAACGAAAACTCTTTGTTTTTGTTGAAAAATGGTTTGCACGGCTGAGAGATCAAACCCTAATACGAAATGCTTGATGACTAAGGGAAGATTGTGAACTTACTTCTCCAAGAAGTAAGCGAAAGGACCAATGAGGAGAAGAGCAAGAATGTTCCTGTAAACAGGATACACAACTTTACTGACACCAATGTTAAGTGCAACTCTTGAGACAATGTGGAAACCTGCGAACAGAACTGTAAAGTTATCAAAGCTACAAGAAGCTTCATCTTCTCAGACACTACTGCTTTTCCCATTTCTCTTCTTCAATTCCTTTTCACTTTTATTCTTTTGTTTCTTCAATTTTTTATTGATATTTTTTTAGCTGTTGTCTCTTTCTTCTTGATGTATCATCAAATCAAGATTGCTCTTATATGCGTATGTTACTTGAGATTTCTATTAAGTAATGTAATTTTAAATTAAGTAAATGATTGGTTCTATCAAGAAGAGCTCTAATGGTACAATTCTTCAAGTGGGCCATTATATTTGTGTATTAATGATTGATGAATAATGATATAAGATGGTATCTTGACTAGATTAATAGGATTTGGATGGTAGTTTTTATGATTTTCTTTTGCATTGACTCAATATATATGGTTGGTGCACATATATAATCTTAGTTAATCCTTTTTATTGTGAACTATTATAATACCATTTGATAATTAGCATTCCGAAGCAAAATCCCAAAACAAATTTGAATAGAATAAGTTCAATAGAATTTGATATTGGGATTCTTTAACTTAAGACTTAAATGCAAAGTCGTCCCGTGTTTAGCAAGCAGACAAACACATATCAGTTTACTGGTTGTCTCGATCCTTGTCTCTTTACTCTACAAGAAAATAGTTCATTTCCGACATTAAAATTTGTCTGAAATCCGTCGGAAAACGTGATTTCCGACGGATTTTCGACGAAACAGACCGTCGGTTTTAAGTTATCGATAATTCAAAATCCATTGGAAATTCGTCGAAATTTTTTGACGGATTACCGACGACTAAAATTCGACGGAAATTTCCGACGAATTTCCAACGGATATATTCTGACATATTTTCAACAGAGTTATTTCCGACGAAATTTTTTTTTATTTAAAAAAGAATTAAAAGAATTATAATTTGAAATTCAATTAATTTAATTACAATAATTATAATTTGAAATCCAAATTTTTTTTCTATGAATTCAAATTCTAAAAAAAACAATTTGATTATACAAATTGAAAGCTATAACAAAAGAAATTAAAAAAATGTTTTAATTTAAAATAATATTCAAAAATACTTGTTTATTACAAAATTTTGTAATTTCTTAAATCTAAATTGTTAATTTTTAATCATAATCTAATTTTTATATCTTAATCTATATTTAAATATACTACGAAATATTTTCCCAAAAACAGTTATTTCTCTCTCATCGTCTCTCCAAGCGATTCCTGCAAATTCAATCACAGAAAATTCCATCGTTTTTGGCCGGCGTTGATAAATTCGGCGTCGGCCACTCTTATTTCTGTTATTTATTTACTTTAATTCTGTAAAGTTTTTTCAGTTTCTAGTGGTAAATAACGGCAATTCGAAAATCTCAGATCTACGCTCTTTGCCACATCGTGACGTTGATAATTCTGATAGATTTGACAGATTCATCCGAATGCCGATGTTTCTCGTCTCGTGTTGTATTGATTCTTTCGAATAATGATGGTTTTCCTTTTATAAGGTTTGTTTCCGGTGTCTTCTCTCACCGGCGTTATCTCCGGTTTTCAACCGATGAAGTTCCTCTCCACCAATTATACGGAGATATCATTTGGGTTTTCGATCCTGGAATCAACGGAATAACCTATTCGCTTTGGATTGGGTCAGGAAATTTAGTTTCTATGAAAGGAGAAACCATGATCACTAACCGGCAAAGATGCGTACGATGTCTCAAAAAGCATGTTCTCAAGCCATCTCAAACAACATATCAGGTTATCTGTTTAATTAGAGTGTTGCAGAAAGCATTTAGGAGTTTCATCTATAAGATGTTAGCCTTTTACGAGTGTATGGAGAGGGGACTTAACAGATTTATTATGTTGCCTGTAAGGCTTCCGTTTGGAAAGCAGTGTCACTTCCACTTCTTCATCGAAATTGTGTTCAATTTCCTTTATTTGTATCAGTGGTTGTATTTGAATGGTTTTATATCATGTAAACTTTTATAATATAATATAATTGATTTGCCGGAAAAAAAAAAATATATACTACGAACTCCTATATCATAATCTAATTTGTTTTTTTATCTAAACATATAAAAAATAACTTACAATTCTAATGTAACTTTAAAAACCTAAATATATAAAAATCAATAATCTAACAACACTCTAACTAACAACACTCTAACTAATCTAACAATTACAACCAAATTTAATCTAACAATTCTACCCAGATCTAATCAAACAATTCCAACCTTAATCTAACATATTTATTCAACCAAAGGATACAATATCAAGCAACTCATGCAACATTATAAACAAAAGATTTAAAACTTATATGAAGGGGTTTGTAGGGTTGAAATCGTGGTGATATGAGAGGTTTTGAGGGAGAGAGTTTGAGAGAGTTTTAAGAAAATGAGAAAGGAAGAAGAAGAAGTTCGACTGTTTTTCATTTATAAAGAAATATCCGACAAAAATAATCCGTTGGAAATCCGTCACAAATTGCTAAAATTTATTAAATTTTGCCGCTTGCTTTTTTGATTTCCCGGGAAAAATTTTCGTTCTCGACGGATTTCGATGTTCCGTCGGAAATCTATTTCGTGTATAACTTTTGGGGGTTCCCAAAAAATATTGGGAAATTGTGGGGTGGGGGGGGAGGGGAATTTACGATAACCGCCGGAAATCCATTGGAAGTTTCCGACGGATGTTTGACGGTTTGGAATATTTTGCAAACAATTTGATTGGTCAGTCAACTATCGATTTAAATAATAGTTTTTATACAGTCGAAAATTCGTCGGAAATTTCAAAGGATTCCTTAATTTTCGACGAATTTCCGACCATTTAGGAATTTTCGATTTGATTTCGATGTATAATAATTCATTACTTATATATGAGCTTAAGAAGTCAATCTATTGTGATTTACACCATAATTGAATTAAGGAAACCTAAAAATAAAAATAACAAACCACATATGCATTAAGTTATTAACATATAACATATACTTATACATTAAGTTTTATAACACATATGTCTTTTTGTTGATAAGATAGAATTTGATGGAAATAATCAAAGTGTTATTCAAATTTGAATTAGTAGAAGATGTAAAATGTATAGTACAATCAATTTACATTTATTCATTTTATTTTCATTATCTTATACCCTAACTTGTCGGAAAATTGACGGAAATCTGTTGGAAATTTCCGACAGATTTCCAACGACTTAGAGAAATTGTCGGAAATCCATTACAAATGGTTTTCGACCAAATTTCGACGGATATGTACATGTCATCGTCGTAAAATCGTCGGAATAAGTAAATTTCTGACGGTTTTCCGACAGATTCCCCAAGTCGTTGGAAATCCGTCGGAAATTACCGACGAATTTCCAATAGTTTTACCAAATTGTGTTTTAAACATTATTAGTTAATTTTAAAAAAAAAAATTAATTTTTTTTTAAAAACATGTTATGAATCATAAAAAAAATAATAATAACGAATATAAATATGTTTTATAATTAATTTGACGGTTAAATAACAAATTTGAAAATAATATATGTTTTCAACTAAATTATCTTTTTACAATAGGTAGATAACAAACAAAAACACAAAACACATGTTTCTAATGATCTAAAATATTTGTGTTTTAATTTAGTAAACCGGCGAATATCGGTCAGAAATTTATGGTGGTTTTTTGATAAATTGGAAAAGTCGTCAGAAATTCGTCGGAAATCCGTCAGAAATTATTTCTTACGGATTTTCGACGGATAGGAGAATTCGTCGAAAATTTGTCAGAAATAAAATTTTTTTTGATAGATTTCTGTCGATTTTTTCTAATTTGTCGGAACTCCGTCGGAAATAATTTCCAACAACACCGGTTTGGTCAAAAATCTGTCGGAAATTTCCGACGGTATTCTAACGAATTTATTTCGGTCAGAAATTTCCGACGAATTTCTAATGGTGGTTCTGTTGTCGGAATGTCGTCAAAAATCCGTCTGAAGTTCCGTCGGAAAAAAGACATGTTTTCTTGTTGTGTTAGTTTCATTTCTTGTAAGCTCTATTCTTTTTTCCTAAAATATTTTTTAAAAAATTGTTTTTAGTTTGTCAATTATAAAATAAAAATAGTAATATACCAAAAAAAAAAAATAAGAATTTGATTAGTGATAGGGATAAGTAAAATATTTTTAGTAGTTTAGAACAACAGTAAAAATATTGTAATATACCGTACATTTTAAGACTGAAAAAAAAAATAACTGAATCACTATTTCATAATGCACCTATTATCACTATTTTTACGTATATTTTTGCATCTTTTTTTGTTTCTTATGTAATAATGATGATTTAAGGAGTTTTTTTTAATCAAAAATAATTATAATAGTGAGTAAAGGAATCGAATTGCATGTGGCCTCTTTCCTCATAATTAGGCGACTTGTCTTCAACGCAAGAAAGATCTCAAGAATCAGTTAATGTTCATTAATTATTTTTAGTTTATTAATTATCCAGAAGGCAATTAATTAGTATGTCACAGGAATATTAACCATTGTTTTTTTTTCTGCTAACTTGTTTTTATACCTATCATTATTCATTAGGTAGGTTCTCTTTTGCTTGGCGGAGTATTTTGTTTGGTAGCACGAAATGATATAGTTAAGTTTAAACTAACTAAATTTTGTCCCTCACCAAAGGCGAGTATAAAAAGAAAAATTTAATTTTGATGAATAATTCTGAAAAAAAAAACATTAATTTCAATACAAATATACAATACAGACTATACAGTACATATCAATGAATATGAATATGTAAGATGCTGTAAAAAAAATCTATGAATATGTAAGAAAACTACTAATTTAAAGTTCAACTTATTGTGTATTGACTCCTTAATGATAGAAGATATTGAAGTGTTTTTGCTTGTATGGTTTGCAATTCATACAAAACCAGCCCATTGATAAAGCAAAAGTAACACTGATCCTAAACTTACAAATTGTAACCAATACGCTAAACCAAATTTCAACTAAACTAGGGTCCAAAATTTTTTATATATTTTTGGGGCGTAAGGTTAAATTTAGTCTTAACTATAGTGGTAAATTTAATAGTCTGATATAATTAACCAACTCTACTAGTGGTATATTCTTTTTGGAAAGCTCTTTATCAGAGCTCCCATAAAATACCCTGCTGGTACTAACTTTGAGTACCTCTTCCAATAAATTGTTTTGTATTTGCTTCACATTCAACGTTATATCTTTCAGATCCCTTAGACTTATATTTGGTAATCTCTAATCTACCTCAACTTAATGGCTCAATGCCTAAAGCAATTAAACCTGTTAAATAAAATATTTTTTATTAAAAGATGTTAATCTCTATATAAGACCTTGTTAAAAAACATTTTCTTTAAACAAAACGTAGAGACAAAGCCATCTTGGTCATAAATAAGAACGATTTGCAAGATTTGATAAGAAAAAAAAAAGAAGAAATTGTGAAAAGGCATACAAACAGCTTAAGTGCTTTGTTTCATGATGTTAGCAACAGTTTGGTTTATTTAAAACATATAGAATACAAAGAACTATGAGTCAAAGAAGAGGAGGTTTTTCGCTGTAGAATCGAGCAAGAACCTTGTTTTCGAGTACTGCTAAAGCTTCAGATGAAGATTTGATACATATAGGTGTCTTGTATTGAGCAATCGAGCCACCTAGGGAGACAAAATATTCCATGAGACAATCAAATGTTCCTTGTTGCACCACTCTTATCTCTAGAGCTCCTATAGATCCATCTTTACTCCTATTTCTTCTATATAGTTCATCAAATGATTCCTCTAATACAGAGCAACATTTAACCAATACTTTCTTATCAAGCTCAAGAACATCGTTAACGCCTTTAGCTTTGAGTTCCCAGTAAAAGACGTAGTGACCTGGAAAAGTGGAGATATCTGCATAACATGTAAATCCCACCAACATTAAATTTGAAGATTCAAGAACAATGGTCGCATGAGCAGATGCCTTTAAAAGCTCCTCTTCAGTTGTTGTCTCTGATTTGACGCTTAAAACCACATCTTTTCTGTGTACAAATCGAAACTGAGGTGTGCTATTGTAAAATCCAGTCACCTGTAGAATATCTCCAATTAGGTATCTGTGTAAACCAAAATAATTAGTGACCACAGGTTCATAGTAACGCCCTAACTTGACATCAACAAGATCAACAATGCTGGCCATGTCTCCATCATGATCAACAGGTAAGAACTCGAAGTAGGAGATGTTGGGCGCAAATGTGTAGGACACATCTTGTGGTTTGCATAGAGGATCCACATTCATTCCAAATGTACTTTCAGAAGACCCATATGTTGTGGAAACTAGAGGAAGCTTGTTGGAATAAAACTCCAATATTGGAATGTATTGAGACATTTGTCCTGTAATAATGCATTCAATATGTTTGGTTTTGGGCCAAAGTCGAGTGATGATACCTTCCCATGACTTGTTGCTGCATTCCTGTTCAATCACATCAGCCAATATGGGATTAGGTCCTCCAAGAATGGCCGAGACAGCATTTTTGCAATTAAGGTCAGTGATCCACTCACTAACATGACCTAGTCGGATGTCACTACACAATTTTTTCCAGTTATTCTTAAGAGATTCTATTGCTCGCACCAAGGCGTAAGCAAAGGTTGCACCAACACTCACAACCTCGTCTCGCTGGACAAGTCCGCATAAAAGATGACAGTACAAACTTTGTTTGTAGTCTAGGCACAATATAACTTGGTCAGGGCTTGTGTACTTGGAATAACACTTTGATGGTCGGTTTTTGAAGTAATCGCTCATGAAGAAACTTGAAAATACTGAAGAAATTGGTAAACCGGAGGATGTTGTTGCGGACACAGGGTTAATGCAATGAAACTCCATCGCCTTTCCTTGCTCGGCAGTGCTATCAAAATGCCTATAATCACGAACGAGATCGATCTTAGCGGTGTGGAAGTTCATATATATATATTATTTAATCTTCTATGTTATTTAAGAAATCACTTTAATAAAAACCGTTGACATGTCAACACTAAACATTAATGTCTTTGTAAGATATCACCACTACTATACATAATACAATATATACTGGAATCACAAAATTATGGGGGAAAAAAAATGTAAATGACAATGTGACTTAATTAGTTCTTTTTTGACGATTTTCGATCCCTTCATATAATTGTTACGGGACAATGTTAAATTGGTAAAATGCTATTTTTATGTGGACATCTAAATTATAAGTTACATGCTAGTGTGTAAGATTTCAGGTTTACGGTTTATATTGGTTAGAGTTTCATAAGATAAATTAGACGCCTACGTATAATGATACATATTATGGTAAAAATCGTAAAATATTATAGCCTCTATATGCGTGATGCCTCTTTTACATATTTATGGATTATCTGAATATGTATATTAAAATAATAAAATGAATTTAACCCCAAGAAAATTATAAACGAATATTATTCAAATTCTTACCAACCAAAATAATATTAAAAAACTTCTTACCAATAAAAAGGGATCCAAATCAAATTCCCTAACCTTAGCTACAAAATCAAAGTAATTAGTGTGGTGAGAGTAGAAGGAATTACTTGTTCACAGCGAGAGATTGTAGAGCAATAACGTATCCCATCTTCTCATTGTACTTCTCGTTCACCGGAAATATCTTTTGTTTCCCTCCTGAAGTTCCAGTGCTACACAAACCAATAGACCACTATATATGAGTACTAGCAACCAACACCTTGAAATCAGAACAAGTTGAACCATATTAGTTAATCATATATAATATATATACCTTCGGAGGAATTTAGTAATAGGACCACCCGAAATCACATCCGAGGGCTCTCCATTGGCAACACGTTCGATATAAGGCTTAACATCATCATAGGTGACCACTGGTACATTCTTTTTGAAAAGCTCTTTATCAGAGCTTCCCTGTAAGAATCGCTCAAGATATTCAGTGTTGGCATTAAGTTTGAGTATCTCTTCCAATACGTCTTCTTGTATCTCCTTTGCCTTCGATGTTAGCTCCTCCAGATCCATCTGACTGAAACTTGGACTCGTATTTCTATATTTTACTTAGTTTATTTGGTTTTGATCTATCAACTCTGCAAAGGGTTTCTTTGTATAGCAGTATATATATAACAACACTTAATAAACTCATTTGTATTTGAAAATATCACACAACCGATTTGTTTTTATTTGTATTAGATTATTACGCAAGTCTGAACTTGGAAAATCGTGCGAATCGATTTAACAACAAATCAAGTTGTCGAATATATTAATTTATTTGTATTTAAAAGTTAGGAACATGCTAATATATTATAACCCTATTATAACTAATAACATAAACTTTTTATCAGAAAGAAAAACTAATAACATAACTAAAATCAAAATTTCTAAACTAATTGATTAGCTACGGTTCATTAAGTTTTGCTAAATTTCTAAACATCATACAGTTCATAGTTTATATATTTTCAATATCTAATAGTGGGAGTTCTTGTTAGTCCTATCAATAGTGAATTAACAACAACAAAATCATACTACTACTACTCTAGATAAGCTTGATTGGTTTGCTAAAACTACCAGCTCTTATATAACGACTGGTCTTTATTATTATTATTAATCGATTTTAATTGTAGTTATGTTCACATGTCGCTGACACTCTTGGCAGTGAGTCATCCGCAATAGTGTCATAATGTCATTACAGTATAATATCAATATTTGAACAAATTGACGTAGTAGATGAGAACTTTGTACAAACAATTTAGAGTATACATTATATTCAGTTACTTATATTTAAAATGTAAGAAATGTACTTGGATCCATGTTAATAATAAGAAAACAAAAAAATAGACTAAGACCAGAGATCCAGGACAAAATGATTGACAAAACATGAAAATGCTGATTTGTCAAGTCTAAAGAGATAAAATGCTGATCCTGATCCATTGACAAAACATATCTTTGTCGTCAGTTATAATGTGATACGTAAGTAAAAGTGAAATGGATAACAAAATATATTAAATACGTTATTATAAAATGGATCAGGATCAACTAAGACTTTAGAATTCCAGATTTTGTAAGAGAGAGAACAGCGAAGCCTTAAGACACGCCTGAACTTCCCAGAGAATGACTCTTAACACCTACGGATGCAAACAGTTTTCTATGCCAATCATGCCGCAGCCGAAACCAAAAAACAAGGCTTAAGTCAAGTAACTAAGTCTTTTATATAGCAGCAAACACACAAAGAAAAAAGCAATCAGATCTGTATTATATGGTTCATTGTTACAGGTAAATTTCATGTACATAGTTATGTGAGAGACAAAAAAGATTCAAAATACAAAGACCTATTTACCTCGAGTGATTCTACATATACTCAGTTTTTCAAGCAAAGCAAATACTTCAGGGCTTGACCAATACGTAAGCTGTGTGTAATGTTTCATCGAGCTTTGGCTCACCTCTCTATTCTAATCATCTCCTGCAGTAAGGACCCCCATAGGTTCATAACCATGCTCAAATCAAACATCTTATAAACTTGTGCAAAATCATGTATTTTTTTTTTAACCTTTCTTTTGGCAGCAAGACTCTGGCTTTCGTTTTTTTTCTTTTCATGGGCGCACTGACCGCACCAGTCTGGGAATTCCTTCTCATAAGTTTGCATCTCCCTATACAAAGAGCTGCAATGGAAAAGCAGAAGAAATTGTGATTCAATTGTGGTCTGAAATCCTGAGGCAAGCTTCAAGATTGCTTACCTCCGGCACCAAAGAATCATATTGGCCCGATAACCAGATATGGCTCTGGCTCCATGGCGGTGGCGGCCACGGTGAAGTATAGCTTGACCCGGTATATAAGAGTAATGAAAATGTTCCTGCTTCAGTAAGAAATAGTTAATAGTTGTTTCCTTTATTACTTAACCATTTTGCCATTTACGAAATACTGGAATGTAATAGGACAAAAATAAGCTCCTCAAAAGGACTCACATACCTCTGGCCTCATAGCTGTACTAACATGTTTTTCACATCGTGTGCCTCGGAAGAATAATTCCCCTCCCTCAAATTGTTTCCTCAAACAAACATTCAATGTTATTTCTGAATTATCCACATGAGACCCTGCAGTTTTAAAAGACAATTAATGCACACAGAATAATAGAAAGAAGCTTCCATCGCCCAAACAATAGTCACTAGTATTCTGTCCTGCAACAAATCCAATTGATGATTTTTCCTTGCTATTCTGTTTCCTCTCTTCCTAAAAATTGAGACATTCATATTTTTTCCAACTAAGAGTAACATAGACACACTGCAAATGTACCTCAGATTATCCATTGAACAGACATAGACACACTTCAAAAGAGACCATTCAATTACGTTTACGTTTGAATATATTTTGCATAAAAACATAGAACTTTGCATAAAATGGTTTACGTTTGCTATTAAATGTTAAACCACGAAAAGTTCCAACATTAAAGAATTCACTATGGTTCTCTAAGCAGCTTAAGTATCACAGAATATTCTCGCACTTCAGGAAAGATTGCACGGTCCTGTGAGAATTTTTGCAGAATCATTGTTGCAAAGTAGTAGCAAAAAATCAAAGGGACTCACCTAAATCAGCATCCCTTTCTTCACCATTTTCAATATAAAATCCATGGTGAGAGTCAAACATTGCTCCACACACCTCAGGGAAGAATACTGCAGAAACAACAGAGTGAAGTTTAGTGTTACTGTATTTTATTGAACAAGAAAAGTCTTTCTAATGCATTCAAGTCATATGTTGACTACCTTTGCAAATTGGAAAGATAAATTCCTTCATGAGTTTATTAAGCGTGATATCCAGGCCAAAGTCATTAAGCACAACACCGTATTTACTCTTGCTGTACGGTCTCCTGATCGGGAAATTATTCTCACGAGCCCACTTTTCAAAATTTTCTACCTGCTTAATCAAACAGCAGCAAATGAATCAAAGAGGTAAGAGGATAAGTGGCAAGATGACAGGTTATTACCTCTACTATCAATTTCTCAAAGAAGTCACGCTCAAACATTTGAAAGACAAAAACACCGGGAAACGGTTCAGAAATGACGCGTCTGAAGCTTTCCTTTGTGTTTTGGCTGATCGCCTTCAGGAAAGAAGGAAGCAAAAACAATTTGGGATCAAAATTATTCCACCCCCTGAAAAGTGGCTGCAGAAAAGGAAACATTTCAAACATTGGCATGAAGAAGTATAAAGAAAACAAAACAAAAGATGAGCAAAGGCTTCTCACCTGATAATTGGATATTATCGTCTGCCAATAGTTCTTGCGCCAATTAGCCTTGAAAATTATATAGACATGAAACTATTCTGAGAACGTAACCAGAATCGATATGTTCACAAGAAAAAGCTAAAGATCATGATTCGTATCAGTTTGGTACACTTGGTAATTTCAAGAAACTAACAAGAATCACTATAGTAAGGGCTTCAGAAGCAATCTCAATTTCAAAGATTAAGATTAAAAAAAAAAAAATGAAAAGTTGAAAGAGCCATTACTCTGAAACATTCTCTGCCGGAAATGTACTTGCGCAAAATGGCTGACATGAATTTCGCCTTCTCTTCTCTGTTCACCGTGAGCATTTCCGGCGGCAAGTACTTCTCTAGCGATCTTAATACGCTTGAACTAAATTCCAGATTCAGATCGTCGTAGCTCTCAGATGTGTGCTCGTTGTTAGGAACCAGACTCAGCCTCGGGATAGGCATCTTTATCTCCGCCGCAGTTTTCACCGGTGGTTGAGAATCTCCACCTCCACCAGTTTCTTCACCGTCCACCATCGTCGCTTGCGAATCTTGAATCGAAGCTTCTTCTAATTTGGGAATTC
This sequence comes from Crucihimalaya himalaica, assembly GCA_004349715.1. NCBI lineage: Eukaryota > Viridiplantae > Streptophyta > Magnoliopsida > Brassicales > Brassicaceae > Crucihimalaya > Crucihimalaya himalaica. The sequence continues at coordinate 447,003 of SMJT01000089.1, forward strand.
TGATTTTGAGTTTCCGTTGCAGTTAGGGTTGTTTTCCCCCGAGAATTTAATTGAGCAAAATATAAAAACCCCCCTCGCACGGGATTTAGCAGCGCGTTTCGACCACGCGTGATATTTGTGTGAGTTGTCGGCCCATTTATCGGCCCAACAAATGTTTCGCACCGAATACTTACAAATCATTGGTATTTAATTCCAGTTAATAGCGAACAAGAAACTAAAATGATGGAGAATGTTTCTGTGGCTGGTTGATCTTAATCAACAATTTGCTTTGGTACATAGATTGGGTGATGCTTTGAATGAATTTTGTTTTAGGCCAAAGACTTTTGATTCTTCTTCAATCAGATCTGTCAATACGGGTATATGTTCTCCAAGGATGATAGTAACAGAGTCTCTGCAACTAAGATCGGTGATCCATTAACTAACATATAGTTCTTAAGGAAATGACTGCTCCAACCAGCACAGAAGCAAATGTAGCAGCCACACTCACAACTTCGTCTCTCAGAACAAAGAAGATGGCAGTACAAAGCCGGCTTATTATCTGGACACAACGTCACTTCCTCAGGGCTTGTATAGCAGTTTGATAGCCAGTTCTGTCACTCATTAAAAAGCTCGTAATCGCGTTAGAAACTGGCAAACTAGCATTGTGTAATTGAACAAGCAGCCCAGTGTGGTAGCTGCTGCAATGGCACTGAGTTCTCTTCGACAAAAGTTTTCTCTATATTTATAAATATATAAAATTACTGCGAAACCTATATATACTGCATGTGGGGCGTTTCTTTATTATTACGCTTCGCCATTCAATGACTACATACATATAACAATTTTTTTAAAAAATACCATACCAATATTTCCTATTATTACATGTCAAATAATGGAGATTTTTAGAGTAGCACAACACAGAAAAAAAAAGCAATCAAATCTATGTTATATACAGGCAATTTCATGTACATAGTAATGTGAGAGACAAGACAAGAAGATTGAAGATACAAAGACCTATTTACCTCAAATGATTCTACATATACTCAGTTTTTCAAGTACGGAATCAAACGGCAAACCAAACACTTCAGGACTTCGCCGAGCTTTTGGCTTCACCCTCTATTCTAATCATCTCCTGCAATAAGGACCATAGCTTCATAACCATGCTCTGACCAAACATCTTATAAACTTGTGCAATATCATCGTCCTTTTGTTTTAACCTTTCTTTTGGCAGCAAGAATTTGGCTTTCCTTTTCTTTCTTTTCATGAGCACATTGACCACACCAGTCTGAGAATTCCGTCTGATAAGTTTCTACCTCTCTAAACAAAGAGCTGCAAAGGAAGAAAAAAAAGAAGAATATGTGATTCAGTTGTGATCTGAAGTCCTGAGACAAGCTTCACGATTGCTTACTTTCTGCACCAAAGAATCATGGTCCGGTAGTGACCAGATGTTGTGGCTCTGGCACAATTTCGGTGGCAGCCACGGTGAAGTATAGCTTGACCCGGTTTTAGACGGCAATCAAAATTTTCCTGCTTCAGTGAGAAATAGTTGTTTACTTTATTACTTAACGATTTTGCCATTTACGGAATATTGGAATGTAATAGGACAAAAAGAAGCTCCTCAAAAGGACTCACATACCTCCGGCTTTGGACTTGTTCTCACATGTTTCTTGCATCGTTTGCCTCGGAAATATAATCCCCCTCCCTCAAATTGTTTACTCAAACAAACATTCAATGTTATTTCTGAATCATCCACATCATAGTCTGCAGATTTCAAAGGTCATTACTTATACTAAACCAAATTTATGTTTGCTCCTAAAAAATTTACTCTGGTTTTCTCTAAGCAGCTTAAGTATCACAGGATACGTTTACATTTCAGGAAATATCGTATGGTCCTGTGAGTCGTTGTTGCAAAAGTAATAGCAGAAAATCAAGGGGACTCACCTAAGTCAGTAACATTCCTATTGTCACCATATTCAACAACAAATCCGTGGTGAGAGTCAAACATTGCTTCACACACTTCAGGGAAGAATACTGCAAAACAACATAGTGTAGGGGGTTTAGTGTTACTGGCTTTATTAATTCTGCTTAACCAATAAAAGTCGTTTGAGTTGCCTTTGCTAAGAGGAAAGATAACTCCTTCCACGAGTTTTTTAAGCATGATATCCAGCCCAAAGTCGTCAAGCACAACACCGTATATACTCTTTCTGGTTGGTCTCCTGATCTTAAACTTTGTCTCATGAGCCCACTTTCTGAAATTTTCTACCTGATTAATCAAACAGCAGCAAATGAACAAAACAAAGAGGTAAGAGCACGGCAGAGAATAAGTGACAAGATGACGGGTTATTACCTCTACTAGCAATCTCGGAAAGAAGTCAGGCTGAAACATTTCAAAGACGAAAACACCGGGAAACGGTTCAGAAATGATGCGTCTGAAGCTTTCCTCTGTGTTTTCGCTGATGGCCTTCCGGAAAGAGGGAAGCAAAAACAACTTGGGGTCAGTATCATACAACCTCCTGAAACGTGGCTGCAAAAAAGGAAACATTTTAAACTTTGGCATATAGAAGTAAGAAGTCTAAGAAAATAAAATAAAAAGACGAGCAAATACTTCTCTCACCTGATAACTGGATTTTATGTTCTGCCTATATTCCTTGCGATTTTTAGCCTGGGGCATAAGATTGACATGAAACTGTGGGATTAACACTAACGTGCTTTCATCAATCACCTAACCAGAATCTATGTGTTCACAAGAAAAAAGCTAAAGATCATTCTCTGATACGTATCAGTTTGGTGAACTTCTTAATTTCAAGAACCTAACAAGAATCACCATCGTAAGAACTTAAGAAGCAAACTCAATTTCAAAGATCGGCGACGAAAAGAAAGAATCAGAAGTTGAAAAGAGCCACTACCAAGGTCAAATCTCCGCGAGAAATGTAATTTTCCAAAAGATCTGCCATGAAAAACGCCTTCTCTACTCTGTTCGCCGTGAGAATATCCATCGGCAAATACTTCTCTAGCGATCTTAATACGCTTGAATTATATTCCTGTATTATATCTTCGTAGCTATCAGAAACGTGATCCTTCTTGGGAAACAGACTCAGCCTCGGGATAGACATCTCTTGGAACAGATTCAGCCTCGGGAAAGGCATCTCTGTCTCCGCCGTAGAGTTCACCGGTGGTTGAGAATCTCTAACTCCTTCAGTTCCGTCACCGTCCACCGTCATCTCTTGCCGATCACTTCAAGAAAAGAGAAACTGAAGTGAGAATCAAGGTTCTATGTACATTGCCTTTCGAAAGAAACAAACGAAGAATCTTCTTCTTGAAGATGAAGATGATCAAAATCGAACTTTGTGTTACCTCTCCGATTTGGGGATTTCTGATTTTGGGTTTCCGTGAAGTTAGAACTTTGAGCAAATATAAAACCGCCACTCCCACGTGTGTTATCGGCGCGTCCCCAACACGCGATTTGATGGTGTGAATTCGCGGCCCATTATTAATGGCCCAAAGCTGTCTCGAACCGGATACTCGAAAATTTGTACAAAAAATGAATATAAAAGTTGTACAAAATATTTCGAAGAAAAGCAACGAAATTAATATTCGTCATTTTTTTTTTCAATTCATTTTTCTCAGACAACATGGGCCGAGATATATATATGGGACAAAAAAGCAACAAATCACTTTTCTCGGACAAAAAAAGATATAAAAAAAATTTAGAATTTAATTAGCATGAGCATGTACAAAGATGAGAATCAATATAAGCACATAGACATCGTAGTGTATGGTAAGATGAATAAACATATATGTGAGTATGTAATGTATAAAGATACAAATAGTGGAAAGAAAAATAGAGAATGAAAGGTGATGACAGAAGCGTAGAGAGCACAGAGGAGTTGAGATGCAGATGGTCTAAGCTCTTCTCTTTTTTTTTTTTTTTAATTATGATTCACCATCAACATTGATGTTTAAGTATGAAATATACTGAGAAACACAGATATTTCTATTTGTGTGTGTTTGCATAGCATCCTTAGTGCTCTCTATCTTCTGTCAACATCGACACTATCACCTTCCACTATACATACATTCTTGTTTTTTTTACAGCCCTCCATACACTATACATACACTATCACCCTCCACTATATATTTATATACATGTGTGTGTGTTTGTTTTCATGCGACTCTACCAACAACAACAACATGGTCTAGACTATATATATAAAGCGAGACGGATGTCAAATAGAGATATATATATATATATATATATGTGTGTGTGAGGAAAGATGAGTAGATATGTAGAGAGGATGGTGAAGAGTAGAAAAGGTGCAATGGATTGTGGTGTGTATTTATAGGAAAAAATTGAGACCTCATTTCTACTTAAAAGGAATGAAATCGATAACCAATAAAGGAATGACATACCAAGGCATTGACTATTTCTTTATGTACCATCCACACACACACGTACGTACACACGTCGAGAGGTACCAATGTATGTACCAATGTATGTACCATATATTATTTTTTGGCGCGTATGTACCATATTGTATTGATAATGTTACTTAACCCAACAAACCTTAAGAAAAAGTTTATGAACCATATATATATATATATATAATATGGGTCCCTATATAATATTGAAAAGTTTATATGATAAATTTAAATTCTTTTTCAAGCTTTCTGTTCACATTAAGTAACTAAGAGGTACGAAGTTTTTCGGTACATCGTTTGATATATATATCCATATATGTAATATTGAAATTCCATTGCGCATCACCTTTTCAGAACACTTAAATTTGGAATGCTCATACCAAAACCTACACTGGTCCATAAAATAATTATTATATCAGACTTGCAATATTGATTAATCCAAAGAGTAATAGTAAAATGTATAAGCATAGCAAGAATTGATCTCTAGCTTCAATTTAAACCAGATACCACAAAACTAACACATAGTGTTTGTATATAGTTTTTTAATCATTGGACAGATACATAGTTCGTGAGTATATATAAATAGTAGGACTAGTAGTTAATTGCAAATTAAGAGCATGAAGACAACATTTAAGTGGTGGCTTGTACCATGAAAATTACATATAAACAAACGGCTTATGTACATCTAGGTTTTGATTGGAGGAGAAAAGGTTGAACTAATCGAGTTGACAAAAAAAAAAGTTGAACTGAATATGAATCTCAAACGAAACCCTAACACGTGATTGATCATTACATGTTGAATCGATGTCGTGTTACAAGGGAAAGCAATACCATAGCTAGATGAGGAACAAGTCAAAACAAATCATAACAGCCTCTTCTTCATCTTCTGTCAAGAATCATAACAGCTTCGTTTTGGGATTTTAATATCATATATATATATGTCTCATGTGATAGGAGTGTACGTGGTGAGCGTATCATCGTAACTGATTTTTCAAATGATATTACAATGCACAATTTGCTGCACATGCACATGGAAAAAGACAAAAAGAGAGAGAGAACTTTACATAAGTTATGATCCTTACATGTTTTCATGATATATACTATTTATATTTTTCTTTGTGACACGTTTCGAGTATTTATTGAATTAATAATTGAAATGTGTGGAAAGATGTGGTTGTACAAAACTACAAATGTGTGGCAGGCTTCGAATCATTCAAAGATATTATCTCTCTATTCAATTTAATCATTTGAAAAGGATGCATTGCAAACATCTCCCACCACTCTTTATATTTCACAATATTCTTTTCAATTACATATACATATACTTTTTGTGCTAAAAAAACATTTGTTCCTGATAAATTATGAGTGATTGAATGAGATAGCGGATTTTTGAACAGCAATTAAGAAAAATGTCAGCATTGATTATTTATTTATTGAGAAATTCTTTTAAATACCACTAAATAAGTTTATTTTCCATAAATACCATAATAAATTTTATTTTCCAAATATACCATTAAAAAGTTTTATTTCCAAAAATACCACAAAACTAAAAACTGAATTATAAGGGTTTATAATTTATATATTTGGGTTTGGGTTTAGTATTTTGAGTTTAGGGTTTAGTATTTTGGGTTTAGGGTTTAGTTTTGAGGGTTTAGGGTTTAGTTTTGAGGGTTTAGGGTTTAGTTTTGAGGGTTTTAGTTTTGTGGTATTTTTGGAAATAAAACTTTTTTGTGGTATTTTTGAAAAATAAAATTTGTTATGGTATTTTTGGAAAATAAACTTATTTTAGTGGTATTTATGAGAATTGCCCTTATTTATTTATTATAGGCGATAGCATTTGACTTTAAAAAAGGACGAAAAATGGTTACAAATTTGATAAAGAAATTTGTAAAGTTAATATATATATGTATATGGTAAAATCGTGTAAAATCGTAAGTCAATTATTTGTTTTTCTTTTGCCTTTGCTTGTCAATAAAATTTTCCATAAGGGTTGAAGTATATATTATTTTTGTCTAAGTTTGCAGTAAAACTTTCCCTATTATCTGAGATAACATATTTTTGTTGACTATTTAAGATTATATTTCAAGCATAATTACGTAAATTGAGTTTTTACGTTAGACATATATATATATATATATATACATATATATGTATTCTATATAGTTCTTTATTTATGTTGGGAAAAATACTGATCAATTCTTCATTCTTGTCATAATGATAAATATAATAATACAAGTCTGTCTCTTTTGTATATATAATTAAGGAAAGAAAAGTAACAAAATAACTGTTTTATGCTTATTTTATAATTGATGATATTACAAATGCCACCATGAATTCCTCTTTAATTCTCCTATATATCACTTGCCTATTTAATCAATAGTCAGGCTTTATAATTCTAGAAACTTTTTGTTCTCCTTACTTCTACAAAAATCTCTAATTAAGTATTATTATCTATAGTTCAGTTAATGAACCTATTTATCTAAACAATTAAAAAATGACATAGTTATAGAATTATCTTCATTCTTGGGCTTTTATTTCGAACTGCAACTAAACTAAGCTCATTAATCTCCGGCTAATGGAGGAATATATGCTACAAAATTCGCTCTTCCCAACTTAGTCTGGAGTTGTCATGAAGCCAGTACCTCGACAACAATCTTCAAAATTGGTTATTGGTAACATCTTGGTCATATATTCTGACCAGTTTTTGTCCGTATGCGTCATGAACATAACCATTCTCAATCCATCCTCTGTATAACACATTCAAAAAGACTCAAATAAGATTAGCGAGCTAACATATTTCAACTCATGCAATATCAAGATCCAATCATGTTGGTGTCGTTTCCTGTCTCGACAAAGTTATATGGGCCAAAGGTGTTTGGGCCCAAGACACTAAGAAATCAGAATTCGGTCAGCCCAAGTCCAGAGATGTTAAATGTGTGCGATGACGTTCATATGGTCTGTCCCCTTGTTCTATGAACCTTGGTGATAAGGTTTGTTATGTAAAAGGTATAGTACAATAGCTGCAAGACAAAATGTACTAAGACTATATTAGGGGAACGCACAGGAAAAACAAGGAGGGGGAGAGAGTGTGTAGAGCAAGTAGAGAGAGCATTAGAGAGAGATAGAGGTGAAGAAAGAAACTCATCTTTCATCTTGGTTTTTGAATCTCTCTTGGTGTAATCCTTTTCTCAGTATCTTGTACTCGGTAAACACTTAATAAGAATCCTTGTGAGCTGGTTGAAGCTCACCAAGATGTACCTTGGTCACGTTGACCTTGGGAACTTGTAAATCTTGCGTCTTGGTTTCTCTTTTAGTTTCTTCTTGTTCATCTACCTGCAAACAAATCAAAGCAAACACAAACTTGAGAAACAGATCATAACAGAGCAAAACTCAACAAGTGGTATCAGAGCAAGGTTAAAGGTCAAGTTTTGTTCGTGTTACTGAAGACACCAGTCTCAGATCTAAGAGGGTGAAGGGAACCTAGGCTTAGCAGGTAAAGGATCCTACCTGGTTTCTGAGCTTAGGTGTTTTTTTTTTGGATATCTCTAAGGTGTTATTGGGTTTCTGGTGGAGCTTTTCTATCCTTCAGTTCTTGTGGTCTAGTTGCATATCTGTGTTGTTGGTGGTTTTGTTTGTACTGGGTGTGGTATTCTGCGTATTCTTCTCTCTTGGTTGTGATCAGATCTGGTGCAGAAGGATATTATGGAACCTACTCAAGGAAAGTTTGAAGTGGACAAGTTTGATGGGGAAAGTGACTTCTCTATATGGAAACATAGAGTATTAGCTCAGCTAGAAATACTCGGGCTGGATTCAGTTCTCAAAACTGATGGAACTCCAGCAACTGAAGCAGAAAGAGCTACAGCAAAGTCAGATTTGACATGGGTTGCGAAGGACAGAAGGGTTAGAAATCTGATTGGTATGAGTGTATCAGATATGGTGTTGAGGAAAGTTATGAAATGCAGTACTGCTCAAGACGTGGGATGCCTTGGAGTCTCAATATCAGGACAAGTCACTACCAAATCGTTTCTACCTAAAACAAAGGTTCTACAGCTTCAAAATGGAGGAAGATAAAAACCTAGACAAGAATCTGGATGTGTTTAACAAACTCATCTCAGACTTGGCAAGTTTAGATGTGGAGTTGAAGGATGAAGACCAAGCTGTCATCCTTCTGAACAGCTTGCCATCACAGTTTGCTCAGTTGGTTCACACTCTGAAGTACAGAGGTGGAAAAGAGACCATAACTCTAAAGGAAATAACTCAATCTGCTTACTCTCTAGAGACTGAGCTGAAGCAGAAGGGAACTTATATGGCTAAGACCAGTGGTGAGGGTCTCTTTGTTCAGTCTAGGTTTAGAAACGAGAAGAAACCGGTGTTTCCTAAGCCAAAACAGACTAACAAAGGAAAAGAAAAGGTTAAGCCTAAGAGGAGCTGCTGGATATGTGGAAGTGAAGGACACTTCAAGAAGGACTGTCCAAAGAAGGGTCATCACAGCAATGCAGAAGCTGGTATAAGACAAGGCATTGGCTCAAAACCCTTGATGCTCACAGCTTCGGAAGTTCAAACAAGAGATGGGTGGGTACTTGATTCAGGGTGCTCTTACCATTTAACATTTAGAAAGGATCTAATGTTTGATATGGAGGAGATTAATGGAGGAAAGATTCTTATGGGAAATGGTACTCACTGTGACATTACAGCCATTGGTAAAGTTAAGATTGTTAATTATGACAGCACCATTGTCATACTAACTAAGGTTAGATATTCACCCACTGCTAAGAGAAATCTGATTTCATTGGGACAGTTGGAGTCACAAGGGTGTTGGTTTCAGTCAAAGAATTTCAGATTACAAGTATTTCTAAAGGAAAGAGAAGTGTTAGCAGGTGAATACAGGGATACTTTATACATCCTGGATGGGAAACCAGTGGTAGAACATGCAAATTCAGCTATTAAAGACGATGATAAGACAATGTTATGGCACAGCAGGCTGGGTCATACCAGCTCTAAGTGTCTTCAAGTTTTGGTAAAGAAAGAAATGATCAAAACAGATGAGATCTCAGAATTAAAAGACTGTGAACATTGTGTTCTCGGGAAGTTTCATAAGCTATCGTTTAAGGCTGGGAAGCATACTTCAAAAGGAGTACTAGAGTATGTTCATTCTGACCTATGGGGTTCACCTAATGTTACACCGAGCTTGTCAAAATGTCAGTATTATATGTCATTTGTGGATGATTTTTCAAGAAAGGTTTGGGTTAGTTTTCTCAAGACAAAAGATGAAGCTTTTAACAAGTTTGTTGAGTGGAAGGTATTGGTTGAGAATCAAAGTGGTAAAACGTTGAAGGCCTTAAGAACAGATAATGGACTAGAATTTTGCAACAGGGTATTTGATGATTACTGTAAAGCTCATGGTGTTCTAAGGCATAAGACATGTCCCTATACCCCTCAACAAAACGGAGTAGCTGAGAGACTAAACAGAACTATCTTGGAGAAAGTAAGAAGCTTGTTGAGTGAAACAGGGTTGGGTGAACCATTTTGGGCTGAAGCTACCTCTACAGTTGTCTACATGATTAACAGAACACCATCTACACCATTAAACTTTGAAGTTCCAGAACAAATCTGGTCAGGATTAAAGCCAGAGTATGGACATATGAGAAGGTTTGGATGTTTGGTGTATTATCATAGTGATCAAGGCAAACTAAAGCCTAGAGCTAAGAAAGGGATTTTCATGGGGTACCCTCAGGGTGTCAAAGGATACAGAATCTGGAGCTGTGAAGAAAGGAAGTGTATCATCAGTAGAGATGTAACATTTAAAGAAGACGTTCTCTACAAAGACATTGGAAGAACTCCTGATGAGATTAAGCATTCAGCTGCGGATAAAGGTAAGGAAAAGGTAGCGGTCACCTTGCCTGGGAGTCAAAATCCAGGAAACGGGGTGATGGAACTCGGCGAGTCTTCAGCTGGAGGTGGAGCTGAGTTAGAAGATGAAGTAGAGGAGGATTCAAGATCAGAATCTGAGTCAGGAGGAGTAACACCTCAGCTGACAAATTATCTTCTGGCCAGGGACAGAGAAAGAAGGGACATCAGACCTCCAAGCAGGTTTGATGATGGTGCAAACGTAGCAGCTTATGCACTGAGTATGGCTGAGTTGATAGAAACTGAGGAACCTAATACACTTCAGGAAGCTATGAAAGGCAAATATAAACTGAAATGGATGGGTGCTACAGATGAAGAAATGCTGTCACATGAGAAGAATCAGACTTGGAAACTGATAGAAAGACCAGAAGGACAGAAGGTGATTGGGTGTAAATGGGTATTCAAGTTAAAACCTGGGATTGTAGGGGTTGAAGAGCCAAGATTTAAGGCCAGACTGGTAGCCAAAGGCTATGCTCAAGTGGAAGGAATAGATTACCATGAAGTGTTTTCACCCGTTGTCAAACACACTACTATAAGGCTAATGCTATCAATGGTGGCCAATTTTAATCTTGAGCTGGAGCAATTAGATGTTAAAACGGCTTTCCTACATGGAGAGTTAGATGAAAGGATACTCATGGAGCAACCCGAAGGATATGCTAAAGGTAACAAGGTTTGTTTATTACAGAAATCCTTATATGGTTTAAAACAATCACCAAGGCAATGGAATTTGAGGTTTGATAAGTTTATGAAGACACAGAAGTTTTCAAGAAGTCAATTTGATACTTGTGTGTAATTCAAGTGTTATGGTGAAGGAAGATATGTTTATTTACTACTATATGTAGATGACATGTTAGTTGCGGCAAAAGATTTATTGGAGGTTGAAAAGGTAAAGGATATTCTCAACAAAGAATTTGATATGAAGGATCTAGGACCTGCCAGAAGGATCCAAGGAATGGATATAATAAGAGATAGAACAAAAGGAATACTGGTTCTATCTCAGGAAGCCTACATTCATAAAGTTATGAGAAGTTTAGGTATGTTTGAATCAAAGGAGGTACAAACACCAATTGGTTGTCAATTTAGACTCTCAAAAACTAAAGAAGAAGATAAAGATGAGGCTGAGTTGAAGATGAGAAACATACCTTACTCAAGCGCAGTTGGTAGCCTCATGTACGCAATGATCGGGTCCCGTCCAGATATTGCTCACGCAGTGGGACTAGTGAGCCGCTTCATGAGTTCACCTAACACAGAACACTGGGAAGCGGTTAAATGGATTCTCAGATATTTAAAAGGAAGTTCAAGCTGTCGGCTAACATTTTCTAAGTCTGATAAGTTCGAAATAAGAGGGTTTTGTGACAGTGATTACGCTACTGACCTGGATCGAAGAAGATCAATCACCGGTTATGCGTTTCAGGTCGGTGGGAACACTGTTAGCTGGAGATCGGGCCTGCAACAAATCGCGGCTTTATCAACCACGGAGGCGGAGTATATGGCTTTAGCCGAAGCCGCAAAGGAAGCTTTGTGGCTAAAAAGAATTACCTGCGAATTGGGGTTTGAACAGAAGACGGTCGATATCTTCTGTGATTCGCAGAGTGCGATATGCTTGGCCAAAAACAGCGTCTTCCATGAGAGGACAAAGCATATCCAAACCAGATACCACTTCATCCGAGATGTGATCGCAAAGGGTGACGTAAGTGTGTTGAAAATTGACACAAAGATCAATCCGGCGGACATCCTCACAAAACCTTTGCCAGTAAAGAAATTCGAGGATGGAAGAAGTGATCTGAGAGTACTCAGAGACCAGATCTAGCTCCGATTGGAGCTAGAGTTTCGGCGGATCTGTCGAAACAAAAGGTAAGGGAAAGGGTGAGAGTTCAGATTCGATGGTCGGGAAAGAAACGAGGTGGAGAATGTTGGTGTCGTTTCCTGTCTCGACAAAGTTATATGGGCCAAAGGTGTTTGGGCCCAAGACACTAAGAAATCAGAATTCGGTCAGCCCAAGTCCAGAGATGTTAAACGTGTGCGATGACGTTCATATGGTCTGTCCCCTTGTTCTATGAACCTTGGTGATAAGGTTTGTTATGTAAAAGGTATAGTACAATAGCTGCAAGACAAAATGTACTAAGACTATATTAGGGGAACGCACAGGAAAAACAAGGAGGGGGAGAGAGTGTGTAGAGCAAGTAGAGAGAGCATTAGAGAGAGATAGAGGTGAAGAAAGAAACTCATCTTTCATCTTGGTTTTTGAATCTCTCTTGGTGTAATCCTTTTCTCAGTATCTTGTACTCGGTAAACACTTAATAAGAATCCTTGTGAGCTGGTTGAAGCTCACCAAGATGTACCTTGGTCACGTTGACCTTGGGAACTTGTAAATCTTGCGTCTTGGTTTCTCTTTTAGTTTCTTCTTGTTCATCTACCTGCAAACAAATCAAAGCAAACACAAACTTGAGAAACAGATCATAACATAGCAAAACTCAACAAATCAGAAAGCATTAACAATTTACAATTATAAGAATTTGTCACAAGATCGGATTCTCGGAAAATCATATTATAAAATAAAAAAAATATCTTGGTCGCGAAGCACACGACAAAGAAAGAATTGGTGACGAAGTTGCAAGCAACATAAAAAAGTGTCTTGCTCGCATCACTATTATAAGATCAAAGAAAATGTTGGTCATAACGAAAATTTAGACCCACAGCATGTTAATTCTTAGGTAACTTAAATTTTAATGACAGTATGTCAGTATTATATGTACTTTGTAAAAACTTGTATTCTAATAACCATCTTTCTGAATTTGTAACACTTTTTTTAAGATTTTTTTTTTTGAACGATTATAAGGTTCCGGACCGAAGTCCATACATCTCTTTAGGGTGAAGCTCATACATCTCAAATAAAATATATTTCTACGCGTAAATCATATTTATGATCTATTATTCTTTGCATTTTTAGCATATCACACATTTTATTATATTTTTCTCATGTTATATCCAACTTAGCACTTCCAATAAGAGTATCTTGTTAAGATATCCTATATTAAAAAATAAACAAAAAATAGAAAAAGGTGAAGAAAGATTGAGTAAAATGGAGAAAGATTGAGATGGGTTTCTTACTAAAGGCATCTACCATGACACTATATTTTATGTTGAAATAATATTAAATTTGGTGTTATAGTGTCAAATAAAAAAATTTATATCCAACCACAACACCAAATACCACACTAAAAGTTATATTTTCTATTATTATATTAATAAATTTAAGATTTTTAAAATTTATTATAATATTCTTATAACTGGATTTATTATAAGTTAAATACAATAATAAAATTAAACTTTATCATGTATTTTTAATCTTAATCAGTTTGCGTATTAATAAAGATATTTTGTGCAAATTAATACTTCATATTAATAATATTGACAATGTCATATTATTTAAAATGAAAAATACACATATTTATGGTACCAAATAATTAAACTGGATCCTAACTGAAATTATAAACTACTCGAATCGATTCTATACCTATAATACCGAAATACTCAAAACCCGAAAAACCCGATCCGAAATCAAACCGGAACGGATACTCGAATATCTAAATATACATAATTAAATTAGCTAATAAACAATAATTTACTTATATTATATAAAAAACAAAAATAATAATTATATTTTAAATTTTAGTGCTTTGTGAACAGTGTTATACCACAAAATAATGTCTATTATAGTGTTCGGTTGGAGCTCTTTTCTTAGCAAATATGCTGTTAAAGCAACTCTTGTGTGTTTCTAAACCAGTTAAGATGCCTTTAAGAAAGAAAAAACTAGTCTATTTCCAACATTTATGATAAGAAGTTTGATAACATGATTAGAGACGTCGACATATCCATGGAGGAAACTAAGGAATGGCACGGTGAATCTAAGATCCCAAGATTATATGAAAAATTATAAAGTAGAACCTTATTTTTGGTTTGTACACTCGATCTCTCTCAGTCTCTGTTCAGTGTTGCGATTATGTTCACTACGCGTGCGTGTCTTTTTGGGTTCGGTAAGAATATCTTCCTCTTGGGCTATTGAGAGGTAAAGTTAATTAGGATTTATGGTTTTATAATATTATCATATCTTAGCTTTGACAAAATGTGACACTCGGGTCCTTATAGAATTCACATACCAGATTGAAATTCTAAAAATATCTAGTTTTTGCCTAAAAGAATATTCGAATTGACTTCTATTATTTTAATAACAAGTAAATAACAGCTATTATTTTAATAACAACAAAGTTCCAAGTTTGTGTCCAATAGTTCTGAACCTGTGGCTTAAAATTGTTAAACATTCCAATTGAGTTTACCCAAATTGTTATAAAATTCTTGTCTTTGATAGAGGGTGTTGCAGAAGCATATACTCCATTTCTAGTAACCAACTTGATATAAAAATTACGGTAAAACAAAATAATCCTCAAAATTAAAAGATGGTGCACGTTGTTTTTCACTTTTATCAGTTAAAGTGCTCTAAGTTTTGCCTTTTTCTTTGTTTTTTTTTTTCCGTTTGAAACTTAAAAGTGAACTAAGTTTTCTTTGTGGCCACGGTTCGGTAGATTCTAATTTTTATTTATGTAAATTATATTTTAATTCATGTGGCTTTGAAAGATTCATAAAGATATATATCAATATTGGGATAATAGCGACAGGTCTTAAATGCAGATTTATAAGATACCTATTTATTTATGTCAGCTAAGTCGGCAGTATTTCCACGTAAAACCATCTACAATTTTATATAATTATTATCAAAAAAAGAAATTATATAGTTCGTAAGGCGACAGAAATATATAATAATCGTAGATAAATATAAAATGAATAATCGTCTTCTTGAAAAATCATTCATCTTTAATCTTTTTTCTTCAAGAACACGATGAGCGACAATAAAACTCTTCTCCTGAGACGAATGGAAGAAGAAGATCGAGCAAGGAGCCAAATCTCTAAGAGATCCCAAACCACAACCGCAAACGCAAACGCAGCTGTCACGGCTCCGTCGGAGGTCGCGTTTAACGTTTGTTGCTTATGTGTTTATTGTCCTCTTTGCGTTCTTTGGTGCTGCATCAAACAGCCTTGTACAATTGGATGGAGAGCCATTCTAAACGCCAAACGCAAATTAAGCGGTTGCAGCGGCTGCGGTAGAAGCTTTAGCAGGAGGGTTTTGGCCGCCGATTATTCGTCGTTTTCGGATATTGATTCAGATGATGTGAATTGCAAAGCTCATAATTGTTCAAAACGTAACCGGTGACTACAAATTTTTATTGTTATTTCCTCATGCCTTTTCTCTGATCTGCGGTTAATTTGATTGTCCTAAACGCGGACGCTAAAAGCTGGAGTTGACTTCATAATGCTGAGTTGATGAAAAATCTCAGAGATTTAGCTCTAAATTTCGATGATTTAGAGTTTAAAGATGCTGTTTGATGGATTTTATAAAGATGTATATATTTTACTTTTTCAGGAATAAAGTTATTTTTTCTTTATATTATTGTTGTCATCAGTAAGGAATAAAGTTGTGTGATGTTGTTCCTTTTTCTTCTTTTGTTTGTTTGTATAAAAATAGGAAAAAAACAACAAAACAGAAAAACTCCCCTAGAAAATAACAATAATCACATGAAAATGTATTTTTCTTAGTACATTTTGTCATTGACTAATCAGGTAAAAAATAGAATTCATTAGGTAGCAAATGAATGACTAGTGAAAATTTCGTATTTGGCATCTAGCCAAAATATAAGAGCAACTCTAATATAACACCAAAACACCAAAATTTGGGGTGAATCCTCTCCAATCCAACTTCATAATTTTCACAATTTTTTTTTTTTTTTATGTTTTGTAAATAGTATCACACTAAATTTGGTGTGACACTATTCACAAAACACTAAAAAATAAATTATGATTGTATTATTGTTTTTATTTTAAAAGTATATTTTAATAGTTGTTTATCAATTAATTATACTTTATTCATATGATTAATTTGTTGTTTTAATATGAAACACTTAAAACATGTAACAGATTGTAATATTGTATTTTAATTTTAATTAATCACTTTATAATTAGTATTTATCAAATTTATTAAAAATGTAACTTAATTTATGTTATTTTTAATTTATGCATTGAAATTTTTTTTTTGTCTTGACTGATCGTAATCTTATATTTTACTTATAATTAATCAGTTAATAAAATAATTAGTATTTATTAAAACTATTGAAAAATAAATAAAATCTTTAATTTAATAATATAATAATAATTTTTTTTTTTTTGTGTAAAATTTGGTGTTGTGGTTGGAAATGAAAAAAAAAAAGTGAGACACCAAAACACCAAATTTGGTGTTTGGGCTGGAGATGTTCTAAAACCTAAGTTTTGAGTTTAAAATTAAATTAATTTATATGTTAAGTCGATCCGAGGTCTCGAACAAGAGAGAGTTTAAACACTATTATTGCCAATAGTTTTGGGATTTTATATAGTTACATTGTGCGTCTTGTGTTGTGTTTGCTTTGTTGTTTTGTGCATCTTAATTAGTGTTTTCGTTACGTTGGGCATTTGGTATGAGATTTGATTTTGTTTATAACAACAGATTTAATATATATATATATGTATGTATATACTTAAGATAAAAAAAAAAATTTTGGTATATTACTTAAGATAATGTTTTTAAAAAATGTTAACAATAATGTTGGAAAAAACCCCCAAGGAATGGATGAGAACAAGATCGAACCCTTCAATCAATGGTGCTAGCAAATGTCTCTATGTGTACATTTCTTGTTACATTGTTTTTCTATTAATAAAGTATATGGATGTTTTAATTACAAAAAGAGATTATGTGGTTATTGAAAACAAGGTGAACTCTACAACCTAAGAGAAGAAATAGTAAGACATTGAGGAGAAAATGAAAAAGCCGTTCATGAAAGGAACCAAGCTAGTTTTGGGGATGTTTGAGCCCCATTTTGAACCTTGTCTTGTAAAAGTAGATGACTTGTTTCTAACACATTTATAGATCCACAATTTGGAAGATTAAAGAATGAGCTGAGTGAGAGACTTTCCCTCATCCATCCTTTGGTTTTTCTACTTCCAAAGCTCAAAGATTGCTGCTTGCATGTCTTAAGAGCTCGTCTAATCAATGAATCCGAAGAAGAAGAGGGAAACATGTTGAGAATGAGAGACCAATACCTGGAGATTGGAGTTGCAGTTTATAAAAATAAACACGATCGATTTATAGTGTTTCACCGTCAACGTGAAAGATTTCACTAACATCAAAGAAAATTTTGAACTATAATTAAGCTCTCTAAATTTCTAGTTTTACAGCTCTCTATCTCCGAACAGAGACGACTACAAAGTTTACATATAAGAAAAAACGTAGGACATGTTGGAATCAAGCTGTTGATTAATAATCAAATTGGTAAAGAAAAAGGAGAAGCTTTTGATCAGAGGAAGAAGAAGAGGTTGAAAGACGTCGAGAAACAAAGGAATGAAGAAGAGGAAGGGTTGTGTGTTGGTTAAACACTAAACATCGTAATGGGCTTTTAAAAGTATATATATGTAATATGCATCGATTAATGAAGATAAGAAAGCGATTAAGGAAAATACAAAGGCAAGCGGAAGAAATCGAACATGGTATTAGAGCTCGGACCTCCCTACACCTGAGTCATCCTTCGATGAACCTGCACAAGGAAAAGATGTCAGAACTGATGAATGAAAGAAGGAGACTATGCAGAACTTGTCTGAAAAGGAACCACAGAGAAGGTGAGTGTTACCTGAACTTGAAATATGAAAACCAATTTTACTCAAAAAAGTTTTGACCAAGGAAAAGGTGCTTTAGCTGTGGAAGAACTGGACATATGATGAGAGATTGTCAGTACAAGAAAGAAAAAGATGCACAAAATCAAGACAACACAAGTGAAGAATCTAGTCTGTTCAATGCAGCTCATACGGTTGAACACACAAACCTGGATGAGGTCTGGCTGATAGACAGTGGGGCAACGAACCACATGACCAAGGAAGAGAGTTTCTTCTCCACTCTAGATAAAACATTTCAGATACCTATTAGAATCGGAAATGGAGCAAAGCTGATGACTGCTGGAAGAGGAAATATTGAAGTAATGACAAATAAAGGAACAAGAGTTGTTAGAGATGTATTCTTGGTACCTGGGATAGACAAAAATCTTCTGAGTGTTCCTCAAATGGTGAGGAATGACAACCAAGTCCTGTTCACATGAAACAAATGTATAATCCACAATAGAAATGGAAACAAAGTAGCAGAAGTAGAGATGATCAGAAAAGCTTACATGTTAAGAATGGAACTGGCCGGAGGAAGTGCAAATATGGCCAAGGCTAAGAACCTATCTGAACTATGGCACAAAAGATTTGGACATTCTGGACTCCACAACCTACATTCTCGACATTCAAGTCCTGTTCAAGTTTTATGTTATTTTTAATTTATGCATTGAAACTTTTTTTGTCTTGACTGATCGTAATCTTATATTTTACTTATAATTAATCAGTTAAAAAAATAATTAATATTTATTAAAGGCGGAATTGCTAAAACTAGACCAAAAATTGAGTTTGAATGCAAAACTAGACTCCAAATTGAAACAAATGCAAAACTAGACCTTTGGGGTATGAAAATTACATTAACCCCCTTATTTGCAAACAAAAAAAACAGAAACCGCAATTACAGTTCTAACCTCCGCGCGAAGTAGACTTCGTGAACGAAGTCTCACAGTAGACTTCGTAGACTTCTTGAACGAAGTCTCACAGTAGACTTCGTTCATGACATCCATGAAATCTGAACCGTAATTAAACCTTAGATTTAAATTAGGAAAATAATAAAAAATATTTTCAATGCAATTTCTTCTAAGGAAAATAAGATTATCTAAAATATGAACTTTATAAATTAAAACTTCCGAAACTTTCATAAATTTTAAGCATGTAAGGTTGATTATGTTCTAAAATACCATAAACAGTAGCAGACTTCGACCATGAAGTCTGAACCGTAATTAAATGTGAAATTTTAAAAAAAAAATGAAAAAAAAATATTTCGATCAAAATTTTTGAAAGATAAATTATTTTAAATCAAATCGAATAGGTTTAAAAATACAAATTCATAAAACCAAGCCATGTGATGTAAACCATGTGAGGCATATAGGTTAGAGGTTGCCAATGGGTAAGAATCCATGCATATATCTTTAGGGTTAGACTTAGATTGATATGTTTTTGATATAAAATAGAGATCCTTCGTATAGTTGTTAGATTTTGAATATATTATACTATTTTGATGTCAAATGTTAGTATTTGTTAACAAAGAGTGAAATAAACGTTCGAATTTTAGAGTTTAGGTGTAACATCCTCGATCCGCGTTAAGGATCGGCGGAATGGACCATGATCGAAGACAAGGAAAGATTGTCGGAGGAAACTCGACATAAGGTCCGAAAACAAAAGTTAAGTCGAAAGGGGAATGACTTAGCCAAAATCCTCGAAGAAAACTAAGGAAAGGTCGGGAAAAAGATAAGATGTTCGAGGAACATCGAGGACAGCTCGAGGGAAGCTGCGGATAGCTCGGGGGAAGCTACGGTAAGCTCGGAGCAGCTACCGTGGACTGAACAGTAGCTACCGTGGACTAAACAGTAGCTACCGTGGACTGAACGGAGCTAGGTCAGCTGGAGCGAAGCTCAACCAGCTGCAGCTAAGCTCGGTTAGCTCACCCTAGCTCGACCAGCTAGTGAGGTGGTTGGGCGGTTGGGTGGTTGATCGGACGGTTGGGCGGTTGGACGGTTGACCGGACGGTTGGACGGTTGGGCGGTTAATGCGTGAACGGGTGTGGGCGATGGGACACGAAGGAGCGAAAGGGCACCTGTTCGTAAGGACGTGCCTCTTCGCCAAGGAAAACGGTTCCAGCCCGAAACATATATAAGGACGTCATTCCTTCATTGTTTGGCATAACAAGAAACACGAGAATACTCATAAAATTCCTAAGTTCTACGAACGGCAATAAACACATAAAAGAAGAGTGAATCTTCGAGAGAAAAGAGAGAGAAACCTAAGAGTGGGAGAAATCTTCGAGAATGGAAGTGAATACTTCACGGGAACTCGAGATTACCACGGAGCCGACTACGAGGGCGGCAAATGTGGGTGCTTACGCCGTGTCCGAGGGCGGGATACGTGAACACACGGTTTTACCGTGGATGTTCGACGGATCTGCTGAGGAATACGAGGCGGTTAAGCAATGCGTATCTCTTCTTCGAACTTCTTACTTCTGTTTATTTGTTTAGAGATTATCCGTGGGGGGAAAACACGAGGGTTTGCCGTGTTTTGCATGATCATGTGGAATCGTTCATTCGATCATCTACATTGTTCAACCCTTAACGAATCTCGGAGTACTTATACTCGTTGGTTTCAGGAAAAGGTGGCGACCGTGGAAAGGATCGCAATTAAGCGCCCAAAAGATGTTGCCGAAAAGGGAGTGTGGTGTGTTAGACTGGATTATGGGGATCATATTATACTTGTATTAGCCTATAGTGCAAACACTCGCAAGTGTATTGAATCCTTGATGAAATAATAAAGAAATCCAGTTTATGTTCGTTAATATTATGAAAGTCTTCCGCTGATTTACGACTCTTTTATAACGATTTATCGAATATGATTTGTTTAAGGAATCGACCCTTAAAAATATGAGTAAACGTTCGGGTTATGTAACGATCCGAGTAAGAAACAACCTCTTTTGGAGAAATACTCGTCTAAACAAGGTATGGCCATTACGAATTTGTGGTAATACTGTTTGGCCTAACTAACGCACCTGCAACTTTTATGAAAATGATGAATGGCATATTCCGTGATTGTCTCGACGAGTATGTCATAATCTTTATTGACGACATACTTGTTTATTCGAAAGATCGGGAAAGTCATGAAAAACATCTTAAGGCGGTGCTGGAGCGGTTAAGGGAACAAAAACTCTATGCCAAGTTGAGTAAGTGCAGCTTTTGGCAACGAAGCATCGGGTTTTTGGGACACGTTGTGTCGGAAGAAGGCGTATCGGTTAATCCCGAGAAGATAAGCGCCATAAAAGGCTGGCCACGGCTGAGAAATGCAACGGAGGTACGTAGTTTCCTCGGTTTAGCCGGTTACTACAGGAGATTCGTGAAGGGATTCGCGAGTATGGCTCAGTCCATGACGCGCCTCACGGGAAAGGACGTGAAGTTCACGTGGACGGACGAGTGTGAAACGAGTTTCACCACGTTAAAGGCAATGCAAACGAGGGCACCGGTTTTAACGTTGCCGAAACCGGGTGATGCTTACGTGGTTTACATGGATGCGTCTATCACTGGACTTGGATGCGTTCTGGTGCAGCAAGGGAAGGTAATAGCTTACGCCTCAAGGCAGTTACGAAAGCATGAAGGCAATTACCCCACCCACGACTTGGAAATGGCCGCGATGGTGTTTTCACTTAAACTATGGCGATCATACCTCTATGGTGCCAAGGTGCAAATTTATACCGACCACAAAAGCTTGAAGTATATCTTCACGCAACCAGAACTCAATCTTCGACAAAGAAGGTGGATGGAATTCGTAGCCGACTACGATATTGATATCGCATATCATCCGGGTAAGGCCAACACGGTTATGGATGCACTAAGTCAGAGACGAATGGACGTGGCTGCTAACAAGGATAAAGAGGTATTAGTAGACATGATCGGGACATTGAATGTCAATGCCTTGTCCGGCGACTTGGAATCATTGGGTTTGGGCGCGGCCGATTAAGCGGATCTACTTACACGAATCCTTGCGGCACAAAAAGAAGATGCAAACCTGAACAAGGTGTTGTATGTTGAAGGATCGGAGTACCAAACGTCCAACAATGGAACCATCGTGGTTCATGGACGAGTTTGTGTACCGAACGTCCTAGAGTTAAAGAACGAGATATTACGAGAAGCCCACCGGTCTAAGTTCTCAATCCCCCCGGGGATGAACAAAATGTACCAAGACCTCAAACGGTACTATCAATGGGTGGGAATGAAGAGGGATGTGGCAAATTGGGTGTCAAAGTGCCCCACATGCCAATTGGTCAAGGCCAAACATCAAGTACCGAGTGGCTTACTTCAGAATTTGCCAATTCCGGAGTGGAAATGGGGTCATGTTACGATGGATTTCGTGACTGGTCTACCGGAAACGAGCAACAAAAAGAATGCGGTGTGGGTAGTGGTGGATAGACTCACCAAGTCATCCCATTTCATCGCGATAAAGAAAACTGACGACGTTAAGGTAATTGCAAATAAATACATTAACGAAATTGTCAGGTTACATGGAGTTCCGGCAAGTATCGTTTCAGATTGGGATTCAAGGTTTACTTCGCAGTTTTGGAAGGCTTTCCAAAAAGCCTTGGGAACGCGAGTGAACATGAGTACCGCCTACCATCCGCAAACGGACGGGCAGTCAGAACGGACCATAAAGACGTTGGACGACATGTTACGAGCATGCATACTTGATTGGGGCGGATCTTGGGAAAGGCATTTGCCTTTGGTCGAGTTCGCTTACAACAATAGTTTCCAAGCGAGTATCAGAATATCGCCGTATGAAGCACTCTACGGACAACCATGCCGAATTCCACTATGTTAGACACAGGTGGGGGAGCGTAGCCTCATTGGTGTGGACATAGTGCAGGAAACAACGAATAAAATTAAAGTAATCCAACGGAAGATTCGAGGAGCGCAAGATCGTCAGAAAAGCTACGCGGATAAAAGAAGGAAAAATATTGAGTACTCGGTAGGGGATCGAGTATATCTAAAGATGATCACGTTCAAGGGAAGGGCAAGAACTTCGAGAAAAGGGAAATTGGACCCGAGGTACATTGGGCCATTTACCATGTTGGAACGTGTCAGGCAAGTTGCGTACAAGTTGGATTTGCCCGAAGCAATGAGTGCATTTCAAAATGTATTCCACGTATCGCAACTAAGGAAGTGCCTTTCCGAAAAAGACGTGTGGTTACCGGAACTACCACGAGATTTGAAAGAAAATCTTACGGTGGAGGTAAGGCCGGTACGGATCATCGATAGAATGGAAAGGGTAACAAGGAAAATAACAATTTTTATGATTAAGGTTGTTTGGGAATGTAACGGTGAGGAGAACGAGACTTGGGAAACGGTGAATAAAATGAAAGCCGAGTTTCCTAAGTGGTTCGAAGAGATAGAGTTCGAGGAACACATATCCGGATTCGAGGACGAATCCCATTCAGGTGGGGGAGACTTGTAACATCCCTGATCCGCGTTAAGGATCGGCGGAATGGACCATGATCGAAGACAAGGAAAGATTGTCGAAGGAAACTCGACATAAGGTCCGAAAACATAAGTTAAGTCGAAAGGGGAATGACTTAAGCCAAAATCCTCGAAGAAAACTAAGGAAAGGTCGGGAAAAAGATAGGATGTTCGAGGAACATCGAGGACAGCTCGAGGGAAGCTGTGGATAGCTCGGGGGAAGCTACGGTAAGCTCAGAGCAGGTACCGTGGACTGAACAGTAGCTACCGTGGAATGAACGGAGCTAGGTCAGCTGGAGCTAAGCTCGGTTAGCTCACCCTAGCTCGACCAGCTAGTGAAGTGGTTGGGCGGTTGGACGGTTGACCGGACGGTTGGGTGGTTAATGCGTGAACAGGTGTGGGCGAGACACGAAGGAGCGAAAGGGCACCTGTTCGTAAGGACGTGCCTCTTCGCCAAGGAAAACGGTTCCAGCCCGAAACCTATATAAGAACGTCGTTCCTTCATTGTTTGGCATAACACGAAACACGAGAATACTCATAAAATTCCTAAGTTCTACGAACGGGAATAAACACATAAAAGAAGAGTGAATCTTCGAGAGAGAAACCTAAGAGTGGGAGAAATCTTCAAGAATGGAAGTGAATACTTCACGGGAACTCGAGATTACCACGGAGCCGACTACGAGGGCGGCAAAGGTGGGTGTTTACACCATGTCCGAGGGCGGGATACGTGAACACACGGTTTTACCGTGGATATTTGACGGATCTGCCGAGGAATACGAGGCGGTTAAGCAACGCGTATCTCTTCTTCGAACTTCTTACTTCTGTTTATTTGTTTAGAGATTATCCGTGGGGGGAAAACACGAGGGTTTGCCGTGTTTTGCATGATCATGTGGAATCGTTCATTCGATCATCTACATTGTTCAACCCTTAACGAATCTCGGAGTACTTATACTCGTTGGTTTCAGGAAAATTTAGCGACCGTGGAAAGGATCGCAATTAGGCGCCCAAACGATGTTGCCGAGAAGAGAGTGTGGTGTGTTAAACTGGATTATGGGGATCATATTATACTTGTATTAGCCTATAGTGCAAACTCTCGCAAGTGTATTGAATCCTTGATGAAATAATAAAGAAATCCAGTTTATGTTCGTTTATATTATGAAAGTCTTCCGCTGATTTACGACTTTTTTATAACGATTTATCGAATATGATTTGTTTAAGGAATCGACCCTTAAAAATATGAGTAAACGTTCGGGTTATGTGACGATCCGAGTAAGAAACAACCTCCTTTGGAGAAATGTTAAGGATGAGGTGTTTCATTAGGGCTTACAGACCTCTCGAGTTTCGGGTGAAGTCTGTAGAAATTTTGTTATCGTAGACAACAAAACACAATATTTATTTTTAATTTCTTTTGAAATGGATTGGAACTTTATTTCCTTAGTTTTATGTTAATTATCTTTAATTTCTCTTATTATCTTTCGGAACCTTTGATTTCTTATTATGTTAATTATCTTTAATTTCTCTTATTATGTTAATTATCTTTCGGAACCTTTGATTTCTTATTATGTTAATTATCTTTAATTTCTCTTATTATGTTAATTATCTTTCGGAACCTTGATTTTGTAAATCAAATACAAAGTTCGAAAACCGCAAAAATACAAAAAGAACTGGTCATACAGAACCACCTAGTAAATCTTCTAAAATAGACTTCACCAAGAGACTTCGTATTCATACAGAACACCCAATTAGAGACTTCTCCAGGAGACTTCCAGCACAGACTTCTTTGTAGCCTTCCAGCACAGACTTCACCAAGAGACTTTGTTATCTAGACTTCTTTGTAGAAGTCTGAAGCAACTTTAAGGGTTGCATAGAACATAATCAACCTTAATTTTATGAAAAGTTTCTGAAATTTTAATTTATAAAGTTCATATTTGGGATAATCTTATTTTCTTTAGAAGATATTGCATTGAGATTATTTTTTATTATTTTCCTAATTTAAATATACGTTTAATTACGGTTCAGACTTCGACCATGAAGTCTGGAACCGTAATTAAATGTGGAATTTCAATAAAAAATGATAAAAAATTATTTCGATCAAAATTTTTGAAAGAAAATTATTTTAAATAAGATAGAATAGGTTTAAAAAAAATTCATAAAACTAAACCATTTGATGTAAACCATGTGAGGCATATAGTTAGAGCTGCCAATGGGAAAGAATCCATGCATATATCTTTAGGGTTAGAACTTAGATTGATATTGTTTTGATATATAATGGCGATCCTCGTAATAGTGTTTAGATTTTGAATATTATACTATTTTGATGTCAAATGTTAGTATATTGTTAACAAAGAGTGAATTAAACATTCGAATTTTAGAAGTTTAGGGCTTACAGACTTCTCGAGTTTTGGGTGAAGTTTCACGGTAAACTTCGCATGTGAAGTCTGTAAGATTTTGTTATCGTATGAAATTCAAATAATCCAAAACAATATTTAATATATTATAAATAACTTATGTTCTTAAACAGAGATTTAGATAGATAAATTCCTATCTAGGACAATTGCCCTGTATCTTGCTATCATATCCAATATAAAGAAGTCGTCTCTCAAATCTTCAACCTCTTCCATCGCTGGCGAACAAAAATGTCCCGAATAACTTCTTCAGTTTCTAGCCAAGTGTCATCATCACCACCTTGGGAATTAAATTGTATTGTCGGGATCAATTACGATATGTTAAACTGTAGGAATAACACACTACGCACGAACAGATTATCCTCCATAATTATGCCACCACGATCACCGCTCCACCCCTCCTTTCAACTTAACCCATTCCAGAAGTTATAAGCGTGTTCACCGGTTGCCACACACTTTAACATATTGTCCCTATTATGATTAATAAAAGGTGGTTGTAAATTACAATACGGTGAGTTTCGTCATGGTATTATTATTGTTTGGTTTAAACTTACATGGCATCTTTGATGTGAAACACACTCTTTGAAAATGTACGGCCATGTGGACTCTCTTGAAGGGGGCATTTGTTGCAGAGCATGCCCATAGTATCTACATCATAAGTGTTCTCCTTTAGTTAAATAAAGTTACATGCATATAAATTATGGGTTAAGAAATTTTCATGCATACCTATAGCAACGTTCGTTTTGGTTTTGATGTCACGTATTTGGGTCAAACTTAAAAAATCCAAGTCTTTGTAGACTGGATTGTAAGTTTGAAGCGAGAGTTTGTTGCACGGAACGCTGCAAATCCTGGCAGTACTGCTACATTCTGTATTTCAATCCAGTGCCCTTCATACTTCTCCAATCCAGAGAACGCTGGCACATGTACTGGAGTAATCATCAACTCCATCTTAGTTCCCTGCATAAAAAGAAGCATCACCAAAGTATTGTATTGTCATATCCATGTGACTGCATGTCTGCATGTAAGTGAATATCTCTTACCGCTTCATCTACTAATACGTAGGACCAGTAGGAACCTTCATTGAGAACAGAGTAAGAGTAGGCGTGAGAATCTTGACTTTAAAACACCAATCTGTTTTGCTTCCATTGTCTCTTTCATTTGCTTCGGCTAGAAGGTTGTTAGCATCCATCGGGTTTTTGTTTTTCTTGTTGTGAGTTTTGTGTTGCTGAGATAAAAGCAGTGAAGAAGAAATGAATTCTTCTATGGAGGTGGAATGATTAATAGATGGGAAACTGAAAAGATTAATAGATGGGAAACTGAAGAGACGGACGTATATTATCTGAAGGACGTGACTTTATAAAAAAAAAAAAATTGCAGCGTTTCTGATTCTTTAATGTTTTGTTTTAAGGGTTACAAACTTCTTCAGTAATGTCTGTATAGACTTCATGAGAAGACTTCACACGCAGACTTCAACGAGAGACTTCTTTGGCGAAGTCTGCAAACGACTTCCTCTGTAAGTCACCGATTTATCTAATTTTGGGGGAAAAAAAAAATTTACTAAACAATTTACAGCTGTAAATGTACGAAGTCTGTAAGCGAAGTCTCCAGATGAAGTCTGAAAATGACAGACTATAGACTTCATGACCAGACTTCACACGCAGACTTTTATGAGAGACTTGTTTGGCGAAGTCTGCAACCGACTTCTTCTGTAAGTCACCGATTTATCTAATTTTGGGAAAAAAAAAAAAATTTACTAAACAATTTACAGCTGTAAATGTACATTTACCGTTTGGCATAAACAATTTACAGCTGTAAATATACAAAGTCTGTAAGCGAAATCTCCAAATGAAGTCTGAAAATGACAGACTATAGACTTCATGACCAGACTTCACACGCAGACTTCTAAGAGAGACTTCTTTGACGAAGTCTACAATAGCCTTCGTCTGTACGTAACCGATATTACTCTAATTTTTTTAAAATTTAAATAATTTACAGTCTGTCAAGATAGAAATTTCGGAGACTGAAAAAACGTTTAGGTTAAAAAAATTTACATCTACTAAAGAAAATAGTTAATCTGGTAAAAAAATTAAGAAATCTCCATCGCTTTTTTCCTTCTCCGAAACACCAAAAGTCACCAGAAATCTCTAAACGCCGCCGACTCTCTTACTCCTCTTTCTCCTCTTTCACCGTAAGTTATCGATTTTCTTCCTCCCAGCAGGAAAACCCCAAACTCTCTCAACGACGACACTCTTTCTCGCCAGAAAATCACCATGCGACGACACACTCTCTACGACGACACACTCTCTCTACTCTTTCTCTGAACTGTTTCTTTTTTTTTTCTGTATCTCTTTTATTTTATTCGCAGTTTTGGAAATCGCAGACTTCGTTCACATCCTTATCTTCATCTTCGTACAGCTAATCAAATTAAATTTCAGTTTAGTCTCTTCGTCTGTACCTTTTTACTAGATTGTTGGAGACTTCATAAGGGAAGTCTATAAGAAGACTTCACCGGCGAAGTCCGTACACTTCACAGTCATCTAACTTCCCGTTTTTTTCTTCTGTGACATAGGTTTGTAATATGGCTCTTTCGAACGAAATAGCTGAGTACGAATCGAAGGAGGCTATTCACCATATGCCAGAGTTTCCAGACAGGCATTTCACCAAAGACGCTGAGCCGCAGCCTGAGAAAAGTATAGGCTACTACAGAGGAACACCTAAGCTTCTTATAGCTGTCAAGGGTGCACTAACTCCTGGTGAATGGGAGAGGCTTTGGACTTCCCCTCTGGGTGTCTTCCTAATGTACCACGAGCAACATATCACATGAGCATCAAGGCTGGTCCACTATATGCTCAGTTTCCAACTTGTATGCTTCAAGAAGCATGAGATTTGGAGCCTAGTTGGTGAAATCCCAGTGAGATTCTCTTTAAACAAGTTTGAACACATCACTGGGCTCAACTGCGATTATGTTGAAAACCTTATGACTCCAGGAGCCGAAGGCTGAGATCACAGATGAGCTGAGGTTTTGCGTTAAAGCTTGGAGTCGATGTGGCTGTTGGACTAAGCTATGAAGCCTTGGTATCAGCGCTGTAACGCTGTGCTCAATGGGATCCAGAAGATCGCAGTGAGTTTGACGGTATCTAGCCATCTTGCAGCTGCATTGATGCTCACCCTCCACCATCAGGGCATCAATGTGAACCTTGCTAGTTGGTGAGGATCTGGACAAGTTTGCTGCATACCCTTGGAGAAGGGTAGCTCTTCAAGATTCTGATTTCCTCGGTGAAGCTGCTGATATCTCTAGGACTTATCACATCAGCGGATTTGTCCAAGCGTTGCAGTCCTGGGTTACTTTGCCGCCTACCAGACTTTGAAAAAGAGGTCGAAGATCCTTTCCCATTGACCCCATGAAGCAAGCCACTTTCCTCCTAGCTTACAAAGGATCAAGAGGGAAAACCTCAGAAATGGCATCCTTAAGCAGTATGTCTGTTATATAAATTATCTGATCTCCTTCACACATGTGTGTCTGTTATTATATTATCTGATCTCCTTCACACATGTGTGTCTGTTATTATATATCTGATCTCCCTCTATTCATTTTTATGTTTGTAGACCAGAGTCTGCAGCTTTGTCGAGAAATCATTTGATGAGATGTTCCTCACGGTGGATTGATGATGAAGAGGACATGAAGAGATTGTCAACATTGTGAAAGAATGTATGGACATTTCTCAATTAACCCTTGCAAGTGGCAAAGAGACATGGCCATCTAAGTGTTCCCTCAAACTTCAAGAGACAGGTTCCTTTGAAGTTGAAGGAGAGGTGAAGGATACATAAATTTGGGAGAATTTCACCTACTATAAATTTTCGCGGACATGCGGAAAAATGATAAATAGATCTCGTCGTTAATTAAATGAATTAAAAAAAATGAATATAGATTTTTTTTTTAGTGAGAGGTAAACCTTATGATAACGAAAGAGAAAGAAGAAATCATATACTTCCGTATATGCTTTAGGACAATATATATCTATGTCTGCCCATAAAGCACGGAGAGTAATTGATCAAATCCGTGGACGTTCGTACGAAGAAGCACTTATGATATTAGAACTTATGCCTTATCGAGGATGTTATCCCATTTTTAAATTAGTTTATTCGCAGCAGCGAACGCTAGTTACAATAAGGGTTTCAAAGAAACCAATTTAGTCATTAGTAAAGCTGAAGTGAACCAAGGAAATACTGTTAAAAAATTAAAACCTCGTGCCCGAGGGCGGAGTTACCCAATAAAAAGATCCACTTGCCATATAACTATCGTATTGGAAGATATATTCCTTCTATCAACAATATGAAGAATATTTAATGTATTTAAAAAAACCTGGATGCAGCAATGAAAACAGAAATCTAACATGTTATGATACATATAGTAGTGGAGGCCTATGGGACAAAAAATAAATCCACTTGGTTTTCAGACTTGGTACAACCCAAAGTCATCATTCTCTTTGGTTTGCACAACCAAAAAAAGTATTCTGAAGGTTTAGAAGAAGATAAAAAAATACGAGACTGTATATAAAAATTATGTCCAAAAAAATATAAGAATATCCTCTGGTATGGAGGGAATTGCACGTATCGAAATTCAAAAAAGAATCGATCTCATCCAGATCATAATCTATATGGGATTTCCTAAATTATTAATTGAAGATAAACCCCGAAGAGTCGAAGAATTACAGATGAATGTTCAAAAAGAACTTAATTGTGTCAATAAAAAAACTCAACATTGCTTATACCAGAATTTCCAATCCGTATGGGGATCCGAATATTCTTGCAGAATTTATAGCTGGACAATTTAAAAATCGCGTTTCTTTTCGAAAAGCAATGAAAAAAGCTATTGAATTAACTGAACAGGCGAATACAAAAGGAATTCAATACAAATTGCAGGACGTATCGACGGAAAAGAAATTGCACGTGTTGAATGGATCAGAGAAGGCAGAGTTCCTTTACAAACAATTGAAGCTAAAATTGATTATTGTTCCTCTACAGTTCAACTATTTATGGGGTCTTAGGAATAAAAATTTGGATATTTGTAGACGAAGACTAAAAAAACTTTCGTTATCTTTACATCTTATCCAACGATAAAAAACGAAAACTATGTAATATACCACTATACAGTAATAAAAAAATTGCAGTCGTCTTTTTTATGTTTAAGAATAAAATCAGCAATTCTATAAGGTTGAATAAAAATTTCCATCAAAACTCCTTTGATATAATTGCTATGCTTAGTGTGTGACTCGTTGGTTTAGGATTCGATTAGATTAAGATAAACAAAAAAGAAAAAAGAACTTACCTATAACAGCAACTAATAACTATAGCAT
Source organism: Crucihimalaya himalaica (assembly GCA_004349715.1). Classification (NCBI taxonomy): domain Eukaryota; kingdom Viridiplantae; phylum Streptophyta; class Magnoliopsida; order Brassicales; family Brassicaceae; genus Crucihimalaya; species Crucihimalaya himalaica. The sequence goes on from SMJT01000089.1 coordinate 478,329, forward strand.
TAATAAATAACCTAAGCAACTCATTGCTTCGCATTATCTGGATCAAAAAAATCAGTCAAGATATGATAGATTGATCATATCATTGTAGCAACTGATTTTTTTTTACAAAAAAACAGAATACAGAAATATGATTATCAGTTATGAAAGGTAATCGAAAAGTATGCGGATAAATGGAAGGATGAAAGAAAGAGAGAAAAAATTGAATATTAATGATATATGATTCCAATTTAGAAAGTCTATGAGGTCACTGTAAGAAAAGCAATGTAATAAAGCATCAATACAGATTCATTCAAATAAATTAGATAAATCTGTTTAGAAAACAAAAATTAAGAGCCTTGAGCCAATAAAAACTGAGAAAATTGACTCAAAAACAAATTAAAAAATGAAATTCCAAATTTCTATAAAGAGCTCCATTGTAGAATTCGGGCCTAATGATTAATCAAGAAGCGATGGGAACGACGGAACCCATGAATATAGAGGATTCTATTGAAAAACAAATCTTAGTTATTCATTGGACAGGATGGCGGAATAAACCAGAAACTTATTATCTATTCTGATTTTTATTCTCAGACCTCGTGGGATAAACATCAAACTTAAATAGATATTGAAAGAGTAAATATTCGCCGGCGAAAAATTGTTTTTTAAAATAAAAAAAAGTAATAAATATGAAAAAAAAAATTAAAACGATAAAAGAAAATAAGGATTTGTTAGAATATTCTAACTCTAACAAAAACGACATTCGAGATGATGATATTACGTTATTTTTAAATAAATATAATTCATCTTGGATTCCATTTCGAAAAAGACATACACAAATTTAGAAGAGATCAGATGAAATTTCAAAAAATACCATAATTAATAGAATTAATCATTAACTACATCTATATCTATATCTTAATACAAGCTTTTTTAGTCCTTTTATTCGCGAGGAGCTGGATGAGAAGAAACTCTCACGTTCAGTTCTGTAGTAGCGATGGAATTTTTGAATTTAGAAAAAACCCATCAACTATAACCCAAAAAGAACCAGATTTCGTAAACAACATCGAGGAAGACTAAAAGGAATATCTTCTCGTGGGAATCGTATTTGTTTTGGCAGATATGCTCTTCAAACACTTGAACCCGCTTGGATCAATCTAGACAAATAGAAGCAGGGCGACGAGCAATGACACGAAATGTACGACGTGGTGGAAAAATTTGGGTACGTATATTTCCAGATAAACCAGTTACAGTAAGACCTGCGGAAACGCGTATGGGTTCTGGGAAAGGATCCCCTGAGTATTGGGTAGCTGTGGTTAAACCAGGTAAAATCCTTTATGAAATGGGTGGTTACCGCAAAATATAGCCAGAAAAGCTATTTCAATAGCGGCATCAAAAATGCCTATAAAAAACCCAATTCATTATTTCTGAATAGGAATATAGAATGAAAAAACTAAATAACATTTAAGGATAAAAGATTATCAGTTTTTTTTGACAAACAATATTTTTTACTTCGTCCTTTGCATTAAAAGAAGAGATAAAAAAAAATGATATGATTCAACCACAAACCTATTTGAATGTAGCAGACAACAGCGGGGCTCGAGAATTGATGTGTATTCGAATAATAGGAGCTAGTAATCGCCGATATGCTCATATTGGTGACGTTATTGTTGCTGTAATCAAAGAAGCAATACCAAATACTCCTCTAGAAAGATCAGAAGTTATTAGAGCTGTAATTGTACGTACGTGTAAAGAACTCAAACGTAACAATGGGACGATAATACGATATGATGACAATGCCGCAGTTGTCATTGATCAAGAAGGAAATCCAAAAGGAACTCGAGTTTTTGGGGCGATCCCACGGAATTGAGACAATTAAACTTTACTAAAATAGTTTCATTAGCTCCTGAGGTATTATAAGATCTAAATATCGATAGTTAGTATAGGATTAACAAAAATGTATTGAAATAAATTACTTAATAGATTGTGTATCACGCATATACCCTTAATAATAAAATATTAAGAATTTAATTCATATATTAATATATAATTCGTCTATTCTATATATAAATAAAAGAAAAAGAACATGTTGATTATATCAAAATTATAGAACAATAAGGAATTTGAACTTATCATGGGGAAAGACACGATTGCTGATATAATAACCTCTATACGAAATGCTGACATGAATAGAAAAGGAACGGTTCGGATAGGATCGACTAACATCACCGAAAGCATTGTTAAAATCCTTTTACGAGAGGGTTTTTATCGAAAACGTAAGGAAACATCGCGAAAACAACCATATTTTTTTGATTTTAACCCTAAGACACAGACGAAATAAGAAAGAATCCTATAAAACGATTTTAAATTTAAAGAGAATAAGTCGACCGGGTCTACGAATCTATTCGAACTCTCAACGAATTCCACGATTTTAGGCGGAATAGGAATTGTAATCCTTTCGACTTCTCAAGGTATAATGACAGACCGAGAAGCGCGACTAAAAAGAATCGGCGGAGAAATTTTGTGTTATATATGGTAATCCTTCTAATAAAAAATTGGATATCCGGAACTTACGATTTGTGAAAAAAAATGGGGTTGTGTAATACCACCCCTGCTCAAAAAAGTTTCGGATGTTTTACTTCGAATGAAATTAAAGAAAAAATGAATTAATGAAAGTTTTCTTTCTGAATCACTTCCCAACGGCATGGTTCGATTTTGTTTAGATACTAAAGATTTTTTTTATTTTAGGTCATACTTCTGAAAGGATTCGACATATTTTTGTATTAGGTATACCTATAGGATAAAAAAGTAAAATTTGGAGTAAGTTCTTAGGTATAAGTTAATAAGGGGACAGCCATTTTCTAGACTCCATAACAAGGATTCAAATGAGTAAGTGGTTTTTTCAATTTCAACATCCCTTTCACGAAGATACAATTCAAGATTCAAAAATATCAAGAAACCTTTTTTTCGTCCACCATTAAATAGATTCACAGAATTAAGGAATAACAACTATGAAAATAAGGGCTTCCGTTCGTAAAATTTGTGAAAAGTGTCGACTAATCCGTAGAAGGGGACGAATTATAGTAATTTGTTCGAACCCGAGCATAAACAAAGACAAGGATAATCTTACTAAAGGAACTAAAGTAAAGGAAAAGGCACTTCCACGGAGCTGGCACAAAAAAACAAGGTCCGTTTTGACATGAAATGGATATATCCATATATTTCTTGTGAAATGAAAAATATTGGCAAAACCTATATAAGAATTGGTTCACGTAAAAATACACGTAGTGGTTCACGTAAAAATGTACGTAGAATACCAAAGGGAGTTATTCATGTTCAAGCAAGTTTCAACAATACCATTGTTACCGTTACAGATGTACGGGGTCGCGTGATTTCATGGTCCTCCGCAGGTACTGTTGGATTCCGGGGTACAAGAAGAGGAACACCTTTTGCTGCCCAAACCGCAGCAGGAAATGCTATTCGAGCAGTAGTGGATCAAGGTATGCAACGAGCTGAAGTAAGGATAAAAGGACCTGGACTCGGAAGAGATGCAGCATTACGAGCTATTCGTAGAAGCGGTATACTTTTAAGTTTCGTACGCGATGTAACCCCTATGCCACATAATGGTTGTAGACCCCTAAAAAAAGACGTGTATAGAACTAAATAAAGGCTGAAAGGGTTTCAAGAGAAATAAACGATTCAATGATCTGATCAAATAAAATTACTATGGTTCGAGAGAAAGTCAAAGTATCTACTCGGACACTACAGTGGAAGTGTGTTGAATCAAGAAGAGACAGTAAGCGTCTTTATTATGGACGCTTTATTCTGTCTCCACTTATGAAAGGTCAAGCCGACACAATAGGCATTGCGATGCGAAGAGCTTTACTTGGCGAAATGGAAGGAACATGTATTACACGTGTAAAATCTGAGAACATACCACATGACTATTCTAACATAGTAGGTATTCAAGAATCAGTACATGAAATTTTAATGAATTTGAACGAGATTGTATTAAGAAGTAATCTATATGGAACGCGCAACGCGCTTATTTGTGTCCAAGGTCCTGGATTATATAACTGCTCGAGACATAATTTTACCGCCCTCTGTGGAAATCGTTGATAATACACAGCATATAGCTACCTTAACGGAACAATAGATTTGTGTATTGGATTAAAAATCGAGAGGAATCGCGGATATAGTCTCAAAATGTCAAATAACTTGGAAGACAGAAGTTATCCTATAGATGCTGTATTCATGCCTGTTCAAAACGCGAATCATAGTATTCATTCTTATGGGAATGGGAATGAAAAACAAGAGATTCTTTTTCTAGAAATATGGACAAATGGAAGTTTAACTCCTAAAGAAGCACTTCATGAAGCCTCCCGGAATTTGATTAATTTATTTATTCCTTTTCTACATGTAGAAGAAGAAACGTTCTATTTAGAGAACAATCAACATCAAGTTACTTTACCCTTTTTTCCTTTTCATAATAGATTTTTTAACCTAAGAAAAAAAAAAAAAGAACTAGCCTTTCAATATATTTTTATTGACCAATTAGAATTGCCTCCCAGAATCTACAATTGTCTCAAAAAGTCCAATATACATACATTATTGGACCTTTTGAATAATAGTCAAGAAGACCTTATCAAAATTGAACATTTTCACGTAGAAGATGTAAAAAAGATATTAGACATTGTAGAAAAAAAATAGAAAAAGCATTTCAAAAAAAAATTTTCTAATTTACTAAAAAGTCAATTTGAAATTGAAATAGATTTTAAACCTTGCACGTAATTTCGATTTTTCAGTCGAACCCATTTTAATTAATTAAATTAATTAGATATGTATCTAGGGAGAATTCATTTGGAAATGACTACTCCCTAGATACACACGTCTTTTATGTTACAATTGAATAATTTAATTAAAAAAGACCTAAAGTTAGAGATTTATCAATTGGTAATGTTGCTCCAATACCTAACCACAAGGCCGCCGCGGTGCCAATCAAAAAGACGGTTGTCGCTACTGGACGACGAAATGGATTTTGAAACTTATTAACATTTTCCAAAAAGGGTACGGTTAATAATCCCGCGGGTACTGAAGCCATTAAAAGAACACCCAATAATTTGTTAGGCACTGTACGAAGTATTTGAAATACAGGAAAGAAATACCATTCAGGTAATATTTCCAAAGGAGTTGCAAAAGGATCCGCAGGTTCACCAATCATTGATGGTTCTAAAACCGCTAAGCCTACGTTACAGGCAATGGTACCAAGAATGACTACTGGAAAAATATATAAAAGGTCGTTGGGCCATGCGGGTTCCCCGTAATAATTGTGACCCATACCTTTAGCTAATTTAGCTCGTAATACAGGATCATTCAAATCTGGTTTTTTTGTTATTGGGATAGGTGAATTCTTATAGATCCATCCCCCGAGGGAACCGGACATGATAATTTTTCATCATCCGGCTCGAGCAAGAATTAACCAAACTCAATTAATACATACAAAAGATATATATGTTATCCACAAGTATTTAATATGTAAAAAAAGAATTATCCGATTACAAAGTTATTCTAACTAATAACTAAAGATTGCCAGAAATTCCATTCTTACAGGTAAATGCTCAACACCCACGTAAGCTTAAAAAGTTGATCATGATTCAGTGCTTTCTGGATCGTCTCATACCTTATCAATTCGTCCTTAATCCCAAAAATTATATCGAGATTTTTCAAATACAAAGGATTTACTTGTTACTAATGTAGTCTACCCTCTACTCTTCATTAGATCCTGTATTCACTCCGATAGTATCATAAATCGAGTCGATGCAGAGAAAATGAATGCATTTACATACTATTAATTATTTTCTTTTTTTTTTTAGTCAAAAATAGCAAAAACATAATAAGGATTATGTTCCATCCCTTAATCTACTGGATTTTACGGAGCCCACTCATCCACGACATCGTCGGGTATGATCATAGAAAAGATTTTCTTCAAGTGAACCAGCCTATCCCCTGTATGGGGCTTACACAGTGTGTGGAACAAAGACACATTTGGTTGTGAATTCCAATGTAGCAGATAAAGTCATATTTCTGCACGGCCCGATCAATAGTTCAAGTCACACACTCCCATAATCCATTATCTCTTCATAGAATTCCCTCCAACTTTTTATGTCAAAAAAAATAATAAAATATTGTGGAGTTGAAGGGAAATATCCAAATATATGTCTTATTTTTTTAATAATCCATATTTATAGCAATAAAATACTATTGTGCCTTCACCAAGTAACAAGTAATTACAAATATCTAGAATTTATATTATTTATAAGGGACCAGAAATACCTTGCTTACGTATCATTAGGAAATGCATTAACATAAAGACGGCCGTAAGAAGAGGTAATACAAAAGTGTGTAAACTATAAAAACGAGTCAAAAGGTTTGATTGGCCAACACTAGCACTTCCGCGTAATAATTCTACAAAAGGTGATCCTATTACCGGAATAGCGTCAGGTACTCCTTACAATTTTGACTGCCCAATAACCAATTTGATCCCAAGGTAAAGAATAACATGTTACACCAAAAGATGCGGTCAATACACCCAGAACCACAACAGTAACCCAAGTTAATTCGCGAGGTTTTTTAAAACCACCGGAGAGGTATACACGAAATACGTGCAGGATCATCATTAAGACCATCATACTTGCCGACCATCGATGAACTGATCGGATTAACCAACCAAAGTTAGCTTCAGTCATTATATATTGAACAGAAGCAAAAGCTTCAGTAACAGTTGGACGATAATAAAAAGTCATAGCAAATCCTGTAGCTACTTGTACTAAAAAACAAGTAAGGGTAATTCCGTCTAGACAATAAAATATGTTGACATGCGGAGGAACATATTTACTAGTTATATCATCTGCAATCGCCTGAATCTCAAGACGTTCTTCGAACCAATCATAAACTTTATTAAGATAGGTAAACCAAGGTTACTCCCCCTCCAAGAACTGTATGAGAATTTCATCTCGTACAGCTCAAACAAAAAAAAAGACCCAAATACTGATTGAAACGGATATGGAATATAACGTTTAAAACTTCTCTCTCCTTCAATATTATTTAAAGATATGAAAGAGTCAAAATGCGAAAGCTCTTCTTTGTGGTTAAATGCCAAAAAATCAAGTAAGCTCATTCTTCTTTATGTTGTGTTGATCGTTACAGGCCTCTTGAATCTTCTAGATTACCTATCTTTATTGTCTTTTTTATATGGTATTTGTATGGAACGGGGATAGGGATTTCTACTTGTTTTCTTTATTATTGATAGGAATTCTCTTGTTAAGACCCTACTTAACTAATCAATTGAAACCTCAGATTCATACGAGAACCACGATAATTCAATAAAACCTGCAAAGTCCAAAGTTCACTGAGTGAGAACCATTGGATCATCACTTATTCAATCAACAAAATAGCTATAATGACTAAAAACATAAAATACAAAGAAGCGTTTGTCCTTTGATCCAAATAAGAGTTTAAAAGCAGAAAAAGATTTTGATTTATTAACGTTTATAAGATAGAACGGAAAGAAGTACGGCTACGAGGTCTGAGTATTAAGTATGAATCATAGTTCGAATACTTTGTGATCTATTTGATCTATATCGTGCTCCAGATACTCGAATGAATATCCGACGAAGTAAAACCATCTTGATAAAGATGACAGACGCCATTCTCTGTACTATCCATAGGGTCAATTCTAACAAGTCACACACTGATATTCTGGAAATATACAATGCAGAAAAAAAATTTCGCGGTCGAACTACCAAAGGAGAATAGGCTAAAATGGTTAGACCTACATACTTTACTTTTTTGTATCGAGCTAAAAGCTAGAACTTCAAGATTCTTCTCAGTCTAATTCACTGAAATTCCATCCAGTAGAACAGAAGAATTATAAATCTCCAAAATAATAGATAGGAATACCGCAAATAGAGCCATTGCAACACCCATCAAAGGGGTCGTTCCCCATCCAGGAGCTACTTTACCATATTCGGAATTCAATGGTTTCAATAACTTCCCTACAGTAGTGCTTCTTGGACCAGATCTAGAACTATCCTCAACCGTTTGTGTAGCCATAAATCTTATTTTGTATTCATTACGATCTGTTGACTTTGTATACCATTCCGTTGTAAATAAATGATCTTAGCATAGATCCATTGTGGTCTTTCAATTCTATAATAATGGAAACAGCAACCCTAGTCGCCATCTTTATATCTGGGTTACTTGTAAGTTTTACTGGGTATGCTCTATATACTGCCTTTGGGCAACCCTCTCAACAACTAAGAGATCCATTCGAGGAACACGGGGACTAGTTGACGTAATCAGCCTCCAAATATTTGGAGGCTGATTACGTCAATAAAGAGAATGAAAAATTATTTCATTTTTTAGTTGAAATTTTAGGTGGTTCCCGAAAAAAAATAGCGAAAAAAATTATCCCTAAAGTGGATACTAAGAGAAATGTATAAACCAATGCTTCCATAAATTTGATCGTGGTTTACAATTATAGCTTTCATACCTGTTTTGTTTACTTGGGAGTATCCCTCTGGATAAAGAAAAAAAGTCAAAGAAACGGCAACCATTTAAATCAAGATTCCTACAGTACCCTACCTAATTAAATAAAATCGCAAACAGAAACTAGAAGAAAAAAAGCAATGTTGCATCAGACTGCTTGTCTTTTTGTAGTTGGATCCCCAAGTTTTTGGAATGCCCCAAATTCCACTTGAGCATCCAAATCTGGATCAATACCAGCAAAAACATCTCTGAAGAGGGTTCTAGCACCATGCCAAATGTGTCCAAAGAAGAAAAGTAGAGCAAACGAAGCATGTCCAAACGTAAACCAACCTCTTGGACTGCTACGAAAAACACCATCGGATTTCAAAGTCGCACGATCTAATTCAAAAATCTCACCCAATTGAGCCCGTCTAGCATATTTTTTCACAGTTGCGGGATCACTATAACTCCAACTCCATTGAGTTCACCACCATAAAACTCAACAGTTACACCTACTTGTTCGACACTATATTTTGATTCTGCCTTCTAAAAGGGACGTCGGCTCTAACAATTCCGTCTCCGTCTACCAAAACAACCGGAAATGTTCAAAAAAAGTAGGCATACGGCGTACAAAAAGTTCACGCCCTTCTTTATTTCTAAAGACGGGTGTCCTAACCATCCAACAGCTATTCCATCCCCATTGTCCATTGAACCCTCGGAATAACCCCCCTTTTGCTGATTATTACCAATATAATCATAAAAAGTAATTTTTCAGGAATTTTAGACCAAGCTTCTGATAAACTTTGATTTTCAGCCAGTCCAGCACTAACTCTTCGATATATTTCTTGTTGAAAGTATCCCTGATCCCATTGATAACGAGTAGGACCAAATAATTCGATGGGAGTAGTTGCAGAACCATACCACATAGTTCCAGCAAAAACAAAAGCTGCAAAAAGACAGCAGCAATACTACTGGAAAGGACGGTTTCAATATTGCCCATACGTAATCCTTTGTATAGACGTTGAGGCGGACGAACACTAAGATGGAATAGGCCCGCTAATATACCCAACGTCCTGCTGCAATATGATGAGAGGCTATTCCTCCCGAACAAAAGGGTCAAAACCTCCACGCCCCACGCCGGGTTTACGGGTTGGACCTTTCCGGTTAGTCCATAAGGGTCGGATACCCATATTCCAGGACCATATAATCCTGTTACATGAAATGCGCCAAAACCAAAGCAAGCCACTCCTGAAAGAAATAAATGATTCCAAAAATCTTGGGCAAATCCAAAGAAGGTTTTCTGTACGTTCATCACAAAAAAATTCTAGATCCCAATATACCCAATGCCAAATAGCTGCCAAGAAGCACAAGCCAGAAAACACGATATGTGCTCCGGCTACCCTTCTAACTCCAAAGACCCGGATTCGTTATAGTCCCTCCTGTAATATTCCAACCGCCCCACGAATTGGTTATTCCTAAACGAGTCATGAAAGGTATAACGAACATACCTTGTCTCCACATTGGATCAAGAACGGGGTCGGAGGGATCAAAAACTGCTAATTCATATAGAGCCATCGAACCGGCCCAACCAGCAACTAGAGCAGTATGCATTATATGAACAGAAAGTAAACGACCGGGATCATTCAATACAACAGTATGAACACGATACCAAGGCAAACCCATGGAAATACCCCTTTATCAACGAAAAATAGACACTATGTAACTTTATTGCATTGGAAAAAACTATGCTACGTACACCCCCCTTCTTAGGTAATTATTTCGGAGAAAAGATTAATATTTGTTCTATTATGTTGGTAATAATGGAACAATTATATTCATAGGAAAAAAGGGAAGCGGATCTATTCTATATCCGATAAGTACCGATACGCAATGGGAGTGAATCCTATTTTATATGAACCAAGAGAGCTATTGTTATTGATCATTCAGAAGCCCGTTCGTAAAAAATTTCCTTTATTTTTATTCATTCTCTCTTACTTTACTTTTATTTTATATTTTATTTTAGCTTATTCAACTTATGTATTAAATATCATTAAGCCCTTAAAATTATTTGTATTTACTTTTCTTTATCCGATCCCGAACTAAACCCAAAACATATAACTTTTAAAACCAATCGAAAAATAAAATTCGATTCTAGTTCAGACTTCCAAGACCAAAAAAGTCCAGAAAATAAACTTGAAGTGAACTGAAAGGGATATGGATTCTTAACTTGACAAAGTTAAGCAAGTAACTCTTGTGCTTCTCACTAATATAGTCGATCTTTCATGTCGGATTGAGAACTATACATGGTTGAACAGTGACATTAAAACTCTTTACTTGATTACTTTTGTAATACTTTTCTCATTCTTGAACCTGCTATAATCAGCTAGCAAGCTCCCATTAACCTTATGTTTCATATTCTCTACTAAACCGGTCAAAACCTGTAAAAGGTTTAAATCAAGAACAAAGATCATGTACTTAATTCAATTGAGTTCAAAATATAGTTTTAAGTAACAATATCTAACCGCATTGGCCAAGTTTCTTCTAACATCTTCAGGTACCAACTCAAGAACCGGAGGAAGTACAAAGCTTATGTTCATCTCTAGTTGACCTTTAAGCCTTGTGTGCTGTCCTCTTCGGTCGGGATACAATGCTCCTTTGACTTCCAAACTAAAATCAGACGGTTCCATTACTCGGTCAAGCCCTTGAAGCTTCCATCTCATCTGAATAACCATAATTCAAAAATGTAGACTGTGTTACAAACAATGTTGGACATAATATCCATTATTCACTCCAATCCGTAAATTTACGATGCAGAATACTATTATAACCGGAGCAAATCACAAATACTAAGATTTTCAATGCACACTCCTAGTTACAAGTTTGAAGCTAAAGAAACAAAGGGAAAGACACATGTGTTGTTTATTACCATTATGAGCTCAAGAACTTTGGTTATATCTAAAGGTACGTCTGGCGGATAATCTTGACCGTTGGATTTGCATCTTAACCTCATATCTACCACGGGCCACACAGTAAGGAAGAGAAAGTTTATTGGTAACATCTGAATTCTCCATTCTTCCTACACACAAAATTAGATTCATCCAAATTAAAAAGACAATAAAATAAAGACAAAATGAGGGGCATTCCGAGCATTGAACTCGGGACCTCTCGCACCCTAAGCGAGAATCATACCACTAGACCAAATGCCCATATTGATAACATCTCTACCTCTACTCATTATTAACTCTACATTCAATAGTTACCTCGTTAAGCCTATGGCTTCTTGGTTTATCTGGAAACATTGCTTCGAATACTCTCGATTTATCTTCCAAATACTCATCGAACAACGCCTGAAAAATTCCACAAAATTCCCAAATCAAACCAACCAAAAAAGCATCGATCTTTACACAAAATTTTAGAGAAGCAAACCTGAGGTGACTCGTGTAGAGGAATATCTGTGGAGAGTTTCGATGAATACGTGGCGGGTTTTACAGATGACAACTGGCACTTCACTCTCGACCTTATAATTGATCTCACCTCCGTCGTCACCGGCCGGTGGTAACTTCTGAACAGCCCCGACGATATAACCGCAGAGCTCGCCGTCATTTCTTCAATATTATATCTTTGATCTCTTCCTCCACATCTCTCTCTCTCTCTCTCAGACACTCTCTATAACCTCCGAGTAAAGATTCTTGCTTTCTCAAGATTTTGTAAAAACTAAGAAGAAGAAGGAGAGAGAGTAAAGTTTTGTAAACAGAGATTTGGAAGATGATAAGGAGAAATCAGCCTTTTGGGCTTATATGTCCACGTGGCATCTCACTGCTAATCCACGTCATCAAGATTTGGAATCTGTAGGGTCTTCTTTGCTTTTAACTCCTTCACCTTCGCATTCGTGGATGAGAATGACACGAAAGTTGAAAGAAACTTAGCACTGGCAAAAAACTGTGTCTGAGGCAGAAGTTTGTAAAAGTTAGTATGTGTTTAAATGCATCACTAGCTAATGTTTGTATCTATTATTGAAGACGATCATCTTTGCATGTATCCTCTAAATTCTTGCAATTTTCAAATCAAACTCTACCAATGATCAAGTTATTTTACTTTAAGCTTATAATGATAATAACTTCACTTGCAAGTCAAATTCTTCAATGAAATAAAGAACCATAAAAACTATCATAGAGGGCTTCTCTCAAAGAACAAAAACAAAACGTTCATCTTCATCATCCTTAAACCATTGAATCCAGATTCTTTCTTTCTCTTTGGTCATCTTATATAAGTTTATGATTTCACCTTATCGTCGATCCTTGGTGGATTATATATTAGATTAGCGGGCTTAACTCATCTTAGATTTACCGTTACACCAACACAAGTAAAAAAACAACAACATAGAAGGTTGCTTCAAAGAACAATTAAAGACGGGATGATTTCACAAAGTTGTTTCTACCATGCACCGTTTACAAATCATCAAATCGAAACGGTCACACAAGTGAAGCAAAGGTAACACAACTTGGGGACCGTAAGCACAGAATTAACCCACTCCGTCTTACCCCATATCTCATTTTTATTGCGCTTCTCTAACGCAATCTTAGCGTACCAAATTTCAGTTTTCCCTTCTCCGGTCTCTTGCTTTGGACTCCACATAACTACAAGTTTCCCACCATAGTTAACTATTCTGATCCTTTCCGCTGCATTTAAACCCCTTGTAGGGTGCCTACGCAATTCTTCTAAACCCCTGATCTCTCTCCAGTATCTATCCTCATAGTCATACAACCTCAATGACCCGTCATAATAATTGCAAGAGTACATTACATTCTCTATCACATACCAGTCCCGGAGACTTCTTATACGTGAATTCTCGTTTACAACTTTCCACGTACTATCTTTGGGCTTGTAAGTGTATTCCTTTTTCTTTGTCGCTACGTAAAGCTTTCCTTCCAAAGCATTACGGTTAACCGTAATATGTCTGGCTATATTATGATTCTCACCAGGTCCAAATCCAAAACTCGGCACGGTTCTGGGGAACATAACGTATTTGCGTAACTCATGATCAGCCCTAGGACTCGGCAAGGCTATCCAAGTCTGAGTCTTTATGTCTAATACCTCAAACCAATTGTCAGACTGCTCAATCTCGCAACCTCCCATAACGTATATTTTCTGGTCGATGAGAACCGCGATTGGATCCGCTCGAGCTACCGTCATGTTAGGGGCGTCACGCCACGTGTGACTCCGACAATCAAGGATCCGGACAGATGAAGACGGCTTGCAGGTTCCACCGATTGCGTAGATTTCCGAACCAACCGCTACGGTGGACTGATATGGTACATGTGAAGACGAACGTAGTGGAATCAACGAATAGTGGTTTAAAGTCTCGTCGTTGCTGGTGAGGATCTCATCAGGTTTCATCCAAAGAGTGAACCATTGGGGAAATGAATGGTTAGCCGCTTCTAAGCAGAAATAGAGGCATGGTTCGGTGGTTCCGATGAGAGATCGCGTCGCGTATAGTTACGGAGAAGAGAGAAGAATCTCTTTGAGACGAGAGAGAGATTAGGGTAAGTCCATTTAGAGATACGTGCAATTTCTATGATTTCGTCTGGGAGTGACGATAACGACATTGTCTGAGAATAAGAACTCGAACTCAAACTCAAACTATCCTTCTCCTTTTTCGGTTGTTGCGGTGGAGATGATGAAAAATTATATAAACACCTTTTGCTCTTCTAATAACCCTAAAGGGAATATATTGTGGTCTGTGGAGAATTGGAGATGAATTATATTTGTTATAACTAAGATATTTGGTTTTTTAAAAAGAAAAATAGCTCTGAAGATTTTTTTTTTTTCCAAAAGTAATATAAGATATAAAAAGCCATAAATCTAGCTAACTTATGAATATGCCGATAAGGCTTTATAAATTTAAATTTATTATTAATTTTTTCGACGAAATATCAACTTCATTAAGAATTCAAACATTCAAAATACAATAAGTCGCAATCCATAGAGGAGGATCTTCGCTACTCGCATAAGAAGGGATAGCAATACAACCCAATTTAGCTAAATTATGAGCTCTCCTATTACAAGACCTGTGTGTGTAGAGGAAATAAATATTTTGAAACAGAGAAGCCCAATAGCAGATATCTTGGACAATCCCCGCAATATAGATATGATATGATAAACCATTAGCAATATCGATTAGAAGTTTACAGTCGCCTTCAAAACACACAGAAGAGAGGCCAAGAGACCACGTCTGTTGCAAAGCAAAAAGAAGAGCCACAGCTTCGGCTTCTGAAGGGGAGCGAGCAAGCTGCAACCGGGCAGAACTCCATCGTATAGTCATGACAATATTAATTAAATTAAATTACTTCATAATTTTATCATACGGTCTACAACATAAAATATTTAGTAAAAATATACAGTATCGAAAAATTCATGTAAAGTTAATTTATTTAAAAAGCATATTTTATTAGACTAGAAAATCTGTACATTATTTATGAAGTCTTTCACAATCAATCACAATAACAATTGATTATGGTCAATATTATCTGCAATATATTAAAAAGAAAAAATTATTTAAACCTATCATTTACATCATATCTTTTCATATCTTTACAAAGATTTTTCAATTGTTGGGTTCACCCCTCTTAATTAACCAACCAAAAATTGCCATGTAATCTAATTAAACAAATTTAATATTATCTAAAAATATTAGATTAAATCATTAAAAACTCAAATTTTAATTGTTGGTTCTAGGTTTAGGATTTAGGGTTTAGGGTTTAAGGTTAAGGGTTTAGGCTTTAGGGTTTAGGTTTTAGGGTTTAGGGTTTAGTTCCACATGATTTGAAGTAAAGCTCTAAAGTCTTAAATTTTGTAGGAATTTGACAAATCATGTGGCTGAGACGACATCGACGGCATAGCAAGGCGGTGGCTGGGGGCAGCGACGGTGGCGGCCGACGGAGACTCTCTCTCGTTGCACACTCTCTCTTTCTTTCTCTAAGGGGTGGCTAGGTTTACAATAGAATTGTGCAACTAATGAATCCAGCAACCCTAATCTTCCTTTTATACCTAGGTCTAATTATGGGTTTAGTGGGCTAATTTTGGGGTTGGGCTTAGTTTTAGGAAATTTAAATAAACTCTAGGATAGGGATGATACAACTCTCCCCACCAGTACAGAATTCGTCCCCGAATTCACGAGTGTGTCTGATTACTGCGTGTATTCTACTGGATTCGTTGTCCTTTCGGAACTCAAAGACTTCTCACTCTCGTCTTTCTCGAGTGTAAATAGGGTTTTCTCTGAATGGTTGGTTGTCTTATGATCCACTACTTCTTCCATTAGGAGATCCTCCCGCTCAATGGCCTCTGATGGTGTTTGGAGATTAACAGGTCTTGATTCCGGGAAGCCTTCCACTTCAGAAACTTTCTTTTCTGGGTTACCTTCCCCTTTAAGAATATTAACAATAATATATAGGATCTTCTAGATCTTTCTATATAAATTACTTACTATAATAGATAAATATAATTTTACATAGAACTAATACAATATACATTTATTTTTGTGTCAGAGATTGTCCCCCAGTCTCATGTTTTATCTCTTCTGCTAGTAATTTCGTTAATAAACAATATATTTTTTGGTATCCTTTTCTTATTTTTGCAATTTTTTTCTTTAAAAAGGCAGAGCTCGTTATTAGCTTGGCTTGGCTTGGTATCCCAAATACTCGATATTAGCTTGGCTTGGTATCCTAAACAGATTAACAACTGGTGATAGAATGCGGAAATGGAATGTGGGAAACAAGCTATCTTGTTCATTTTGTAGTGAGCCTTTGGAATCAAGAAACCACTTGTACTTTGAATGCTCCTACTCAAAAGAAATATGGAGTAATCTAACGTTAAAGTTTTTGACTACCAGATTCACAACATGTTGGAGCAGCATTGTTAAACTACTCACAAACAAGAGAATAGGTAACGATCTATCTTTCTTGGTATGTTATCTTTTCCAGGCAAGTGTACACACCATTTGGAAGGAACGTAATAATAGGCGACATGGTGAATCTCCGGTCCAAGCATCTAGACTGATAAAATTTCTAGATAAGCAAACTCGGAACATAATATCAACGATTACCGAACAAGGACAAACAAAATACAAGGGATGTATGCAACTATGGCTATCAACAAGATGATTTTGTGTGAATGAGTTTATTTCAATTTAAGTTAGTAAATTGTAATAAAAACTACTAAACTTGTTGCAGTTGATGTAAAACCGTTTTCTCGAATAAATTTTACATTTTATTCAAAAAAAAAAAAGGCAGAGCTCGTGTAAGTTTGCAGATTATCTAAGTTAAGAACATTAGATTCGAGTTAAGCAAATCTAGGCTAAGGTCGAAGCTAGATTTTTGCGGAGTATAAGCAAAGAGAAGAAGGAATAAAGGAAAAGAAGCAAATGACGATCACAGCAAGCAAAAGAAGATAAAACTGCAATATTCAAATTAAAAGGCTCGGCACATTAAAAAGATATGACGATCGAGTGGTGAAAGAATTCATGTTCGCATCCAGAACAAGCAAATTGAAGAACAGGTTAGATCTAATCTTTCTTAATTTTGTGGCTTTAATTTAGTATGTCACATGCAGACATCTAGAGTTTTAGAGTTCGATTTCGCGGGTGATGTATATGAATCCATGTTCGTGTTGAAATTTTCAGAGATGGAGTTATCGGAAAGATTGTTCGCCGCCGGTGAAGAACCAAAGGGAGACAGGGTAAATGCGTACCACAAAAGCTATAGGATCAAGTACATAATGGGTGCACTGGACGAAGATGAGGGTCTGCAGTTGAGGGAATTCATCGTTTCGGAAATTGCTGAGTCAATCTGAGAAGCCCTCACTTTCAAGCCGGTTTGGGCATTTTTTGCTTACGCGCCAATTGAAAGTCTCGAAGAAGCACGAGGCGTGGTTCCTATTTGCAGGTAAACCCATACGATTCTCTAATTGAGAGTTTGCAATCGTCACTGGTTTGCCCTGTGGTCAAATCCCACAGAAGCCAAAGAAGCAGAGGAAAGCGAAGAAAGAGAAGCCTTACTGGTGGACCCTTTTTGGTGACATGGAATCTTTCGAATGAGATTTCGGATCTTCCGAATGGTTGATGTCGTTTTAGCGATTGGATTTCAGACAGGTGGGCTTAAGATATGTATTGGGCCTTGTGGTTAAACAGGCTTGTCAGCAAAATCTTTGTGTAGCCCAGGTAACAATAAGGGAGCGTTTTGAAGGCACACCAAAGCTGTGACACAGAGGCTGCTGTGTCAGCAGCGTAAAGACAAGAAAGCAGACACTATAAAAGGAGTAAGAGGGGGCCTAAGCGTGGTAACCAAGTGAGACATGAGAGAGAAATAGAGAGAGGAGAGAAAACAAGTCTGTGTGTGAGTGTTTTCTTTTTGTTCTTTCTTGGATGTTCTTCTCTGGTGAGTGTTGTGAGCTTGGTGGTGTGACACTGCTTATAAAGACTTTCTCTTTCATACTCTTGTGAGCTGGGTTAAAGCTCACCGAGACGTACCTCGGTCATCTTGACCTTGGGAACTCGTTACATCCTTGTGTCTTTAGTCTCCTGCAAAAACAAACAAACACATAGCATTAGGATCATGAAAACTGCAAGCAACAGACCTGGAAACAGAGCTAAAACTGCTACAGTTGAATTTGTTTTCTGGTAGACCACCTCGCATGCTAAGAAGGGAATTTTCATGGGTTATCCTGAAGGAGTGAAGGGTTACAGGATTTGGAGCAGTGACGAACGGAAATGTATCATAAGCCGAGATGTTACATTTTGTGAGGACATTCTGTACAAAGACATGGTAAACTTGTCTGTTGTGGAACAAGATAACATAAAACAGAGAAGTAAGAGAGTTTCTTTCTTACTAACAGAAGAAACTAAAAGAGGTGAACCATCTGAGGAACAAGTTGAGGTTACATCTGAAGGTGGAGCCACTTCAAGTGACAATGAAGAGGCTGAGGAAGACTTAGAAGAGGAAAATGATGGAAATGTGCTTAGAAGCTATCAGCTTGCTAGAGACAGGGAAAAGAGACAGAACATTAGGGCTCCAAGCAGATATGATGACTCTGACATTGCTGCTTATGCATTGAATATGACACAGTTGATGAACATAGTCGAACCTCGCAACTATCAGGAAGCTATAATTTGTACAGACAAAATGTTGTGGATTGCAGCTACTGAGGAAGAGATGGATTATCTGCATAAAAATCACACCTAGAGTTTGATTGACAGGCCTGAGGGACAGAGAACAATAGGCTGTAAATGGATATTCAAACTTAAACCAGAAATTTCCGGAGTAGAACAGCCCAGGTACAAGGCAAGGCTGGTTGCAAAAGGTTACTCTCAACTAGAAGGAATCGATTACCATGAAGTTTTTTCACCTGTTGTGAAGCATGTTACAATCAGGCTGGTGTTGTCTATGGTAGTTGAACAGGATATGGAGTTAGAGCAGTTGGATGTTAAAACAGCTTTTCTTCATGGAACTCTAGAGGAGAAAATTTTAATGGATCAACCAGAGGGATTTACAGAAGGAGATAAGGTCTGTTTACTACAAAGATCTCTGTATGGGTTAAAGCAATCACCAAGGTAGTGGAACAGGCAGTTTGATCAGTTCATGAAATCTCAGGATTATACAAGAAGTCAGTATGACACATGTGTATACTACAAGTATGTCGGTAAAGACAACTATGTCTACCTACTGTTATATGTGGATGACATGTTAGTTGCATCTAAGGACATGAAAGAGATTTCAAGACTGAAAAGTATTTTAAGCAGTGAATTTGAGATGAAGGATCTAGGAGCTGCAAAGAGGATCCTAGGTATTGACATCATCAGAGACAGAAGTAAAGGTACACTACAACTATCTCAACAGGGCTATCTTGAAAAGGTGCTACAGAACTTTGAAATGGATCAGTCAAAGCTAGTTCAAATGCCTATGGGAACACATTTCAAGTTGTCTAGCACTAAGGCAGAAGATAAACAAGACGTTGAGATAAAGATGAGAGGAATACCTTACTCAAGTGTTGTGGGAAGCCTTATGTACGCCATGATTGGAACCAAGCCTGCCATTGCCTATGTTGTTGGACTGATAAGTCGATTCATGAGCTCTCCTAACACAGGGCGTTGGCAAGGAGTCAAGGGGTTGATGAGGTACATCAGAAACACAATTGATCTCAAGTTACAGTTCAGTAAAGGTGACAAATTCGAAGTTGTAGGATATTGTGATAGTGACTACGCAGCAGATATGGATAAAAGAAGATATATTACCGGATATGTGTTTCAGGTTGGAGGAAACACAGTCAGCTGGCGATCTAGACTTCAGCACATCGTAGCCCTGTCTACAACAGAAGCAGAGTATATGGCTCTGGTAGAAGCAACCAAAGAAGCTATGTGGTTACAGGGTATTACAACTGAATTGGGATTTCCGCAGAAGCAAACAGAGATCCATTGTGACTCGCAGAGCGCCATATGTCTGTCAAAGAACAACACGTTCCATGAGAGAACAAAGCATATACACGTCCTATTAAACTTCATAAGTGATGTTGTGGAGAACGGTACTCTAAAAGTTTCAAAGATAAACACGGCTGTGAATCCGGCTGATATTCTCACAAAATCAGTTCCGGTGAAGAAGTTCAAAGAAGGATTAACAAACCTGAAGGTGCTGAGGCACTGATTCTAGCTCGGAGCTGAGCTAGGTTTTCGGCGGTGAAATCGGAGGAAGACGAGGACGGAGCTGTTCTCAGGTGTTCTGTCTGAAAAAAAAATCGAGAGGGAGATTGTCGTTTTAGTGATTGGGTCTCAGACAGGTGGGCTTAAGATATGTATTAGGCCTTGTGGTTAAACAGACGTGTCAGCCATATCTTTGTGCAGCCCATGTAACAAACGACAAGGAAGCTGCGTTTTGAAGGTACACCAAAGTTGTGACACAGAGGCTGCTGTGTCAGCAACGTCAAGACAAGAAAGCAGACACTATAAAAGGAGTAAGAGGGAGCCTAAGCGTGGTAACCAAGTGAGACATTACAGCATAGAGAGAGAAATAGAGAGAGGAGAGAAAACAAGTCTGTGTGTGAGTGTTTTCTTTTTGTTCTTTCTTGGGTGTTCTTCTCTGGTGAGTGCTGTGAGCTTGGTGATGTGACATTGCTTGTAAAGACTTTCTCTTTGATACTCTTGTGAGCTGGGTTAAAGTTCACCGAGACGTACCTCGGTCATCTTGACCTTGGGAACTCGTTACATCCTTGTGTCTTTAGTCTCCTGCAAAAACAAACAAACACATAACATTAGGATCATGAAAACTGCAAGCAACAGACCTGGAAACAGAGCTAAAACTGCTACAGTTGAATTTGTTTTCTGGTAGACCACCTCGCATGCTGGGAACAACCAGAAAGTGTAGGATGCTCCAAATGATCTAACCAGACAAAATCACATAAGTTTGAATTTTTTATTTAGATTAAAATTTATAATTAAAAAATTAATAATTAAAAATTAAAATTAAAATTAAAATTAAAATATTTAGGAAACAAACAAAAAAACATTAAATTTTTCCAAAAAAAAACATAAACTAGAATTCATTGGATGGTCCGGTTTTGATTCTGGTCCTAGTGGCAGATGTTTCTCCAGGTACTGAGGGGTTTTCGCCGCGAACCATAGCTGCTAGCACTGGATCCTTTGGAACCAAATAGTTGTACATTGAGTCGTAGGAAGAGATCTTCTCGCTCTGAGTCACAATCAACTGGGCTTGAGATTCAATGATGCCCTGGAGGACATCTGTAACCATATCATGAAACCTATTTCCTTGTTGATACCCTTCATAATTTTCAAACATATCTTGGCTATAATTATAATTAGCATTATAACTAGGTGATCAACACCATCACCTGTACTACTACTTCCTGCACCAAGACTATAACCCTCCCCATGTGAAAACCAGACATAATAGTTCGGCATAAATCCTCTATTATATAGATGTTTCTTCACAATATCAATATCCAAATATTGAGTGTTCTTTCAAGTTTTACGTGGACAGAATATGTTACCGTCACCCTTCGCATATGGGTTGTTAGTGGCCTGGTGGATGAATGCTCGCAACCCGACATGAAACTCTTTCGTCACATTTCTTGTTTCCATATCTTTTCGATTATACATCCAACTTCGTAATGCGTATACTTCTTGCTCCGACGCTATTTTTTTTAACTCTCACACTCAAAATCTACATCTCCTTTTTTTTTTCTTTTGATATGTATTATGTGTTTTTCTTGTATGAAACTCACATCTCACGTTAGCCTATTTATAGTTTTTGGGAAAAAAATTGCGATGGAATTGCTATGGATTTGCGACATAATTGCGAGGAGAAATCCCTCGCAAATAGTTAGGTACAACATTTAAAATGTGTTTCACCTAATTTTACCCATATTTACTACCCATGCAAGTTCGTCGCAAATGCCTCGCAAATTTTCTATTCAAAGCTGTCATCGCAAATATCCTCGCAAAATAGTCGCGTTGCCGTCGTAACGTTCTTGCACTTTGCGACGGAAATTTCTGTCGCAATTTTGCGAGGAATTAGCGACTGTTATGTATTTGTCGCAGTTTTGTCACGAAACCGTCGCTTTTTTTGCAGTTTTGTCGCAGTTTTGTCGGAAATTCGAAATTAAAAAATAAAAACTAAATTCGAAATAGTATTAATTATTATGATTATTATTTTTTAAGATAAAGATGATTTATTGATTTTATATATTAATTTAACAAGATAATATCTAAAATATTATAAAGTGTATCTCTTAATATTTGTTATGTTATATAAAAATAAAATAAAACTCCAACACTTCAAATTTAGAGAAAAAATCTTCAAGCTATATTTATAGGAAATAAGAGATAAATTCGAAATTTAGAGAAAATAAAAACTAAATTTGAAATAATATTTATTATTATGATTATTATTTTTTACTTTTAAGATAAAGATGGTTTGTTGAATTTATATATTAAAATATAACAAGATGAATATTTATTAAATCATTTCACTAATAAATCGAATTTTAGATTTAAAATATAGATGTTTATTATTATTATTTTTCAGTAAGATTATTTAGTAATTTTACATATTAAAAATTAGTTTAAAAAAAAATTAAGAGGTTATTTTTCAAAACAGTAAAGAAAAATAGTGTATATTCCAAATTTTCTCTAATATATAAATGGTAAACACGTAAACAAGAAAAAATAGAGGTGAAAGAGATAACAACATAGAACGAAACTACCCACTTTACGTGTTATATGTTATTATAAATAGAATTCATATGTTACAAAAAAGAAATTAAAATTAGTACTTTATTAACAACAAAAAAAACAATTTGTAGACTTGTAACAAATTAGAAAAATTAAACTTTAATATACAAAGCATAAGAAGACAAAAAGGGGAATTTATTAAGAAATTAAAAAAAATATTGAGGTATACAAATTAAAATAAAATTCAAAAAAAATGTAATAAGTGTAAATTAAAAACAATATGGGAAAATAATACACACGGGCCAAACGATAAGATACATTACTAATTGTAAGAGGGAGACAAAGACAAAGACTTTCGAAAATCCGAAGTCTCTTTTTTATTTTTTTATTTTTTTCATTTTTGTTAAAATGATAAGGCGAAGACCAAGACTTTCGAAGTCTCGAACACACGATTGTGTATAAAGAAAGGAGTGAACCACATGCTTCTGCTCAAGGCTAACACTGTCTTGGGAATACAACACTATCATGGAATCACATATTAACTAAACTATGGTGTAGAGGGAAAGTTCGTACATAACTAAACTCTAAAACGAAGAGAAATTCGAGTAACCCATTTTATGAGACAGTAAAATGAAGAGTAAAGATTAAATTTGATACAACCCAACTAAAATGAGAACCAACAGGATAATAGAGGAGGGAGGTATCATCCAATGGATAGATAAGAAAACAAATTATGAATAGGCTTATTTATACAAATCATAATTTAATCTACACATTTCTCTGTTTAATAATAGATTTTTTTTTTTTTAATCTAAGAGAATTTCAATAAATTTAAAGCTTATATATCCATTCGGAAACTCAAGATTTTTTCTATTTCTTTTGGTGACACGTGCTGAAGCATTAATTTTGTTGTATCTTGTGTGTATTGATATTAGTCATGCATGCGCGGTCCTTGGATACAATGTTATAACACTTTTGTCGACACAGAACATTCTCCATATTATTCCAACACAACTTTCTAGTTATAGAATGTTCAACAGAAAGTATCATATATAATTGCATTCGATAAATCTGTAAAATACGACATAAAGTTTTTTTTCTTCTGCAAATACCATCTTATATATAAATATATAATCAAACCGATTACAACTGAAACAGCTAACAACAGAGAAGAGCTATTCCACATAAAAAACGACATAATATGGATGAAGAACCATAGAAATCTCAAACCAAACCACAACGTAAAACAAGGTGCATATCTATATATACATATATATAGAGAGAGCGAGATAGAGGGGGAGGGAAACGCATTCGAAGCTATAGTGAGGTCAATGACCAGGCGGCGGAGGAATTTGTCCAAGTAGTACATCTACAAGATCTTGGAGATCCTTCACAATTTTTCCGGTTTTCATCAATTCTTCTTCGTAAGATTTGAAAAATACTTTTAATTTCTTCAAAAACTCTTTTGGAGTCTTCATAATTTTTGGTTTGGAGAGATTATATTGGATTTGCTTTAATTCTGGTTTCCGATTCTTCAGAAGTTTGTAATCTTGTAAAACGCCAGCAAATAATTTTGTAATCTTGCTGCTGCTGACACCAAGAACGCGCCTTTGGACCATCAGTTGATCAGGATAGTTTGTCTCTTCTGCACCAAGAACCTCCCAAACACATTAATTACATATATATATATATACATATATGACGGTGTCAAGGTTTGGTAATTTAAGTGGTCATTTGTGTATTCAAAATCCGGATAATCCGAACGTAAAATTGTATTTGACTGTGGTCTATGAAACTAAATTAGTAAATTTCAATATGAACCGAACCGATCAGTGAAAAAAAACTATACTGGTTTTATCTTTTTGTTTTAAAAAATTAAGATGATTTAATTAATTATGAACTTAAAGCAATCAAAATTGTATAAAATTGATGTTAGATTACGATATACTTTTGTCATTTCGTTTTTTCTAATTAATAGACCAAGCTAATAAAGTAAAACAGCGATGGTTTTATTAAAAAAAAAAAAAAAAAAAGAACTCACTGAGCTTGTCGAGCTGCGTTTGTTCACCAAGGGCTTCATCCATATGGGGAAACGCAAGAAACAGAAGAATGAGAAAGAGGAGCATGGAAGAGACTGTAGAAGATACCATCTTAATATTATTCTCTCTTAGTTTATTGGTGATCAATGTGACTCATGTGTATGAATTTATAAAGAAGAGAGAGGCAGAGCTAAGATAGAGTTTAAGCCACCGAAGACTTAATTAGTAGCCACTTATATGGGTCTTGAAGTTTTGGTAGTTTTCGACGAAATGTCTTGGGTCGCCCATTTTTGATTTTAGTGGGTCACGTGAGCATTACATTATTTTAGTTTTTTTTTCAAACAAAATTTATATGATTGATTTGATGATTCATTTTAAAGAAAAAATAGAGTAATGTTGAGATATTAGTCACTTGTTAGTTTGCTTGTAATGAAAACGAACACAAACGTTTGATAACCGAGTTCACGGATTAACTAACCGCTACGGCTCGGGTGAGAACGGTCTCTCACAACTTTCACTATCGAGAAAGAGATTACACACCCTACACCACTAATACTTGTGATGTTTTTCTTTGTGTTACAGGTACACTCAAGCTCTCAGGAACTCTCACAAGAAGACACTCTTGCTCCCTGTTTTTCTCTCCTGTACTACACACTTTGAAGAGAAACGTAATTAAGAACTTTTGTGTAGACTAGCACTTGATTAATATCCTTTACTTAAAGAACTTTTGTGTAGACTAGCACTTGATTAATATTCTTTTGCTGTCTCCTTCTTTTTGACTTTTGTCTCCTCCTTTTTCACCTCTGTAATTAACATATTGTATCGAATCCAAGACAAACAAATGTGTGTAATATGGGCCAGATTTTTTCTTTCTTCTGTTGTGTGAATTGCTGTGGCCCATCATGGCCCAAAGTCTTGATTTGTCAAACCTAATCCCAGTAAAATGAAAATAAAAGGTTAATTATAAAGAAACAATAGAAATGAAAGGTTAAATATAATTATTCAAGACTAATTAATATGATATAATTGGATATCAAACCTTTCTTCTTCAAAAAAATAAATTTATTTACGGATAATTGCTAACTACATATGTATATCTTTCACGAATCACTCAGGTTGAATTCACCATCGTAGGCAATGCCAGCCAGGATTACTACGACGGAAACCTCGTCGACGGTTACAATGTAAATTAAAACCTTTCACAGACTACAAATACGCAGGCTGCGTCACCGACCTTAACGCGAAATGCCTTGACGACATTAAGGTCATGGATCCTTAAAACAAAGTCTGATCTAAAGCCTTAATAACAGTACTAGGAGTGATAAAAAGACTAGTTTTCCTTGCCTTAGATTCAGCTGCAAACTTAGCATTTCGAATACCTCTTGTGGTGATAATGGCGTGAGCTGAAATTTGCGTTTGTTGTGGATGAATGAATGAGTATTGGTGCGTCCATTGTGAAGAACTTCCCTATCAAATTTCCATGGGCGTCCTAATAGAAGATGTCCTATTTGCATTGGCACCACGTCATAAACCACTTCATCATGGTACTTTCCAATGCTGAATGCTATAGTGACTTGCTCGGAGATGTGTATCTCGGTGTTGGAATCCAGCCATCTTAGTCGGTAAGGTCTTGGATGTTTGCTTTCAGTAAGACCTAGCTTTTCAACCAAAATCTTGCTGGCAGCATTAGTACAAGATCCACCATCTATAATCATTGAACATACCTTGCTTTGGATGAGGCATCTCGTGAAGAATAGGTTTTCTCGTTGAACTGTTTCAGGATCGCTTAGAGCACTTAGAGCTCTACAAACCACCAACATCTCTCCTGTATCGGGGCAAGCTACCTCTTCTTCATAGTCTGAATCTGCTACTATGTCATCTTCATCTTGAGACTCATATCCTCCCTCCGTGGTAAGGATCATCACGCATTGGTTTGGGCAGTCTCGAAAAAAGGCGACAATGCGATGCCTAGGTGGCTGGATCCAGAGGTATAACAAGGCCTCGTGGCGTATTGGTTGATCCGACAAGCCAGATCAAGAGCGCTAATAGTCGGGCGGCCCGGGAGGATTAGTGGGGGGGGGGGGAAAGAATAGTTCTTTGGAAGGGAAAAGGAGACAATTTCAAACCGATTTTCAGTACCAAGGAGACTTGGAATGCTACTCGGCTCTTTCAACCGGTGAAAGAATGGTATAAAGGCATATGGTTCCCTAAATATTCTCTTCTCACATGGCTCACAATACAAAATCGATTAACGACGGGGGAGTGAAAAGCAAGTCAAACTTCTTTAATAAAGCTCGAGAAGTAGACAAGACGTTGATGGAAGAAAGGGAAGCGTTACCTTATTAAGAATTTCCTTAATGTTAAAGAACTTGGGCACACTTTACCTACTAATGTGCCGTCTCTTTTGCATGATTACAAGGACATATTCCCATACAATATACCTACGGGGCTACATCCAATATGTCGGATAGAGCACCAAATTGACTTAGTTCTAGGAGTTTTTCTTCCTAACATACCTGCTTACCGAACAAACGCCGAGGAGACAAAAGAAATACAACAATAAATTGAAGACTTTTTGGCAAAAGGATATGTTCAAGAAAGTTATTGTGATTTTTTGTACGAATTTGACAAGAGTTATTGTGATTTATTGTAAAGCTCTAAACCCTAAACCTTAAATCCTAAACCCTAAATCCTAAACTCTAAACCCTAAACCCTAATTCCTAAACCCTAAACCCAATAATTAAAATTTGAGTTTTTAATGATTTAATCTAATTATTTTATTTAGATAATATTAAATTTGTTTAGTTAAATTACATGGCAAATTTTGATTGGTTAATGGATGCGATCATACCAACACTAATGCACCGGATCACATCAGAACTTCGCAGTTAAGCGTGCTTGGACGAAAGTAGTACTAGGATGGGTGACCTCCCGGAAAGTCCTCGTATTGCATCCTTTTTTGGTTGACAAAAAATATTTTTGATTGGTTAATTAAGAGGGGCTGAATAAGTGAGGTTCACCTTTAGGGGTGAACCCAATAATTGTTCTTAAGAGTTTGCCAATCTAGTATCTGTTTACATTAAAAAAAAACCAATTTTGTTTTCAATTTATATATTCAATAGAAGTCTGTTATTTATTTTATTTAACTTCAAATATACATATATTCCACATACTATGTATATATGATACTGAAAATATTATAATTTTTTTTGTGTCTCATTAACATATTTACCATGTATGAACTTGTAAGAAGGTTTAAACTTTCTATAATAAGAATTAACAAACTTCTACTTTTTTTCTGATAGGATAAGGAACTTTTATTTCTTTTCTCAATATGTTAAAAGTTTCTAAAAAAATAGAATTAGATTATTTTTTATCCGTCGAAAAGTGGTTTTACTAAAGTTGAAAAGTGTTATCCAAATAAAATTGTTAAATAATCTAGAGTAAAAATCCGAAGTTTCACAACCAAATTTGGCTAACTTATGAGCTGATTTATTACAACACGGTCTTGTAAAAACAAATATAATATTTTGAAATTTCATAGACCAGTGGGCGTTATCAAAACATAGATTTGTGATAAAAAAAAATATCAGTTGATAAGCTGTCAATTATGTTGATAAGCACTTCAGAATCTCCCTCAAATATAACTGAAATGAAACATTTTATCCAAACTTAACAAATAGCCGCTATTAATGATTTAGTTTATGCCTCCAAATGAGTTTGGGCTAAGTGGTGTCTAGCTGATCCCCATAACACTGGACTTGGGAGTTTCTCAATGAACCCGTACTACCCATCCACCAGTCACTTGAGATGAAATTGTATCAAAACGTGCATCAAAATTGCATTTGACAAACGAAGTAGAATGTGGAATCCAACGAGACTGAGTAGATCTTTCTTGTCGTCCTTCTAGGATGTGGCGTTAAGTTAAATTAGATGCTCGTTACTACAAGAAAACATAGTAAAAACCGACGGCCGAACCGACAGATTTGTGGTCGTCGGAAAAAATTGACGGGTAACCGACGGAAAACCGACGCTTTTCCGATGACCAAATTCCGTCGGTGATCCGTCGGTTTTTTTTTGACCCAAAACTGACGGAAAACCGACGGAGTTCATCCGTTGTGACCATCCGTCAGTTTTCCGTCAGTTCTAAGTTATTCGTTACGAAATAGCTGTTGGGAATTCAAAATTACCAACGGAAAGGAAAAATTTATCCCTTCAAATACAACTCCACACCAATTCACAAATCAATCACAACTACACACTCGTAAACTTACATACATTCGCCCAAAGAAAGTGAAAAAAATGTCTTCTTCTAATTATTTTTGTTCTTGGATCGACGAACCAATGGTGGATCCGGAGTCGAATTTGTTGAGAGACAAGTATGCTCGAGGTGTTGGGGAGTTCATGGAATTGGCTTGTCAGCAACCATCCGTAAAAAAAACAAGTAAGTTAAAATGTCCATGCTCTAATTGCCGGAATTTACAAAATATTAGGATTGATTTAGTGTGGATCACCTGTATTTTAATGGATTTATGCCGTGTTACAAGATGTGGTATCTCCATGGAGAAAGAACGGATTATGCTAGTAATAGCAAACCATATGTTGCAGATAGTGTAGAGGAACCTAGAACGGAAGTAGATTATGGTGTAGGTACGGTTCAAATGGTGAATGATGCGTACAGAGAAAATATGCAGTCAACGGGTGAACCTAGTATAGATAGGAGTGAATAACCAAATTTAGAAGCGCAATTTTTTTTTGGAATGTTAGATGCAGCTAAACAACCACTATACAGAGGATGTAGAGACGGTCATTCACCTTTATCATCTGCAAGTAGAATGATGACGATTAAGACAGACTACAATTTGTCTGAGGAATTTGTGGATGCGGTAGCTAAATTTGTGAAAGACATCTTGCCTGAGGATAATATGTCTCCGGCTTCATACTACGAGATTCAGAAACTAGTATCTGGTCTTGGTTTACCATATCAAATTATTGATGTTTGCATCGATAATTGTATGATATATTGGAGGGAAGATGAAGACAGAAGAAGATGTTAATGGTATCGGAAACCTCGATTTCAGGAAACAAGTGGTAGAGTTCGTGTACCATATAAGCGGATGTGGTATTTACCATTGATAGACAAACTGAAGAGGTAATATCAATCTGAGCGTATGGCTGAGGCTATGAGATGGCATGCAGAACACAGATCAGATGGAAAGATCTCGCATCCTTCTGATGCGGAAGCGTGGAGACATTTTCAGGCTGTGTATCCGGATTTTGCGTATGAGCGAAGAAATGTATACCTCGGATTATGTACAGATGGTTTAATCCATTTGGGAAGCATGAAAGGCAATATTCGTTGTGGCCTGTAATTGTAACACCTTACAATTAGCCCCTGTGGTTGTGCATGCATCGGAAGTTTTTGTTTCTCTCAGTTCTAGTTCCCGGTCTTGAACATCCAAAGAGATCACTTCATATTTTCCTCCAACCATTGATCTATGAGTTGCAAATGTTATGAGAGCACAGTGTTGAAGCATTTGATGTGTCAAACCAACAAAACTTTCAGATGCGTGCGGTACTAATGTAGACCATAAGCGATTTTCCAGCTTATGGTATGTTATCTAGGTGGACAACTCATGGAAGGTTAGTTTGCCCATATTGTCAAGATAACACAGATGCATTCCAATTGAGGCACGGACGAAAGACATGTTGGTTTGATTGGCATAGACGGTTTCTACCTCCTAATCATCCTTATCGTCGTGCTAAGAATATGTTTATGAAGAATAAAAAAGTATTTGATGGTCCACCTCCTGAAATAAACGGATCAGAGATTTGGAATCAATTTAGAGATTTTGGTGCAATGAGGACTCCCGACGTACGTGGAAATGGGCATGATCATGTTGACGGTGCCGGTACAAATCACAATTGGCATAAGAAGAGCATATTTTGGGATTTGCCATATTGAAAACGCCATTTGTTGAGGCACAATCTTGATGTCATGCACATTAAGAAGAATTTATTCGATAATATAATGAACACCGTCTTAAACGTCCAAGGGAAGACAAAAGACAATTTAAAGTCTAGATTAGACTTGTCAGATATATGCAATTGGCCAGAACTTGAGGTAATACCGAACGGGAGATGTCCAATTCCGATATATCGGTTAAATGCTCCTTCGAAGCAAGCGTTCTTTGAGTGGATTATGCAAGTAGTTAAGTTTTCTGACGGTTACGCAATAAATTTACCATTTGTGGTTTCGTCAAGTATTTCCCGCAAAAAACACACTTACAAAGTGCGTACACAATCATTAAAACGTTTTTGAAAGATAACATTGATATTAAGATGAAAAAATTATGAAACTAAGACTTATAAATTTATAAAAATGTGTTTCTTAAAAATGATTCAGATAAGTATATAACACTTACATTTTGTTTTAATGGATTCATTATGAAATATAAAGTTTTGTAATATTATGATTAATTGGACATTTGATACTCTTTTAAGAACCTTTAAATGTTGTTCAATGGTTACTAGAGTAGTGTTAGAATGGTCACATGTGAAATCAAACATCAAAACCTCAAATATACCCTGAACCGTCGGTAATCCGTCGGTAATTTCCGAGGGATTACCGACGGGTTCGTATTTTTTGACAAAAAGTTAAACAAACGAATTTTTGACCATCCGTCGGTAATTTATCGACGGACCCATGAAATTTGCGCGTTTTCTTTCCCGAAATATTTCGAAACCCGCGACATTAATTTTAATTGCCATAACCGACAGAAAACCGACGGATTAATCCGTCGATAATTTTGATATAACCTAAGTGGCCTCTTCTCTTTTCTCCTCTCCTTCGCCGATCTTCTCTTTTCTCTCTTCTCTTTTTCTCCTCTCCTTCGCCGATCTTCTAACATCCGGCGCTCCTCCTCTCTGGCGCCTATCCTCTCTCTCTGGTCTCTCTTCACTTTTCTCCTCTCCTTCGGCCTCGATCTTCTCTCCCTCCTCCGCCGAATCTTCTCTCCCTCCTCCGCCGGTCTCCTCCCCCGGATCTCTCCTCCCTCTCCTTTGCAATTTAAGGTTTTAATAATCTCAATAATAGTTTCTTGAATTAGGATTGTTATTAGTAATTAGGATTCATGAATTAGGCTTGTTTAGACTAGTGAATTAGGATTCATGAATTAGGATTGTTTAAGATTAGTAGTTAGGATTTGTTAAGATTAGTAATTTGGATTTGTTAAGATTAGTAATTAGGATTGTTTAAGATTAATAATTAGGATTGTTTAAGATTAATAATTAGGATTGAATTCATAAGTTAGATTTGTTAGATTTTAACAAAATCCATGAAATTTTTTAAAACTATTTGTGACATTTTACATATATTTAAAACGATTATGCAATTTAATATGAAGGATTTTGTATTAAAAATAAAATTTGATATTGGTTTTCTCATTCTATAAATCCAATAACGAATTTTAACAAATCCAAAACAAACATCTAAAAATCTGAAAACTAAATTTAAAATTTTTTAATCCAAAATCGAATTTTATAAAATCTTATAACAAAAATTATAAGATTTTAATCGAAAACGAATTTCACAAATGAATTATGGTTTCAAAATTTAATTAAAATCGTACTAATATAAAAACAAATATAAGTATTTTCATTTTTAAATATTTTTATGAGTTTTCATATATTTACCGTAATTTAAACATTATATAGACTGTTTTGTTAAATTATTAATTTTAAATATCGTAATCTTATTTTATAATCGTTTTCGTAACTAATTAATCGAAATCATATACTAACGTGTTTTTTTTATAAGGGATTATCATCGTTATCAAGCACGTCCAAGGTCTCCACTCAAAACGCCGTGCCAAGCACGTCTCAAACCCAATCAAGTAGTAATGCCCCTGAGTCACAAACATCCGCGACTCTTTTAGCGATGACTATTGAAGAACTCGTCTGTCAACCGAGACGAACGCTACTTCCAAAGCTTCATCCCGATAAACCTCCCGATCATACATGGTAATATTTCTAAACTTTCTTTTACAAAATAATTTTTCACATTTATATTTTAGATATTAATATTATGATTCTAACTTTTTTTGTAGGTTTGGAACGTCCCATAACGGAATCACCAAAAACATTTTGAAGATGATGCAAGGACTACTCAACAAGCCATATCCGACATATACGTCAATGCCGATCGAGGATAGACAACTTTGGTTTCGACAATTTGCGGTAAGTAATAGTTATTATTACTTTTATTTACAAAGATTATTGGTTTGATCCTATATATATATATATTCTTTTTTTTGTAGCAAGAGTTTACTTGGGATCTACAGTTAACGATAATGGTGCGTAATGCTTTTGACGCGGAGGCGGCAAAGCATTTTTCTAAGATGGTCAATAAGTGGAAGCGACGATGGGCCCGCGACAAGATGCCAAAGAACGTGAACGAAATGGCTTTTGAAGGTCTCAAAATTTATTGGCAACAAGAGGACACAAAGTCCACATCCGCTACCAATTCCAAAAACCGGTTAAGCGACCGAGGCGGGATGGGCGTTGCTACACACAATGCTGGCGCTACAAGCTTTGCTACTCGGGAAGAACAACTTGTAAGTTTTTACATTTAAGTTATTAATTATAAAATTTTTAAAATATCTAATATTTAAAATTTTTGTTTATAGATTGCAATGAATGGTGGGGTGCCTATTGATTACGCCACGTTGATAGAGAATACGCACACCAACAAAAAAACCAAACAAACGCAAGATCTGGTGGCTAAGTCCCTTGTTGAGACTGCGAGGACGCTAGCAATCGAAAAGGTACAATCTCAGCTAGAGTACGAAGACGGATCTTTCTCTGTCGGTTCTACCCCAATCCCCGTCGATATAATCAACCAAATAGTTGAAGAGGTAATATTTTTTTAATTACTTATTATTATTTTTTCATGATTAGTTTTTAATATTTATTAACTAATGTAATTATTTTTTAGCAAGCACCAAAGTCCAAAGGTAGGATCTACGGGTTAGGAAATCTATCCCGAAGATCTAGTTCTACTAGTTCCACATCATCATCGTTTGTATGAGACTCCGAACTTCGAGAGGCGCTGGAAGCGAAAGATGCGAAAATCGCGGCTTTGGAACAACAAATGCGAGAGGCCAGGGAGGAAGCTAAAGCGGAGAATCAGAGGAGGGATGAGCAGCTAGCAAAATTCATGGCAGAGATGCGTTCGCAGTATCCACGTACTTAGTTTCATTAATTTCTCATTGTTTTCTGAACAATTTTACGTTTTCATATTTTTATTTGAATTTGTAAAATTTTAACATTTCAGTTTATTTGGATTTTGTCTTCTATTTTCGATAATAATTTCAATTTACAAATTTTTAGAACTTTTAAATTTATTTTTGCAAATTACAAAAATTAAATTAATTTAATTTTTAATTAAATCCGTCGGTTTTCCGTCGGTAAATTCCATCG
This sequence comes from Crucihimalaya himalaica, assembly GCA_004349715.1. Lineage (NCBI taxonomy): Eukaryota > Viridiplantae > Streptophyta > Magnoliopsida > Brassicales > Brassicaceae > Crucihimalaya > Crucihimalaya himalaica. The sequence goes on from SMJT01000089.1 coordinate 512,583, forward strand.
GTTTTCCTTTGGTAAATTCCATCGGTATTCCGTCGGTAAATTCCATCGGTATTCTGTCGGTAAATTTCATCGGTATTCTGTCGGTAAATTCCACCGGTATTCCGTCGGTAAATTCCATCGGTATTCCGTCGGTAAAGTCCATCGGTTTTTCGTCGGTAAATTCCATCGGTTTTCCGTTGGTAATTTTCATCGGTATTCCGACGGTTAACTGACGGATTTACCGACCACGATAACCCTCGGTTCGGCGTTGGTTTTCTGCCCATCGGTAAACCGTCGCAAAAAAAACCGACGATTTACAGATGGATTTTAAATTACCGACGAGCTAGAACCGACGGATACGTCCGTCGGTTCTAGCTCATTTTCTTGTAAGGCGTATCCATTCAATTTCTTCAGCTTTTTGCTTGTAAAACTAACTTCGATGGACTCTCTTTGAACTTGTTGAAGGTAAGATTGTTTTGTGACTTCCAAAATCTCCAAAGTATCCATAGTGGTGTAAAATATTGTTCTTTTGTTAAACCATGAACATTTTGGAGATCTAGAATACTTGTTAGCGTGTCTTCGACATCATAACATTTTGGATAATGTAAAGCCAGATGTGGAGTATTAGAGAGACGTCATATTATTATCGCATAAGTACACTCAAAAAACTCATGGTCAATTGTTTCATTGGAGAGGCCACACCATATACAAATCGGGTCCAGATTCATATCCCTTGTGTTAAGACGAGAAGTTGTACTTATAGCTCGAGATAGAATACTCCACAAAAATGTTTTAACTTCTGTATAATGGGTAATTTCTAGATCCGATATTTTTTAGTTTTATTGATCCAGGTTGAGCATCCGGAACGTCAAGTCGGTAGGTAAAGTGGATCATGAGTAGCAAAGCAATAAATTGACTTAACCGTATATTCATCAGTCTTATGATAAATTCAAATCAATATATCTGGGGTTTATTTGTTTTGGAAGTTATATTTGACAAAGGAATTGACATCATCAGGTGCGATGTGAGATGATATCATCTCTTCATTCCAAAAAAAACGATAAGAACCATTATATGAAATGAAGTTATTGAAAAAATAAGGAATTGAAGGTTATTTAAAAAAAAAGAATTAGACTAATTGTTTTTAATATATATATATATATATATATCTTTAAAAAATCAATATATAAACATTTTTTTCAAAAATGTATAGATTTTATTTTTCCATAGGATTAGGAATTTTCCATATTTTTATTTAAATATTTTAGTTATTGAATAGCAACTTTTGAAGTTATAAAACACATAAAATCCATCTTAAATATCGTTACTTATTCAACAAAATACATTAGTTAAATATATCTATTAAGAAAGGGAATAACAGATGCAAGAAACATTAAAAGTAAAAGAAAAATGACTCCTACATAGTAACAATGAATTTGGTATCTCTTGCCAATCTAATTGGATGACATCGCCTGTTTTGAGACCTTTTGCATCTCTGAAATTAGACCATCCACTTCCAATATGATAACCGCGACTACGTTGTTTAAGGTTTACCCAATAAGAATTGGTATTGTCTTGAATTTCCACTTGAATACCATTTCGAGGCATTGTGATTCCCACATTCGTAAGTATGCGCTTTTGGTAAATACACAGCTCTTACAAGAAACATTAGAGTCTGTTAGCGTTTTTTGTGTCATCATATTTGGTGCTATTTAACTAAACTTTTAAAAGAGTTAGAGATAAAATTACTAAGAATGCTTTTAGAGAAAATGAAATATTTGAGGAGTTTGAAGGGCTAAATGCATATATTTATATACAATCTCTCCCTATATAATGTTCCTTGTCATTTGATAACACCATATTTTACATGTTTTAAGACTTTGTTTTCATATGTTTCAATCTAACTTTGTATAGTTTTTTAGATGTTTTCATGAATTTAGGGTCCAATTGAGTTTCATTGCATTTTAGATGTCCTAGGTTGTTTTGTGTCTTCTTTTTGTTCTTTTTGTGTTTATTCAGGTGTTTAGGAGTGGATTGGATCAAAGGATATGCATAGAAATATAAGGAAAATGAAGGATGCAGATTTTGGACCAAAGTTAGGAAATGTCAAATGCAGAGTCAATCCAACATGCTTGAAAGATCGAGTCAGACGAATGCCTTCCCTTTGGATTTAGCTTATGGGATCTTCATGAAAGACATAGGAAAATGAGTTAGCTTTCCAATGGAAGTGGTTTCAGAGCATTTGGATACGTGGTTAAAAAGTTGGCTGATTTAGTGAAGACATGTCAAGCCGAGTCGGTTTGAAACCGATTTCCGTAACCGAGCATCGAAATGGCTGAGGAATGCACCTGGACTCACGAGCGGTTTGAAACCGATCGCCGAAACCGCTCACGAGCCAAAATCGGTTTGAAACCGCTCACGAGCCAAAATCGGTTTGAAACCGCTCGCCACAACCGCTCACGGACCTTTTCTCTGTTTTCTCCACTTGCGAACTCACTACCTTAAAAGCCTAAAAACACTCAACCACTGAAGGGACGAATCATTCTGCAATCCTGAAGTCTTCTACTTCATTTTTCTCTCAAGTTTTCATGTTCTTATGCTTTTAAAACTTAGATCTACTCTTATGTATTAAAGATTTCTCATTTTTATTTATAAAATCTGAATTATGTCTTCGATTTCTTGCATTTCTATGGTTTATTTTCTTGATTTGAGCATGTGTGAGTAGATCTCTTTTGGATGGTTGGTTTGGTAGATTTAGGATGTTTGATGCTTGATTTATGATGTTTGGTGTTTGATTATTGTTTATCTTCACATATAGATTGTTCTTAAAGCTAGAAATGAGCTTCGAAAGAGAGTTTTCTAGATTTATGATTGATTCTCACCCGGAAGGTGTTGAGAACCGATCCGACCTATCTATGTGTGCGTTTCTATTCCTTAACCAACGGGAGTTGAGTTCTAAGGAAGATTTGATGGCTAATATGAGTTTGTGTTCATTGTTTATGAATTGGTTTTGAGCATTCGAAAGTCTAGCTTCTTAATCGATTTATAAAAGGGTTAGTACCACGGGAGTGGACTAATCTAGTTAAGTGATTCATGCCATAAGTTGAAATATAGTCATTTGTTGAATTTGTCATTCATTGAAGCATCATTCTTTCTTTATCGTTTGCCATTCCAACCGTCCATTCTTTTAGCATTTGAAATCAACCGCTTAAGTTGTTAGTTTGCCTTGCATTGTTAGCTTCATTTCAGTTTGCACTTGCGTTTTATGTTTCTTGCATTTCGTTTATGTTTTCTAATTTTCTTAAGTCTGATTTACTTGTTTAAGTATTAAGCATTTAGTTTCTTATTTAGTTTCATTTTACATTTACAGCGTAAAAACCAAAGACCAAAAACATCTATCGATTTAGCTTGATTAGTTTCCTGTATTCTTAGTGTGTTATCTTTCCTTCCCTGTGGATTCGATACCTTAAGTGCTACATACGACATACCTTTAGGATTGAGGTATTAGAGCACAATAGGTTTAATTGTGCACAAGAGCCCGAAAACTCTTGCAATCATCATTCTTATAAATGTATCCATAGACTTTACATTTATTTTAACAGTATTTGTTCTTTTATAAACAACTCTCTAAATTGGTGACCAAAAAAACAAAAAAAAACAACTCTCTAAATTTAAAATCTATGGATATATTTTCTACGTTAGCATATGTTATCTTACAAAATAAAAGTTTTTATTCATCACAAATTCTTATTATTCTAAATTTTATTACAATAACCTTGTTTTTAGTCATTTAAAGAATATAATTCCCATATATTTTAGCTAAGTTTATTAGAATGTTTAAGGGACGACGTTCTATTTCTCCACGAAAAATATCACATCGTATCAGATAGAACCCAATCTATAACACGTCTCAAATGTCCCCGAAAACATATATACCTCTATATCTATAGTTCTTGCAATCATCATTCTTATAAATGTATCCATAAACTTTACATTTATTTTAACAGTATTTGTTCTTTTATAAACAACTCTCTAAATTGGTGACCAAAAAAACAAAAAAAAACAACTCTCTAAATTTAAAATCTATGGATATATTTTCTAAGTTAGCATATGTTATCTTACAAAATAAAAGTTTTTATTCATCACAAATTCTTATTATTCTAAATTTTATTACAATAACCTTGTTTTTAGTCATTTAAAGAATATAATTCCCATATATTTTAGCTAAGTTTATTAGAATGTTTAAGGGACGACGTTCTATTTCTCCACGAAAAATATCACATCGTATCAGATAGAACCCAATCTATAACACGTCTCAAATGTCCCCGAAAACATATATACCTCTATATCTATATTCCCATGAATCTATAGTTCTATTCCTAAATCTCCCTAAATCTATAGTTCTCACCTAATTCCCCATAGGCCATAGACATTGATTTTGCTAGGTTTACTGTTTGCTTAACCAACAAATGAATACACTAAACCGGATTAAACCTAACCTAAACCAGTTACAACCTAATTACAATTAATTGAACCCAACCCAAGAAAACCCACCGAGTTTTCTTCTTCACCAGATTTCTTTCTTCATCTTCTTCTCTCCATTTTTTTTCTGGTGTTGTAGCCATCATCAAATTTAAATTCTAAATTTTTTGTCTCTTTTAGATTCTAATTTCAAATTCAACAAGATAGCATGATTGATGAATCGAATCTAATGAAATAAGAAAAACAAAATTGTGAAAGGGGACTCCGTCAAGGTTGCTCGCTATCTCCCTACTTATTTGTCATCACCATGAATGTCCTATCAACTATTTTAGACCATTCCGCTTCATTAAAACGAATCGGCTACCACCCAAGGTGTAAAAACACAAGACTTACCCACCTTTGTTTTGCGGATGACTTAATGATCTTTGTGGATGGTAAATCCTCTTCCATTGAGGAAGTGATCAGAATATTTGACAAGTTTGAGATTAACTCAGGTTTGAAGATCAGTGTGGAGAAGTCAACTTTAATCTTAGCAGGCCTCTCGGAATCAAAAAAACAAGACATACTCCAACGGTTTCCTTTTGCTCTAGCAAGCCTTCCATTAAGGTATTTAGGCCTCCCTCTTCTCTCTAAACAAATGACGAGCTCAGATTATCTTCCTCTCCTTGAAAAAATACGAAATAAATTCATCTCGTGGACTGCTAGATATCTCTCATATGCAGGAAGGCTGCAACTCATTTGCTCGGTGATTGCGGGGTTAACTAATTTTTGGATTTCTGCCTATAGATTACCGAGTGCTTGCATTAATGAGATAGATAAGCTTTGCTCAGCTTACCTATGGTCTGGTTCGGAACTCAATGGGAAGAAAACAAAAATAGCGTGGAGAGATATTTGTAAACCAAAAAATGAAGGCGGCCTAGGAATTCAATGTTTAAAGGCCATGAATAAAATCAATTGTTTGAAGCTTCTATGGCGAATACAATCTGCTACGAGTTCCCTTTGGGTTCAATGGCTAAAGGATAATATTCTCAAGGATCATGCTTTGGGATCAATTAAGAACTCAACAACTAAGGGCTCATGGATGTGGAGGAAGTTACTGAAGTATAGAGAGGTGGCAAAGGACTTTCATAAGGTCGAAATTAACAATGGAGAGATGACTTCTTTTTGGTATGATAATTGGTCGGATTTTGGAAATTTGATTGATGTGTTGGGACCGAGGGGATTCATTGATTTAGGGATATCCTCTTCAGCTTCAGTGGCGGTTGTAAAACAAAAGCATAGACGAAGGAGACATAGAGCTGAGGTGTTGAACAAAATTGAAGACGTTATTGAGAGTATCTCTCTCCGGGATTCTGAAGATGTTCATGTATGGAAGAGTTTGAATGGGAAGTATAAACAACATTTCAACACTAAAACAACAAAGCTTCTTCTTTATCCAACACAAGTAATCGACAACATTCACAAAGGAGTATGGTTCTCGCATTCTACCCCAAAGTACTCTTTTCTCCTTTGGTTAGCCATTAAGCATCGTCTAGCAACTTTGGATCGAACTCGGAATTGGGGTGCTCCTCATAGTACTCAATGCAACTTCTGTTTGAGGCATGATGAAACAAGGAACCATCTCTTTTTTAGCTGTGAGTATTCAACTGAAATCTGGAAATCCCTAATGTTTCGCCTCCTTGGCAGCGACTTCACCACGGACTGGATCAATCTCATCCCACTCCTCCCCAACTCAACATTCAACTCTACTAAACTTTTCACTATGAGGTATGCCTTCCAAGCAACATTATATCACATTTGGGCTGAAAGGAATGGGAGAAGGCATGGTGAAAAAGCTAAAATAGCAAGGCAGTTAGAGAAGATCATCGACAAAAACATTAGAAATCGGTTCAGTTCACTTCAAAAGCTCCATCCAAACATACACGTTGAAGGCCTTCGAACTTGGTTTGCTACTAGACTATAATTCTTTGTGTGTTTTTCATTCATTGCTCAATCTTTCTTTTGAATCTTTTAAATGATTTAAGATCCTCTGCTTGCTTGTAACATTTATTGTAAAAACGTTTTTCGAGTTGAATAGAATTTTACATTCAATTCAAAAAAAAAAGAAAAACAAAATTGAGTGTTAGAAATTGAAGAAATGACTATTGGCGATTAAGGATCAAACAAAAAGAAATGTATTTCTTCGCCGCCTGGAAACCATAGTATATCTCTCCTTCGAAGAACTGGAGCAAACTCACTCACTCTACAACTTCACATCCTCAGAATAATCAAAACAAGCTAATAAAAAACTGAAAAGCTTCCAGAAAATAAAAACAAGTGCTTGCTTGTTCTGCAGCGACGACGACACGGGATGAGAACGCAGGACCTCCAACGGTGGCGCGCTAGGGTTTACAGGTAGAGGAATTGAAAGCTACTGGACGAAGAAGATACAGAGAGAAGCGGCGGAGACTACATGAAGAGAATTTGAATGAGGAGAAACTGAGTGTTGTCCATGGATGAAAGATAGATTGAACTCCGGCGTTATTTACCAGAAATCGATAGAGTCGAGAATCTATTTACACAGGGAAAGTTTGACCTTCGGTCTACATCCCTTAAATAAACTTCTTTACACCCGAAAAAGTTCGAGATTCACCTAAAAAAGTTCTAACTGTTATGTATAATAGATGGATTGCCCATTATAAGGTCCATCTAAAGTCCACATTAGTCACCAAGTAAAACCCTACCTTTGTACTTCTATATAAATGATTTTTTACTCATTGTAATGGACAACATAATCTTCTATCTCTTCTCTCTAGTTACAACACGTTATCAGCACGAAACCCTAACCACTAAGCAAAACGAAACCCTAGCCGCTTGAACTAAAAAAATAAAAAATCTCCGCCGTCATGGTCTCCACTTATGGTTATAGTCGATTGTGTCTCCGTTTGGAAATCATCTTCGCCTCCGTCTCCAGTTTTGATCTCCGATCCCTATGGACCTATGTTTCATTCTAAAGATAAGTAACCTCAATCTTATAATCAATCGGCTCATGTTTATTATTAGATCTATTATTGAATCATGCTTAATTGTTTGTTTCTTTTAATTATTATTGCATGAGATTTGTTTGTTATCATGCGTGTTTGTTTCGTCTACATAATTTATTGTTTCATTGACTATGTGCTTCGATATAATAGATCTAGTATTTCATAGTATAATAGGATCATGCTTTTCATTATCGAATGTTTTTCATCATAGTACAATAGTATTTATTGTTTCATATATTCACCAAGTGCTTCGATCACATGCCGTCATGATTAGTGATTTATTATTATTTAGTTTGATGAGTTGGTTTGTATTGTATAATATTTGATTATAGATCGATTGTTTTATCGTTATTGATTATCGTATAATATATTGACTAGAATCATGTATCGTATAATAGTGATTATAGTTGGTTTGTATAGTATAATATTTTTTTTATGGAATGTAAAATTTATTAGATGATAATTAAATTACAATATACAATCCAAATTGATACTTGAGAAAGAGCCTCAACAGAAAGCTTTGAACAAGTCAAAGCCAACAATAAAGAAAAGGAAAGACGTTACAACCTTGACAGACGAATAACAACATAGGAGAAGGAGAAACAGAGCATCGTTTTAAAGGAGGGGTTATGGTGGTCGACTTTGGAACCAGATTTGCAGCATATCCCTGAGTCTTGGTCGTTCATGGTAATTTAGAGACATGATGCGGTTTCTAATAGTCTTGTCTATGAGTGAAGCGATCTGAGTGGTTGATCGGAATATATGTTCATGCTTCCTCTTGTTCCTTTCAAACCAAATTTGATATAGTGTAGTTTGAAAGGCAAGTCGGGTGAGGTAAGATTTGATACCTTGTTTAGAGATTGATTTTATCTGTTGAAGAGTGCTGTTCCAATCAGGGCTCGGTTCTGTGCTCAGTAATTGACCAATAACATCAATCCAAATCATATAGGAAAATGGACATGCGAAATACAAATGATCCCTTGTTTCATTTGTCTCCCCACATAAAAGACATGGATGAGAGATACCCCAGTTCCGAGATCTAGAAGGCGTCGATAATCTGTCAAGCATAGCCATCCAAGTTATAAAAGAGAAGCGAGGAACAGAGTTTGCAAACCAGACTATCTTACTCCAAGGCTTATAATCAGAAGTAGTTCTAATGTTGTTCCATGTGCGCTTGGAATTGAATGTGTCCTTAAATTCATCATGGTTATGCCGCCATAAGACCACATCGTTTGGTCCATCGGATCTTGGGACTTCTCTTCTAATTATGAGATCTTGTATTTCATTGATAGTTTTATTGCGTGATCTTCTAAATGACCATGCACCATCAGTTATGATATCAGAAACTTTGGCGTACCTTTCTATTCCCATATATATTGGGCCGTAGTCACCGATGACCTCAATGAGGCGGCCAATAGGAAGCCATAAATCCAACCAAAAGAAAGTGCTTTGTCCATTGCCAATGTCACGGCTGATGAAGTGTGAAGCGAGGGGTCTTAGCTTGAGTAGTTTATGCCATTGCCACGAACCAATAGATGTAGGTTTAATATCCCAAAGTGTTTGTTGACGTATGAGATGTATTGTATAATATTGATTATAGACCATGTATAAAAGCAATTGATTATCGTTATTATTTTATGCTTTGTTTCATAGATCGATTTCGATCGATACATCCCTAGCATATTGAAGGATTTAATATAGAGGTCTGACCAAATAATTTTCACCGACGACTTTATTTCCGTTTTAGATCTTCGACGTGGTCCCTGTTTCAAATATCTGATTCCTCTGATGTCGTCTTTATCATCGAGATAAGTATTCATGCTTAAAACTTTATCATCTCATGCCTTAATCTTAAGTGGCATAAAATGATTCATACAATCAATTCAATCTAGAATTTAATATTTATAACCATGAGAAACAAGTATAATTATATCGATCTGGAGTTTGATATACTCATACTTTATAATCGACCGATTCACGGCTTATTATTGTTATGATTTCGTTTGGTGAATTAAATGATTGATTGCGAACCTAATTTAATGAAATTAGGCATGATAGCTTAGAGCTTATAAATGGTGATGATTGATTAAATTATTTTATGTGACTATTATTTTTGTTTATAGAATATGTTGTTTGATTATATTTTCTTGACATCACCTCCATGAGGGTGTTAAGACCGAGTACTTGATCTTTAAATATCCACAAGTTTTTTTTTGAAACTATTTATATTATCACCAAAATGTGATATAGTTTGAAACTCATTGATTTGTTAATCTAAGATTAAAAGACTTCAAGTTTGTAATCGAGTGTAACTCAGCAAGAGATGCAAAGATGTTAGAGAATAGATTCTCTATTTTTCACGCAAAGATTGTTGTCTTACAGATACAATACAATGAAAATTGAATTGAGAAGTACAATGAACATATTTGTCTCTTTGTGGCTGAGCAAATAAGAAACTATTGATGAAAATCATGAATCATGTCTAATATATTATGCTCAATTCCCTGAAGAGAATGAGACTGAGAAAAGAAAAAAAAACTCACGCCAAAGAAAGGTTATAGAAGTGGTTGTAGACATGAATGTGGATATGGTCAAGGTTAAGGTCGAGCCATATAATACTCTTTTAAGTATTGAAATTCTCACCAGAAGTGAGAAACTATTGTAAGTACAATGACATGTAGTATAAAGATTATTGAAGGCTCTAGAAGAGCAAGTATATGATTGTATATGGGAACGCAATTTATAGTCATTGATGCGTTATACTTTACCAATTCTCAAAAGTTAAAAGGATCAAAGATGGAATATGTGATCCAAGTTAGGTATGTTGTTGATTTTAGAGTGGGATTCAATTCGAGATGGATGAACCTGAAGAGTAATCATCTTGAGGGGAGAATTTAAGAATTCACATCTACAATAAGTATACAAAATCCCTCATGCATAGTAAGTGGAACATCCAAAAGATTATGTTCACACTTCAAATGAACTTAATGAATCACTTTATAAAGAAAATCTTGAGGATTTAAAGATAAATCATGTTGAGACAATAAACGAAGAAAGTGTTGAATACTTTCAAATCATAAGTATTACCCAAGGAAATAAAAGTATTTTAGAGACATTATTACATGCATTCTCTACATTATTATACTACACAAAGATTAGGATAAACCAGAAGTTTACAGAAAATCTCACTGTTTGGCATGACCGATTAAGTCATTCCGGGTCAATATTGATGCGAAAGGATAATCAGAAATATATGTGGACATTCATTAGAGAACCAGAAGATTTTTCTAATGATTTTAATGTGTTGTTTGTTCACAAAGCAAGCTGATAATATGGCTTTCACCTACCCCAATTAATTTGGATAATATGGTACATATACAAGGAGATATTGTGGACTGATCACCCACCTTATATTCGTGTTATAGACTTGCAACATGAAGTTTGCGAGGGTATTTGGTTAATTGATAATGGTGATGAAACCATGTAATAAGTAAATGACTATATGTAATTAATCCGCATTAGGCCAATTAATAATCATGAGTTCTCCCCGTTACAATTGGTTTTGGGTCAGAAATCAGATGTTTCCCATCTAGATGTGCTATACAAGTCAAGTTGCTCCACCACAGTGTTATAATATGGGATTTGAAAGGATGTTGGAAATATGTTGGATATGAGTCTCTCTTGATGATTGACTATCTTGAGCAATCAACAAAGAATTTATTTAAGGCTCAAGATGTAGACTGTTGTTCTAGTGAGTCAGTCTTTCCAACATTAGGGGGAGAAAATAAACAGCTGGTAAAGATATATATATTGGAAGAAATTATCATGATCCTCGTACTAAAGAATGTGCACTAGAATTTTGAAAGATAATTCATTTGCAAAGTTTAACAAATTAGATGCCAGAAACATTCACTGACCGTGAATGAAAAAAAAAAAAATCACGTATACCAGCTGTGCTCTAATTAAAATTAATGTCCTTGAAGGATAAGATCAACTGCTAGTAAGTCTTAAGATCGCCTGAAGTGTGATAGACTTATTGGTTCCGAAGATTAGCATTCTTGGAAAAGAAAAGGAGCAGGAATTAATATGGCACCGAAAAAGCTAAAAAATATCTCTAGAAGAGGAGACATGATAAATAAAGAGATCAGGCCTGATAATGAAAAGAAATCTCAACAAGTTGAGTCATGTCTAGGATAAAAGGGAACCAAAAGCAAATCGACGTCGTAAATATTTTTGCATGCAGTGTTGCAGTTAATGATGTTATGGATGAATATCGAGGATCATAAACCGCGGTTAATAGAATGAGATTAAATATAGAAAGATGTACACAAAGCGATGATTGACCAATCATGGAAAAAGTTAATAGATAAATAGTTAAAGTCTCTTGAAGAGCAAAATATTTGGACTAGTAGTCCGTACACTTGAAGGTGTAAAACTAATTGGACATAAATGGATCTTTATGTGAAAGAGAATGCATTGTGAGATGCAACGCAAGTTTAATAGCACAAGAGTTCTCACAAAGATTTGGAATTAATATGAAGAGATGTACTCTCCTGTGGTGGATGCAACTATTTAGATCCCTTATGAGTTTGACAATGAGAGAAAGACATGATTCAGTCTGCCCAGAAGGTCTTAAACTATCAGAAACAACCATGAATGATTCTATTGCCAGAAACAATAAATTATAGTTTTCGAGAACATAACTATATCGATATCGTTATAAATAATACAATGGGCACATATAAGATAATCTTCTTAGTTGATACTTGCTAAAAGAAGGCTATAAGAATAAGTGCAAAGTATCTTGATAATTAAAATATTATCGGATCTCCTTTAGAGATTTCATGTACAGTAGAATATTTGAAGAAAGAGTTTGAGATGAAAGCATTATTCTGAAAGATGCAAAAAATCAGATTGTGCACGATCTGAATATGGCTAAGTTTATGTAAATCAGATTTTTCATGAAGTTTCTTGTGAATTAAACAACTAGCGAAAGAGGTGTTATTTCAAAGAGATCTTTGCAGGATTTTACATAGAAAATGTTGATATATGTTTGGTCCACAAGTATCATAAGAAAGGCACGAATAACTCTTATGTACAAGATGAATGTTTAGAAGATGATATATATTTGAATGCATATCTTGAAGATGATGCTTTTAGGGAGAGAAATATGTGTGCGTGGTTGTACTCTTTTTCCCTTATCATGATTTTTATCCTATAAGATTTTTTTCATGAAAAGTTTTTAACGAGACAACAAGGAACTCACGAATGATAAACATTTGAAGGGAAATATCGTGATTCCAATGATGAAAGACTATCACTCTTCAATTTCTTGTCATACATTCATGATATCATGAGAAGTAAAGAGAATGATCAAGATGAGTCACGTGTGAGACCAATTAACTGCAGAAGACTGACGATGTACATGTCCAACTAATTCGTGCAAGTGAAGATTTGGCGAACCTATTTACCAAGTCGTTTCCAACAACTACTTTCAAGAAGTAATTTCATCAGACTGGCTCGCGTCATCTCGAAGTTTTCAAGTGATGTACACATGAGGGGGAGTATATGCGCGCTGCACTCTTTTTTCCTTTAACCATGATTTTTCCCACAGGGTTTTTCTGGTAAGGTTTTTAATGAGGTAGCATCTTTAACGCATTACAAGTTATTTAATTATAATGGACATCCAAGGGGAGTGTTATGTATAATAGATGGATTGCCTATTATAAGATCCATCTAAAGTCCATCTTGGTCACCAAATAAAACCCTACTTTTGTACTCTTATATAAATGACTCTTTACTCATTGTAATGGACAATCTAATCTTCTATCTCTTCTCTCTATTCACAACACTAACCCTAATTACACACAAATGCTGGTTAATATCAGTTTTTACTGTTTATCAAACAAAACTTAACTATCAAAAATTAAACCGATTACAATTTAATTAATTAATTAATTAATTAATTTAATAAACATCATGCTTTCTTCCCATAGATGTCGACTCCACATGTCAGATTCGAAGGAGTTAATTGATTCCTCATGTTCACCGATGATTCCTCACCATATGAATCGCTCCTGAATTTATATATTTTAATAAACTGAAAAAATAACAAATCGTTCCTAAATTTATACAAAAAAACAAAATCTCTTATTAAAATTATCACAAATCCAGGACGTTGTTCCAGTTTGATCATCGCACCGTTATTTTCATGGAGACAAAAAATTCAAAAATTCAAAAATCTGGAAAATAAAAAAATCAGAAAAACGAGTGAGAGAGAGATAATGCTCATTGTTTTTTTTTTTTTTTGAAGTGAATGTAAAATTATATTCAAACCCAAAAAACGTTTTTACATCGAGTGCTACTGTTGGCTGAGTAGTTTAGCTTACATAATTAATTGAGAAAAAGATAAAACATTAAGGATGACTATCAGTCCACTTCTGGAGAGCTCCCCGAATTTTTGGGGCCGAAGGTCTTTCAAGCGTCGATATTCTGTTCCTTATTTGTTTGTCGATGAATTTGATGAGTAGAAGAGCTTGTGTAGGTCGTTCTCCGTCCTTTTTCGCATTTCGTTCCCGCCAAATACAATGTATGGCCACTTGAAGACATATTTGATGAGGAAGCTAGAAGGATTTCCGAGGTTGGTGTTGGAGAGGGTCTGTATTAGTTTGTGCCATTCATTTGAGTAGTTCGAATTTAGAAGTTTTCTTACCAATGCCTCCCAAATCTGAGTTGAGAATCTACAGGTGAAAAAAGATGATGGCGTGATTCGAAAGGGAAGTCACAGAGACTACAAGCCGCATTCACCCCTCGTTGCCACTGAATCAAGCGATCACATGTAGATAATCTGTTGTGAACTGCTAGCCATGCAAAGTTCTCGCGACCTCTACATCTACCAATTCGATTCTCCTTTTTTATTTCTCTTCGGATCTATTACTGGAACAACATGAAACCGACAAATCTTCTTCAATTTAAGAACCGGAGGAGAATCTCGCCGTCGAACTATAACAACACTCGTCTCCGAAGTTTAGAAATTTGAGTAATCAAGCTAAATACCAAAAGGATTTAAGCTTGATACCAAACGATTTTAGTAAGAGAAAAGAAAGAGTGTTTACTGAATATTTCCTTTGTATTTGTTTGGCTTGCGAAGTGCTTCAGAACCACTAGCAAACCTTTTCCTAATGGTCAGAGTTACACTAGCTAAGAAGAGAATTTGTTCAAACTTTGAAGAAATTAGGCTAAAAATTAAGGGTTTTTTTTAAGGGATTAATGCAAAAAATCCCTCAATGTTGGCACGATTTGCATATCAACCCTCCACATTAAAATAATGCAAGTCAATACCATGATATTAAAAGTCACCCGCAATATAGCCCTCAGCCATATCGATGACGTGGCAACCGACAACGCCTTACAGAGAACTTAACGACTACTTCAAAACAACCCTCAAAGTCGCTATTTGTTGCAAATTAACCCTTCAACTACAAAAAAATGTAAGTCAATACCGCGAACTCAAAAGTCACCTGCAATATAACCCTCGGTCGTATATTGATTTGTGTAATTATGTATATATGTTATTAAAACTACATCGTTTTAACATTTGAAAATAACAAAACATGTGCATTTAAGTTTATACATCTTTTATTTAAGTTTTCGGTTTATTTAAGTTTATACATCGACAAAAAGATGTATAAACTTAAATAAACTGAAAACTTATATAAAAGATGTATAATAACAGATTTATAAGAACCCTAAAAGCCATCGACTTAAATGCACATGTTTTGTTATTTTCCAATGTTAAAACGACATAGTTTTATTATAATATATACATAATTACACAAATCAATATACGAACGAGGGTTATATTGCGGGTGACTTTTGAGTTCGCGGTATTGACCTGCATTTTTTTTGTAGTTGAAAGGTTAATTTGCAACAAACGGCGACTTTGAGGGTTGTTTTGAAGTAGCCGTTAAGTTCATTGTGAGGCGTTGACGGCTGCCACGTCATCGATATGGCCGAAAGCTATATTGCGGGTGACTTTTAATGTCATGGTGTTGACTTGCATTATTTTGATGTGGAGGGTTATATGCAAATCGTGCCAACTTTGAGAGTTTTTTTGCATTAAGATTCTACTTAAGCCTGTGACTTAATTAAAATAGTCATAAATGACTACTATATTCGAGAAGACTATCAGAAACATCGCGATTTGGTGCATGGTTCCGATCTAGAAGATATGCGGTGGATCATTCTTTGACATGTGTGGAGCTGCAAGGCCAGAGTTCAGACATCTGGTTAGAGCCAGTAAACTCATGTCGTCAAATCTGTTGGGCTCTGGTGCATTGTTCGGGTTACTTGGTGGTATATGTGGGAAGAGATGGTAGTTGTTTCTTTGTGCATAGACTTGTTCCTGGTTCTCGTCACCATCTGCTTGGTCGTTAAGTTGACGGTAACTGTCATTGGTATTTGCGTTTGCAGCCATGAGGAAAATTGATCTGATCATTTATGTGGTTTTATAGTGAAGATTGTTTTTATCCTAAATGTGTCTTAAGTATAGAGTAGTTTGTATTTACTAATTTTATTTTATATTTTAGAGAAAAATCTTCCCAAAAATATTTAGACACTTGAAAAGTTTATTTTTGGCGGAATTGCTAAAACTATACCCCAAATTGAGTTTGAATGCAAAACTAGACCCCAAATTGAAACAAATGCAAAACTAGACCTTTGGGTATGGAAATTACATTAACCCCCTTATTTGCAAACAAAAAAACAGAAACCGCAATTACAGTTCTAACCTCCGCGCGAAGTAGACTTCTTGAACGAAGTCTCACAGTAGACTTCGTAGAGTTCTTGAACGAAGTCTCACAGTAGACTTCGTCGACTTCTTGAACGAAGTCTCACAGTAGACTTCGTTCATGACATCCATGAAGTCTGAACCGTAATTAAACCTTAGATTTAAATTAGGAAAATAATAAAAAATATTTTCAATGAAATTTCTTCTAAAGAAAATAAGATTATCTAAAATATGAACTTTATAAATTAAAATTTCCGAAAATTTTATAAATTTTAAGCATGTAAGGTTGATTATGTTCTAAAATACCATAAAAGTCGCAGACTTCGACCATGAAGTCTGAACCGTAATTAAATGTGAAATTTTAATAAAAAAAATGGAAAAAAAATATTTCGATCAAAATTTTTGAAAGATAAATTATTTTTAATCAAATCGAATAGGTTTAAATAAAAAAATTCATAAAACTGAGCCATTTGATGTAAACCATGTGAGGCATATAGTTAGAGGTTACCAATGGGTAAGATCCATGCATATATCTTTAGGGTTAGACTTAGATTGATAATTTTTGATATAAAATAGCGATCCTTCGTATAGTTGTTAGATTTTGAACATATATACTATTTTGATGTCAAATGTTAGTATTTGTTAACAAAGAGTGAATTAAACGTTCGAAATTTAGAGTTTAGGGCTTACAGACTTCTCGAGTTTCGGGTGAAGTCTCACGGCAGACTTCGCATGTGAAGTCTGTAAGATTTTGTTATCGTAGACTTCTTTGTAGAAGTCTGATGAAATTCCAAATGAATCCAAAATTTTGAAATGTTTCGCAAAAAATTTGGGGGAAAATTTACATTTACTAAACAAGAATAAACTGAAATTGCAATAGTTAATCTGGGTAAAAAAATTAAAAAATTTCCATCGTCTTTTTCTTCTTCGACTTCGAATCACAAACGTCGCCGGAAATCTCTAAACGCCGAACTCGTTCTCCTCTTTCGCCGTAAGTTATTGATATTCTTTCCTCTCTTTCTCCTCTCTCGCTGGAAAACTCTAATCCCATCTTTTATTTGATTCGCAGATCGGGAATCGCAACCGTCTATTCATATCTTCAAATCTATTCTGTTTCCGTCTTCGCATATCAGATGAGTAGCAGGCGGTCGGTGAAGAGAGCATTGCTTCTAGATGACAATGAAGATGAAGATGAAGATCCAGATGAAGATTAAGATCCCGATGAAGATGAAGAAGAAGAATCAGATGAAAGAGAAAGAAATGTGAGACCGGATAATGGGGCTGTTAATGTGAAGAGTGAGGATGAAGAAGAAGATGGTGATACTAATGATGACTTGTACGTACCATATTCGCGGTTGTTCAAGAAAGAATAACTAATTCTAGAGGAGAGATCCTGGAAAGTAGAGATGGTGAGATTGTTTTCGAAGACAAGAAGAGAGTACGCGGATTTGGTCGAAAAGAGTGAATGATGAAGAGGAAGATCCCGATGAAGATGAAGAAGAAGAATCAGATGAAACTCACACTTACTAATCCAGACCCAGAGATGCCAATGCAAAATTTTGTCGACCTGGTGAAGGAGTACTTCACCAGGTCGACAAAATTTTGCATTGACATGTCAGGGTCTGGGTTAGTAAGTGTGAGTTTCATCTGATTCTTCTTTTTTCATCTTCATCGGGCTCTTCTTCTTCATATTAGACAACAAAACATATCGGAACCTTGATTTCTTATTATGTTGATTATCTTTAATTTCTCTTATTATGTTTAATTATCTATCGGAACCTTTGACTTCTAAAAGTAGACTTCACGAGTAGTATATACGAAGAGACTTCGTATTCATACAGAACAACCCAGTTAGAGACTTCTCCAGTAGACTTCCAGCACAGACTTCCTCTGTATGTTAATTATATTAAATTTCTCTTATTATGTAATTATCTATCGGAACCTTTGATTTCTTATTAGTTAATTATCTTTAATTTCTCTTATTATGTTAATTATTATTGGAATCTGATTTGTAAATCAAATAAAAAGTTCGAAAACCGCAAAAATACAAAAAGAAACTGGTCTCAGAACAGCCGAGAACACCAAGAACTTCCAAAAGTAGACTTCACGAGTAGACTTCACTAAGAGACTTCGTATTAATACAGAACACCTAGTTAGAGACTTTCTCCAGTAGATTTCCAGCACAGACTTCTCTATAGGAAGTGGTATAATCATTTGCATAGAACATAATCAACCTTAATATTTATGAAAGTTTCTGAAATTTTAATTTATAAAGTTCATATTTGGGATAATCTTATTTTCTTAAGAAGAAATTGCATTGAAATTATTTTTATTTATTTTCATAATTTAAATCTACGGTTTAATTACGGTTCAGACTTCGACCATGAAGTCTGGAAACGTAATTAAATGTGGAATTTTAATAAAAAAATGATAAAAAATATTTCAATCAAAAATTTTTGAAGAATAAATTATTTTAAATCAGATCGAATAGGTTTAAAAAAATTCATAAAACTGAGCCATTTGATGTAAACCAGTGAGGCATATAGGTTAGAGTTGCCAATGTGTAAGAATCCAGCATATATCTTTAGGGTTAGACTTAGATTGATATGTTTTTGATAATAAAATGGCGATCCTTCGTTAGTTTTTAGATTTTGAACATATTTATACTATTTTGAATGTCAAATGTTAGTATTTGTTAACAGAGTGAATTAAACGTTCGAAATTTAGAGTTTAGGGCTTACAGACTTCTCGAGTTTCGGGTGAAGTCTCACGGCAGACTTCGCATGTGAAGTCTGTAAGATTTTGTTATCGTATGAAATTCAAATAAATCCAAAACAAAAGTGTAATATATTATAAAATAAACTTATGTTCTTAAACAGAGATTTAGATAGATAAACTGAGCCTATCTAGGGACAATTGCCCTGTATCTTGCTATAATTCAAACATCAAGAAGTCGTCTCTCAATCTTCAACCTCTTCCATCGCTGGGTCGAACAAAATGTCCGATAAGCTTCTTCAGTTTCCAGCCAAGTGTCATCATCACCACCTGTGGAATTAGATTTGTATTGTCTAGATCAATTACGATATGTTAAACTGTAGCAATAACACACTTACGCCGCGAACTGTTTATCCTCCATAATTTAAGCACCACGATCACCGCTCCACCCCTCCTGTTCCTAAAGCCATTCCAGAAGTTATAAGCGTGTTCACCGGTGCCATACACTTTAACATATTGTCCCTATTATGATTAATAAAAGGTGGTTGTAAATTACAATACGGTGAGCTTCGGCATGGTATTATTATTGTTTGGTGTGTACTTACATGGCATCTTTGATGTGAAACACACTCTTTGAAAATGACGGCCAAGTGGACTCTCTTGAAGGGGGCATGTGTTGCAGAGCATGCCCATAGTATCTACATCATAAGTGTTCTCCTTAGTTAAATAAAGTTACATGCATATAAATAATGGGTTAAGAAATTTGCATGCATACCTATAGCAACGTTCGTTTTGGTTTTGATGTCACGTATTTGGGTCAAACTTAAAAAATCCAAGTAGTGCTCGTCGTTCAAAGGATCGATTTTTATGATTCCAGTCTTTAATGTATACTGGGTAGACTGGATAGTAAGTTTGAAATGAGAGTTTGTTGCACGGAATGCTGCGAATCCTGGCTGTACTGCTACATTCTGTATTTCAATCCAGTGCCCTTCATAACTTCTCCAATCCAGAGAACGCTGGCACATGTTCTGGAGTAATCATCAACTCCATCTTAGTTCCCTGCATAAAAGAAGCATCACCAAAGTATTGTATTGTCAGATCACATGTGATTGCATGTCTGCATGTAAGTGATTGCATGTCTGCATGTATGTGATTGCATGTTCCCATACCGCTTCATCTACTAATACGTAGGACCAGTAGGGACCTACATTGAGAACGGAGTAAGAGTAGGCGCGGAGAATCTTGACTTTAAAACACCAATCTGTTTTGCAGCATTGTCTCTTTCATTTGCTTCGGCTAGAAGGTTGTAAGCATCCATCGGGTTTTTGTTTTTCTTGTTGTGAGTTTGTGTTTCTGAGATAAAAGCATTGAAGAAGAAATGAATACGACTACGGAGGTGGAATGATTACTAGGGAAACTAAGAAGATTAATAGATGGGAAACTGAAGAACGGACGTATCTTATCTCAAGGACGTGACTTATAAAAAAAAAAAAATTGCAGCGTTTCTGGTTCTTTTAATGTTTTGTTTTAAGGGTTACAGACTTCTTCAGTAATGTCTGTATAGACTTCATAAGAGACTTCACACGCAGACTTCAACGAGCAATCGACTTTCCTCTGTAAAGCCACCGATTTCTATAATTTTGGGAGAAACAAAATTTTGGGGGGAAAAAAAAAAACAAAAAAATTACTAAACAATTTACCGCTGTAAATGTACGAAGTCTGGTAGCGAAGTCTCCAAATGAAGTCTGAAAATGACAGACTATAGACTTCATGGCCAGACTTCACATGCAGACCTTCTATAAAGACTTGTTTGGCGAAGGCTGCTACCGACTTCCTCTGTAAGTCACCGATTATCTAATTTTGGGGGGAAAAAAATTTGGGGAAAAAATTTACAGCTGTAACTGTACATTTACCGATTTGGCATAAACAATTTACAGCTGTAAATATACGAAGTCTGCTAGCGAAGTCTCCAAATGAAGTCTGAAAATGACAGACTATAGACTTCACGACCAGACTTCACACGCAGACTTCTACGAGAGACTTCTTTGTCGTAGTCTACAATAGACTTCGTCTGTACGTAACCGATATTACTCTAATTTTTTAAAAATTTAAATAATTACAGTCTGTCAGATAGAAATTTCGGAGACTGAAAAGACGTTTAGGTTAACAAAAGTTACATCTGCTAAAAAAAATTAGAAATCTCCATCGCTCTTTTCCTTCTCCGAAACAGCTAAAGTCACCGGAATTCTCAAAACGCCGCCGATTCTCTTACTCCTCTCTCTCCTATTTCGCCGTAAGTTATCGATTCTTTCCTCCCTGCGGGAAAACCCCAAACTCTCTCAACGACGACACTCTTTCTCGCCGGAAAATCACCATGCGACGACACTCTCTCTACGACGACACACTCTCTCTACTCTTTCTCTGAGCTGTTTCTTCTTTTTTTTTTTCTGTATCTAAACCCAATCTTTTATTTTATTCGCAGTTCTGGAAATCGCAGACTTCATTCACATCTTCGTACAACTAATCAAATTAAATTTCAGTTAAATCTCTTCCCTTTTTACTAGATTGTTGGAGACTTCATAAGGGAAGTCTATATGAAGACTTCACCGGCGAAGTCCGTACACGTCACAGTTATCTAACTTTCCCGTTTCTTCTATGACATAGGTTTTGAATATGGCTCTTTCGCGCGACATAACTGAATACGAAGTTAAGGATGCTATTCACGATTTGCCTCAGTTTCCACCTCGGCATTTCACCAAAGACTCTGAGCCCGCGCCTGAGAAGAGTATAGGCTACTACAGCGGGTCACCTAAGCTTCTGATGCTGTCAGGGGTGCACTAACTGAAGGTGATTGGAAGACGCTTTGGACTTCCCTCTTGGTGTCTTCCTAAATGTACCACGAGCAAGGGATCGCATGGGCATCAAGGCTGGTCCACTATATGCTCAGTTTCCAACTTATATGCCATCTAAAGCATGAGATTTGAGCCGTAGTTGGTGCAAGTCCCAAGGTGAGATTCTCTTAAACGAGTTTGCACACATCACCTAGCTCAACTGCATTATGTTTTGAAACCTTATGAATCCGGAGCCTGAGGCTGAGATCACGGATGAGCTGAAGAGATTTTTGGACAAAGCTTGGAGTCGATGTGGCTGTTTGGACCAAGCTATGAAGAGTTGGCATCAGCGTGTTCACGCTCTGGTCAATGGAGTTCGGAGAAGATCGAGTGAGTTGGGGTTTCTAGCCATCCTTGCCAGCTGCATCGATGCTCACCCTCCCATCCAGGGCATCAATGTGAACCTTGCTAGGTTGGTGATGGATCTGGACAAGTTGTTTGCATCCCTTGGGAAGAGTAGCTTTCAATATTCTGATTTCATCGGTGAAGACTGCTGATATCACCAGGACTTATCACATCACAGATTTGCCAAGCGTTGCAGTCCTGGATCTACTTTGCCCTACCAGAATTAGCAAAAGAGATCGGAGAACCTTTCCCATTAACTCCCACTGCAGCCCACTGACTCAAGGCCACCTCTCCTAGCTTACCAAAGGATCGAGAGGGGAGAAAAACCTCAGATAAATGGCATCCTCAAGCAGGTATGTCTGTTTTATTTATATATATGATACTTTCCTTCACACATGTGTGTCTGTTATTATATTAATCTGATCTCCCGTCTATTCATGTTTATGTTTTGTAAGACCACCGTTATCTCAGCTTTGGGAAAAACCATTTGATTGAGATGTTCCACAGTGGGATGAGGATAATGAGGATGAGAGAATTCTCAACATTGTGAAAGCAATTTTATGGACTTTCTCTAACTAAGCCTTGTAACCCTTGGCAGTGGTTGTAAAGGACACTGTGAAGTCTACGGGTGAGTTGCTCACAAACTTCAAGGTGAAGGTTCCTTTGAAGTTGAGGCAGAGGTGAAGGCAGAGGTGAAGGATGAAGTGAATGATGAGCCTTATCATGGCTTTAAGAGGGAGCTAGAGGCTCCTGAAGAGAGTAGTTTGAAGAAAGCTCGTCTATCCCTGAATTGAGCAGCGCATATGTGATGCGTTTGAAAATGTAGTTGATCACTCGACTCAACCGTTTGAGGCAGAGTTGAAGGGCAGTTGGTTGAGCTTGGAACGAAGATTGTCTTACTCACTGACAAAGTAGACGGTCTGAGTTCTGGTTTGAATAAGTTTCACCAGCGAAGCTTGAATGATAATTACCCGAGGAAGTGAAAGAGAATCCTCAGGAGAAGCAGGCTGAATCTGAAGCCAAATCAAATCAACCTGAGCAAGGGGTAGTCTTCAAAACCTTGATCCAACGATTCCCAAGGGCAGAGGAAAAGTAAAAGAGTAGCTGGCATGAGTAGGCAATGAGACAGATGATGTTGAAATTTGTTGGCATTGTTTTAAACTCTTATTTTGGATTGTTGTTGGGGAAAATGTTAGAATGATTGTTTGTGCTTTTGCAAATAAAAAGATGTTTGTTTGTCCATTGACATAATTTGCTTCAAACTATGTTTGCTTCAAAACAATGCAGAGCAGTGAAGGCCAGTGTTGTGCTGGTAGAAAACTCTAAAGATCTAGATACGGAGTTTGAAAAAGCAAAAAGGGCAAAAAGAACTTGAAGGAGAAAGCAGCAATGCTAATTGCTAAGAAGATGGGTGATAAGAAAAAGTTGCAAGAGAGGCTTGGTTGTTCGGTGCCTGGCAATGGCTATGACCCTTTTGGTCCTATTGCCATTGACAGAAAGCCAAGACTGACTGCCTTCTTGGCGACTTGCCCGTAAGTTGCCTATTATAACCCTTTTAAACATAGTTTATGTGACGTGATTTTTGAATGTTTGTAACTTCATTTTAAAGGGAGTTGAAGTAATAAAAAACCTTAAGGAACACTTCAACCACACACTGGTACCAAGTTGCTTATGACTCCCAGAATATGGCTTTGGGACCTGGGAGACTTCTTGTAATAAGTCTGAGAGTGAAGTCTGCGAGTGAAGTCTGAGAGTGAAGTCTCAACTTCACTCTCAGACTTCACTCTCAGACTTTTTTTTTTTTATCGTTACTTGTAAGGTTGCTTAACAATGAACTAATTATTTGCTTACTGCAGCACATTGATGCTGCGGAATCATCTACTTAGACAACGGTTTCACGAGCATCCATAATGGTTAGGAGCGAACAGAATCTGCTTTATTGATCCATCTTCACCACGTTGTGGAGGTCTAAGTATGAAGAAGTTCTGATAACACTGTGAATGGAACTACTGGTAACGGAGGCAGACGCTAATCCTCTGATTGCGTTATGATCTTGCCACCGGAGAGCAACTTCTATGATTTCTGCAGATCTAATAAGATGTGGGGTGAAGATGTGGATGAAATCTTACACATCCCTTAACATCAAGGCTATTGCATTGGGTTTGCTCTACTGATTAATATTCATAAGAGCACACATCAGTTATTTGGATGCGATCTAACGGTCAGCAAAGATATGGAGAATTGAGGCTGCAATTATTCCTGTTTGCCGATATAGATGGCTTATATTATGAACATTGTAGCTCTCTCGCCGAGCAAAAGATAAGTACTCTTATGAGCTTTACACATACGAGCGGGTTCCACAGAAGAGTGTTCCTAAAAAACAATACAAGCGGTGACTGTGGAGTGTATTGCCTGAAATACATTCGAGTGTCATGCGCTGGCATTACAATTTTCATCAAACCCGCTTGTGTGATAAGAACATCAAGTTCATAAGGGAGAAGATGGTACAGAAATATACGATGAGTCTCGGCATAACGGGGACTGAGAAGCGCGTTACGAAGGTTTTTGGATTTGTTTACGATGAGCGATAAATCTTGATATTTTGTATTTTGTATAAATATGGATATTTTTAACTATGGTTTTGTATGTTGTATAATCTAGCATAACCGTATATTTTGTACAGTTTCATCTATTGCGTATCTAAGGAAGAACCCAAAAATACAAAAATTATAGACACTATTATAAATATAAGTAAAAAAAGTTGTAGTACTTTCATCTTCGTACAAAACCCTAATTTTAGACATCAATTGTAGACTTCATCCACAGACTTCCACGGGAGACTTCATATGCGTCCTGAACATCTAGTTATAGACTTCTACGGCGCAGACATTCAAATATACAGAACTCCTTATGGAGACTTCGTATACGTTCAAACCCTAGTAATAGACTTCTGTAGGAGACTTCTCATTTAGACTTCTCAAACGAAAAACGAAACGGACCTTCGTGAAACGTCGCTTCTTATCATTTATTAACTCTTTCTCCAAAACACGCAACCGACTATATTACTGAGTAGATCTAAAATTTACAGTTTCATCTATTGCTTTTTAAGGAAAGTCCAATGATCATCTATAAAAAAAAAATGTCGTTCAACAGTAAAAAGCATCGAAAGAGGTTTGAAGAACCGTCTTGAAGAATCGTAATGCTCAACTCACGGCAGGTAAATCTCTATACAGCTTCTTCTAATTTCTTACCAATTTCATACAATCTTCTAATTTCTTACCAATCTTTTTTTTTTTAGGTACCTGTGGCCGATGACATGTTCCATTGGGAGGGTTTGCTATTAGCCCTATTGACACCCCTTATGAGGGAAGGGATTTTCAAAGGTGATTGTTCATTTATCCGCCGCGGGATACCCAGATTAACCCCACGCGGTAAGGTTTTTGATAAAACACTTCATTCTTTTAGTCCATACCCCCTCCTAAATATCGTGACGGGTTGGGTAATGTAGGTTCGTTTCAGCACTCAGCCGACATTACCACCCTAATGTCCATCGCGGCGGTTGTATCTACTTGAAGTGCTCCTGCCCTGAGCTAATGGAGAGCCGACTACAACATAACCACAATATTTGAGGCCTTGTGAATATTGTTGTATGAGCCAGAAGTGGAGTGAAGGAGATAATTTTGTGGATCCGATGCTGGAAGTCTTCATCAAAGATCGGGACCGTTTCAATGAGAAGCACGAGAATGTCTGAATCTTTGGCCGGTAGGATCAAAGAGTAGCACCTGATCCTTTATGTAATCTTCAAACCTTAGTATGTTATTTATGGTTCGGACCTTATTATATAAGTAATTATCGCTGAACTAACTGTTTTTAAAATCACATGAAATTTGGAATTAAATCGTTGTAAGGGTAATACAACAATTGATTAGCCAACACGGTGGCTTTAGAATACACATTAGACATGACAAAAATAACTAGTCATACAATTAAAACCACTTATAAAAAGCATAATTATATATGTAAAAAAGTTGTAGACTTCATCTTCGTAGAAACCTAATTTTAGACATCAATGGAAGACTTCATCCACAGACTACAATAGAAGACTTCATCTGCATACGAACATGTGATTATAGACTTCTACGGGAGACTTCAAATACAGACTTCTTCTTGAAGACTTCGTATGCGTCTGAACTGACTTCTGTGGAAGACTTCAAGAGCAGACTTCTACTTTCCTTCAACCTTGAAACGCTACTAAACAAAAAAAAAAACAGAGTCCTCTTAAAAACAGAGTCCCCTCAAAAAACAGAGCCCCTCAAAACAAAGATTTTTACTTACAACAGTAGCGCGAGTATGTTCCAGAGTTGCCTGCATTTGAACAACTATATTGCTTGTGAGCCTTCCGCGGTTTGGCGTAGTCTTTCTTGGCGATTTCAAGCCACGTTTGCCACCTTGACTTCTTCGCCTTCCAGGAGGACGCCGGATGAGTGGAGGGAAACCTTGGCAAACTCGGCTCTTTGATATCGACGCGTTTTGGGGAAAATGTTGCCTGCATATGTCGAATAACAAATATTCCTTTGTGTATGACGGGCATACAAGGGCGCGGCAACATCCATTTTAAGCTCAGGGCACAGAGCAATAGCATGCGAGCAAGGTATTTTCTCACATTATACACTCCACATTCACATGTTCGATGTTGGAAATCAACGATACAATCTCCTATGTCCTCCTTCACGTGAAATCGCCAACCGTCTATGCGTCGACAGTCATCTGGTCAGCATAATGCTGAACGAATAGTTACAAATATTCAACTCCCTTGCTATGTTTGTTGTGAGACTGATAGCGTCTTCTCTCCTTTTCGAAAACCATCTTCCTAGCTTCTCTCGTATGAATTCCAAAAGAAAGGGTATGGAAATCCTCGAGCTGGCTTAAGTGCAGAGTTATCGATTCAGCAATGTTGCTCGTTTGTATGTTGTATCGTTCTCCTGGAAAGTGAACGCGCGGCCCATAGTTTCACATCTGCGTCCTCCAAGTAAGCTGCAAGATCGAGGCTTCGTCTCACGTAAGCGCTCAGTAGCTGTTAAAATCATAATGCGTATATGCATTACGCAGCCCCTCTGACCAAGTACATAAGTTGCTTTCCCTTGTAACTTCGTGATTATGTTATTCTGTAGGTGATAATAACATATCCTCTTGTTGCCCATGGCATACAGTTTCAATGGCATTCTTAATCGAGGCGTGCCTGTCGGACATCATGACCAAAGGAAATTGATCAGAGACACATCCACTCAACTTAGTGAAAAACCATTGCCAATGCTTCATCATTTTCAGAATCTACAAATAGCAAAAGCTAACGGGAATATTTGGAAATTCCCGTTCTGGCCGCAAGCCACTAGCATAAACTCCACCATACTTCCCCGGTAGAGACACCCACTCCACCACCATAACTCTTCTCAGAAACTGAAAAACAGCGGTTATAGAGGCTCCAAGAGCCATAAACAGATATTTGAATCTGTTTTGATCATCAACAACAAGATCAGTGACAGTTCTGGATTGGCTAGCCCGATGCGATAGAGATAAGACGGCAGCTGCTCATACCATCTTCAGCTGTTCCCCTCACCAAGTGTTGTGCAAATATTAAAGATCTATAGGAAGTGGGTATAATTCATCTGCATACCATATTTATTCTTCATTGCAGATCTAATCATCTTCGCGTTACTCCATCGATTGTTCCCCATTCATCATAAAACAGTTTATGCAATATATCTCGGAGCATACGTTTGCGCAGAGAAATTCGTCTGCAACATTGCAAGTATGATCATTTTTGTACAAGTAACCCAAAAACCTTTTTGGTTCATTTTTCACAGCCGCTCTAATCCTCCAATTGCATCCTTTCACACCGCAGATGGCTACGAACAACTTTTGTGTAGACTTATGCACTTTGAACGTGAAATTTCGACATTATAGCCGTCAACCGCAGCTCGGATACAAGCGCATCCTTTGTAGGAAACTCGCAGTCGTATAGATACGTCTGACCATGTCATGTTGGATCTTGGCCTTCACCAACAAAGCCACCTTCCGCAACAGACACGTATTATCCTCATCATCATTTCACTACCATCCTCATCCTCAACTTTCCCATACACAGTATA
This sequence comes from Crucihimalaya himalaica, assembly GCA_004349715.1. Classification (NCBI taxonomy): domain Eukaryota; kingdom Viridiplantae; phylum Streptophyta; class Magnoliopsida; order Brassicales; family Brassicaceae; genus Crucihimalaya; species Crucihimalaya himalaica. The sequence goes on from SMJT01000089.1 coordinate 540,955, forward strand.
ATCCTCAAGGTATTCTTCTTTAACCTCACCAGCATGAGATTCTTCCGCATCATCATCATCATCATCACCATCGTCGTTGACGTTAACCTCACCACCATCAGATATATCCATATCTTCGTCTTCAAACTCTTCTACATCTTGAAGGTCTTCGTCAACACTTTCACCAGCAACCTCATTGCCACTAGCCATACCAAAACGACTCAAGACGCAAAGGCGTACAACATGCGTTTTACATAACTCAACCAAGGACCGCACTTGTCTATCATTTGAGACATGCATAGGTGTGTTAGGACAATCCATGTCCGTTAGTTGCAACATTGAATTCGCAACAGTAAGTTAACTCGACGAAGTCGTTCTTGTCCAGCTCATAGTCTGCTAGTGCCATCTCAATGAGTTCACGGTGTGTACAAGAATCACTCAAGAAAACATTCTCCCTCTTTGGGATGATCCACCTCAAAATGCCACTTACAGTCTCTCATCACCCATTCTCCAAAGACAGCAGGTACATGAACCATTTTCTGAAAGACATTTGAAACAAACACAAAGGCAAACTGTTAGTTTGTTTCACAGTAGACTTCAAAGGTGAAGTCTGTTGAAAAATAATTATCAGAAATTCGTAAATCGATTTAGATAGAATATAAGACATTGAGATGTGAAATTCATATATAAACAACAAACAATAACTAATACACATGTAAAAAATTTAAAATCTCGAAAATGCATATTATATATGATACAAATCCATTTTTTTAAAAAGATAGTGCAAGAGACTTCTCGAACGAAGTCTACGCACAGACATCCTCTGTGAAGTCTAAATTTATAAACCTAAACACCCAATCAGTTCAGAAAAATATATAAAAATAATTATTGCGATTAAAATATTCAAATTTCTAAAACATCAAAAGCCATACGTAAAAACATGTTAGGACAAAAAAAAAAAAAAACTATTTGTAATAGGCTAAAATTGCATTTTTACTGAAATTATCACTAGAGACTGCACAAGCGAAGTCTCTTAATAGACTTCTCCAAGAAGTCTGCTTTGCTATCTGAAGCAGACTTCGCCCGGTAAGTCTAAATTTATAACCTAAACACCTTATAAGTTCAGAAAAAATATAAAAAAATAATTATGCGATTAAAATAGTTCAAATTTCTAAAACATCAAAAGCCATACGTAACACACCATGTTAGGACAAGAAAAAAAAAAAAACTAATTACAATAGGCTAAAATTGCATTTTACTAAAATTATCATTAGAGACTTCACAGGCGAAGTCTCTTAGTAGACATCTCCGATGAAGTCTGCTTTGCTATCTGAAGCAGACTTCGCCCGTGAAGTCTGAAGCACGGGTCTAATTTTGCAATTGACCAGATTTTGACTTTTTAGCAGACTTCACATGCGCAGTCTGCTACACAAGGAGACTTCGTCAGAGAAGTCTATACCAGTTTGGGTCTAGTTTACAATTGACCCAGTTTTGACTTTTTTAGTAGACTTCATGTAGGAAGTCTTTTCGGTAATAGACTTCATTTAGGAAGTCTATTACGTAATTAGACTTCCTCGATGAAGTCTTTTTGCCTTCAGAGACTTCTTCGGCGAAGTCTACCCATAAAGTAGGGTATAGTTTTGCAATTGACAGAGTTTGACTTTTACATGAGACTTCGTCTGAGAAGTCTATTTAGAAAAGGGTTACTTTTGCAATTGACCAAAAAACTTATATTTTTAAATTCCAGAATTACCGATGGTTGTAGACTTCATACGAGAAGTCTACCAATAGTCAATGTTTCGGAATTTTGGTCAAATGCAAAACTAACCCCTTTTTCATGCAGACTTCTCAGATGAAGTCTCGATAAATAGTCTTCGTTCCGGTCAATTGCAAAACTAACCCTTTTTTCGCAGACTTCACAGAAGAAGTCTTTGTACAAAGTCAGACTTACGGTCAATTGCAAAACTAGACCCCTTGTAACCAGACTTCGACGGTGAAGTCTAAACACCGTTTTTTTTTTCAAAGGAGAACTTCAGACTTCATCGTGGTTCAATCGTGAAGTCTGAGACCCAAAAAGTCAATTGCAAAACTAACCCCCAGTTGACTATTGAGACTTCACCCATGAAGTCTGCCTTCTGGAAATCGGAGAAAATGAAGCAAAAATTACCAAGATTCGGTTTGAGCTTGTGTTTAGCTTTCAAACGGCCAAGATTTGATCACGCAACAATACCCAAGCAACCCAAGTGTTATTATGCTCGAATCTTAGTAAATCGCAAGATATATGGATGGTAAATATTGAAAACGATATATATAGAGTTAAATAGTTGAAATGAGAGAGGAGATCGACAAAAATGAGCTTTTAGCTCAGTTTTAAAGCATTAACATCACTTAATTCGGTTGTTGAAGCATTGAGAGCTCAATTTTGTTTGGTAAGTGTGGTTGGGAACTATTGAAGACGATGGCATTTTCGTTATACGTGAGAATCTTTGGGTTATTGTTTTCAAACCCAGCTACCAGACTTCACAGGAGAAGTCTGCGCTAGGTATTTTTTGTGAAAAAAGAAGCGATGAGGGGTATTTTAAGGCATTTTGAAAAGAAAAGGAAGAGGGGTTTAAGTTTTGGAATTGACTTCAAATAAGGGTCTAGTTTAGCAAGAAGCCCTTTATTTTTTAGGGTAATACTTAATCGGTTTGATTTTTAAACATAGTGCTAATTGCTAAACAACCGTAGATATCATTAATTATGCAATTTCGCATTTTCAAACATTGAAAAACATTTTCAGTTATAAAAAAGTGTTATATATATATATATCGGTTTTAAAGTGCTTTTAACATTTTCGTTAATACGTACTGATCAATTGGTATGATTTTTCTAAACAAATGTACATATCATTAATTATGCAATTTCACATTTTTAAACATTGAAAACTATTTTTGGTTAGAAACAAAACTGTATTATCTATAGTGCTTTAAACATTTTTATAGTGCTTTTAAAGTGCTTTACTTATGCTTTTATAGTGCTTTTGTAATGCTTTTAACATTTTAGAAACAAAAATGTATTATATCAACTCTATAATGCTTTTAACATTTTTGCTAATATTACTCGATTGGTAAAATTTTGTTTGTTTTAAGATTATAATCTTCTTTTTTTTTGTTATAGAACTTTGAAGGTGAATGATACACATCAAGATTAATAAAACGAGTCTTTTAGATGATACTTAAGAAATAAGCTATTGTAGAGCCTCTTAATCTCGAAATGTTATATATACAAAAGAAATTAATGCTTCACAATTTCTAGGACCCATGTCTGATTGTACTAATGTGTTGTTGCAATGTTATGTTGATAGTTGCTACTCACTTTGCTGAACTAAGCTCATTTATCTATGTAGGAATGGGAGACGAACTTCCGAAATACCTTTTTTAGGGCGGGATATGAGCCACATGTGGATCAAATAAACAATAATTGCAAGTTTTCTCTCATGGGAAAATTAGAGAAAGTCTTCCCCAAAGAATACAATCAAGTGAAGACAAATTCAGTATTTGCCAATATTTTGTCGATAAAGGAGAATGTTTTAGGCTACTCAGCTCCTCTAATACACAGCATGATGTGTAGACAACTAGTAATAGAGAAAAAATATGAATTGTGGTGTGCATTTGGAGGGAGGCCGTTGAGATTTTCACTGCAAGAATTTTATGCAGTTACAAGGCTTAAGTACACGGATGATTTTGTGAGCACCGAGGTTGAAAATATTGAAGGTGATGATGGGTTTTGGAGTATTCTCCTAAAGAAGGAAGAAAAATTTAGCATAAAGACAGTGATCGATAAACACTTAGGCGCTGCTAAGAAGTGGAAACCTTTGGATAGACTCCGATTTGTGTATATTTGCATAATAATGGGTGTGGTAGTAGCAAGGGATGAAAAGGCATGCATTCCCCAAAAATACATCAAGCTGGTAATGGATGTTGATTTGGTCAAGAGTTATCCATGGGGCCGTGATGCGTTCAAATGTCTAATAAACTCTATAATTGAAACACGAGTTAAGTTAAAAACCCCAAGAGCTATACTTTGGATGGATTCTCTTACGCATTTCAGATTTGGATAATGGAAGCAATTCCAATCACTGGAAAGCTTTTGGCAAGGAAAATCCGTGAAGAACTTGTTGATTGTTCTCGATGCTCAAATTGGACTGGTATTGCAAAAGTTTCATATGCTGACATAATTCAACTAGAGAGCACATTTAAAAAAACTGTGAGTATTAAACAAATATAAGAGTATGATTCTTCTCTCATAGTATGACTAACAACTTTTGCTTATGATATTGTAGGATTTAATCTATCCATACATCTTTTCCACTGGAATTTGTGATGTTTTGATTCGGTTGATTATATGTGGTCCGATGAAGTACGCGATGATGGAGTAGATAATTTAAAAGCTGCAATCAGTTCTGGAAAAGAATTTGGAGAACATATTTGGGAGAGTTTACTACATGATGAGACTGTTGAGAGTCCAAATGAGCGAGATGGAGAAGAATTTGAAAATTATGCTTTCGAAGAAGAGAACGAGACGCAAATAACATTGCATTTTCTGAATTGAGGAGGCGAAAAAAGAAGTAATCGGATGTTGGTGTGATAAACACATATTTTACACATTTTAGAGTGTTTATTTCTATTAGTTTTATTTTGTCTTTGAGTCTTTTTAGTGTGTTTTAGTGTGTTGTATGTTTAATAAACTTTGATTTGCATTTTAGAAGTCCTAGAGCGTCTTTGTGGTATTTTGAAATATTTGGTGTAATTTTATATACTTGGGAGTTGGGTGGATCAAAGCAAAAGAAGAAACATTAGAAGATCGAGTCGGAAGAAAGGCCTTCCCTTTGGATTTATGATTTTAAGAGTTTTTAGGCTCTTGCATATCAATTAAACCTAATGTGCAACTCGATATCGCAATCTAACGATATGTCATTGTAGCATTTTAGGATCGAATCAACAGGGAATTTAGAATAACTACACCAAAAATACAAGAAACTACTTAATCTAAGCGATACGTGTTTTTATTTTGGTTTGTAAGATTAACAAAATGTAAAGTGTAAACAAAATAAGACAAGTGACAATTAACAAAGCAAACAAGCGAAACCAAGGTATGAAACTAAACAAAGTGATTGAAAGACTAGAAACATGCAAAATCGATAGACTAACGAAAATCGAAAGTGAACAAAGCGGGAAATTACGAAGCAAAGCTAAACGGTTCTTTACGAATAATAACAAGGAAGTACTTGGGTAATGGTAATTGATCGAAGCAAATACAAGCTAATCCATGATACTTACTTAAACTCATATTGATAATCCTTTGGTCTTAGAACACTAAACTAGACTAATCCATTCTCATGGCGTTAATCACTTTACAAATCATCTTATTGACATAAACTCTCGTTCGCAATTCGATAACCAATAAGCACTACAAACAAGTCTAAATAACCACCTAGTACCCTAAACGTCTATTCTCACAGGTTAAGTACACTAACGTCCATTAGGTTCATTCAAGCATTTTCACAAACAACTCTTGGGCATGAAACTACTTATGATCTAGACTAACTTGATCAAGGTCAATCTAGCCTTAAGAACACCTAATGAACAAGGATATTGAACAATCTAAGCCGTAAGCATCATGGATCAACCTAAATCTAACCTAATCTACCATCACCCAAGTACTCTAGATAACTACTCACAAATCATAAATACACAAGAATCAACAACAAGCATATGTTTACCCATAGTTATAATTGCAAGATTAAAGAGAATCAAGAAGAAATAGAAAAGGAGTTTCATTCAAGCATAAACATTCATTCAAAATTGCATAAGAACCCTAAAAAGAAAGAAGAGTTTTAAAGAGAAAGCATGATTCAAAGATAAATACAAGAGAAAGATTAGAAATCTTCTCCAAATTATCAAAGTGGAATTGATTCTCCTCCCAAAAATCTTCAATAAAATGCTTAAAAATAGCCCAAGAACTTAGAAAACTCCCCCGGTCCGCCTAACAATTAGGTTTTTCTTGGTATTTAAAGGAAATGAAAAAAAAACAAGTCGGACAAGGTGTGGACCGATCGGTCCTGGACACGGACCGATCGGTCGGTCTCATTCTGTGTATTCTCCTGTGTTCGCGCCTTGGGACCGATTGGTCCCGGACATGGACCGATCGATCGGTCTCATTATGTCCGATCTTCTTCGTCAGTCACAAATGTGGATCGATCGGTCCAAGTAAGGGACCGATCGGTTGGTCGTCTTCTGTCCGGCCCTTTTTCAACGTATCCTTCTAAAACGCATAGAAACTTCGGGATTCCGCGCGTGTGTCCTGTAACCTGTGAAAGACTCAAAACTCGACAAAAAAGACTCGAAACTATAACAAAGACACGACTTGAACTCGAAAATAGATGCAAAACATTACATAAAAGACGACAAAAACACAACATATCAACTCCCTCCGACTTAGACATTTGTTTGTCCTCAAGTAAAGCAATTGCCCTTATCGAGGAAAGAGGTTTGAAAACATCAGAACACGCAAACTTTCTTGGGATCATATCTTAGAGCAATCACTTGCAAACTGCCGCTACGATGTTCATATTAAACCGTACTCTGTCGTACTTCTATTAATAAAGAGGAGCATGATCGGTTTACAACCGATCATGACAACCGATCGGTCAATGCAATCGGTCTAGAACCGATCAGTATCTAGAAGAGCTTACCTACCATTCACATAATAAAAATGAGTGTGGTTGGTGAGTGTGGTTGGTGAATATAGTTGGTGAAGTGAGTGTAGTTGGTGAGTGTGGTTGGTGAACAAATGTGGTGGGTGAAATCAATTACTCCCTCTATAAAAGGGATTGTAACCCAAATACTTAAGACACACAATATTCTCTCTACCATTATCTAGTTTAAAGTTCTCTACATTATTGTTCTTAATTCTCTTATTCTATCACTCTTAATCCGCAAATTCTAACATGGTATCAGAGCGTCGATCCTAAAACTCTATAAACTTTTCATTCTCTTTGGTTCGTATTCTCCTCATTCTAGTTCGTTTGTTCTTAAAGATTTTAGTTTGGCTGATCTGTTGTGGTGAGCGGTTGTTGGTTGATCAAGAAATTGAGATCAGTTGTGGTGAGCGGTTGTTGGTCAAGCACGTCTTTGTGGTCATTCTTAAAGATGGAAAACAGTAAGTTCATAATTGTTCCTGTTACACTCAGAGGAGAAAACTATCTTCTTTGGTCTAGAACTACAAAGACAACACTTTGTGGCCGTGGTCTTTGGAAATATGTGGCTGAGGCATTTGAAATCAAGGAAGATGCCGGTAAGGAAGTCGTAGAAGGAGATAAAAAGGTGGAGAAAACCGTGGCTGAAGAGGCCAAACGGTTCCAAGAAGACCAAACTGTTCTTGCTATCATTCAAGGCTCCCTTGAACCTTCTATCCTCGAGGCCTACTCATATTGTGAAACGGTAACAGAATTATGGGGAACTCTCAAACATGTTTATGGAAATGTTTCCAACCTAAGCCGAGTGTTTGAGGTCAAACGAGACATCAACACCCTTAGCCAAGAAGACATGGAGTTCACCAAGCATCTTGGCAAATTCAGATCACTATGGGCCGAACTTGAAATGTTAAGGCCTAGCACCGTGGATCCAACCATTCTCAATGAAAGGCGTGAGCAAGACAAGGTCTTTGGACTCCTCCTAACGTTACATCCGGCCTTCAACGACCTCATCAAGCATCTCCTACGAGCGGACAAGCTTCCAAGTCTTGATGAAGTGTGCTCCCAAATCCAAAGGGAGCAAGGTTCTCATGGTCTCTTTAAAGGAAAAGAAGAACTCCTCATGGCCAACAAAGGAGTTTACAAGAATGAAGAAAGGAGGACTTGGGTGTGTGACCATTGCAAGAAGAAGGGCCACACCAAGGACAAGTGCTGGATTCTTCACCCTCATCTCAAACCGTCCAAGTTCAAAGAATTTAAGGTTAATCTCTCTCACGAACAAGCCGAATTTTCCAAACCAGAAATCGCCTTGAAACATGGAGACATTATCATGAAAAAATCAGATTTGGAGGCTCTCATTCAATCTTTAAAGGATTCTGGTACCACTTTCTATACTCATAGACCTAGAGAATCACTTGTTGTAGATTCGGGGGCTTCTCATCACATGATTAGTAATCTGAATCTACTTAGCAACATAGAACCAACCATAGGTCGAGTTAATATAACTAATGGAGAACAAATTACGGTAAAAGGAATAGGAAACCTTAAGATATTTGATAAAAACTCTAAGGCTTTCTTTATGCCCAATTTTACTTTGAACCTACTATCGGTTAGGAAACCACAAATGATCTTAATTGCAATGCCATCTTTGGTCCTAATGACGTTTGTTTTTAGGATATTGAAACTGGAAAGGTTCTAGGCAAAGGAGGAACAAAGGATAATCTCTATGTTCTTGAAGATCTTTCAAGCTCCTTCAACTCTCTTTCTTCATCTGCTTTTCATTCCAACAATGTTATTGCCTTTGATGTTGTGTTGCATGCTAGATTAGGCCATTCACATTTACGTGCTCTTAACTTAATGTTTCATAGTATTTCTTTTGATAACTTTGGTTGTGAAACTTGTATTCTCGGTAAATATTGCAAAACCGTTTTCCCTAAGTCATCCACTATCTATGAGAATTGCTTCGATTTGGTTCACTCTGATGTTTGGACTTCTCCTTATGCATCCAGAGATAATAATAAATATTTTGTGACATTCATAGATGAAAAATCAAAATACACTTGGATTACTCTCTTGTCATCTAAAGACCGATTGTTTGATGCATTTTTGAATTTCCAAAACTATGTTACTAACCAATTCAAAGCCAAGATTAAGGTACTTAGGTCGGATAATGGGGGAGAATACACAAGCCATCGATTCAAAGAGCACTTAGCCAAGCATGGAATAATTCACCAAACGAGTTGCCCTTACAATCCTCAACAAAATGGAGTGGCTGAAAGGAAGAATAGAGATCTCATGGAAGTGGCACGATCGATGATGTTCCATATGAACGTGCCAAAATGGTTTTGGGGAGATGCGGTCGTGGCCGCATGCTACCTTATCAATCGGATTCCAACAAGAATTTTAAAGGATCTTTCTCCTTTTGAAGTTTTGAACCATATCAAACCATCTCTTGATCACTTACGCGTTTTTGGATGTGTTTGTTATGTGTTGTTACCAGGTGAACAGAGGAGCAAGCTAGACCCCAAGAGTGTCAAGTGCATGTTCCTCGGATATTCACCCACGCAAAAAGGCTACAAATGCTATGATCCTTCCACTAACCGCATGTATGTGTCTAGAGATGTGAAGTTCATTGAGGAAAAAGGGTACCATGACAAAAATGATTGGAAAAGCCTTAAGGACCTATCCCAATCCTCATCGGATAGAGCCGCAAGTCTCAAGTTCCTCCTTGATCAACTCGGATGTAAGGTGCCGTGGAAACAAGGGGGAGAAGATGAAAGGGAAACCACACCAAGTGGTTCTGGAAGTCCAAATGCGCCTATGGAAGAAGAGGATGGGACAAGCCAAGAATAGGAATCAGCTCAAGAGCAAACTCAAACCGTGAACTTGGCTCCTCAAGAAGAAACATCTCCTCATGACCAAGAAGAGGACGAAACGGCCCAAAGGGAAAGAGAAGAAGTTCAAGCCAAAGAAGAAGGCCGACAAGACCCTAATCCTCCCATTAGAAGGAGCACAAGGATCCGCAATGGTATACGGATCCATGCTCAACCGTTTAGAAGCAAACGGATCCACCTTGCTCCAAGGGTATACTAAAATAATCAAGCCGTAGCTCACCCAATCCAAACCGTGTGTTCTCTTGCCCTTTTGCCATCAGACCATCAAGCCTTCCTAGGAACGGTTGAGCTCAATCACATTCCTCAAACCTATGAAGAGGCCAAGGGTAAAGAAGAATGGATAAGTGCAGTTCAAGATGAAGTTGGGGCTATGGAAAGGAATCACACTTGGGATGAGACTGATCTTCCTCCCGGAAAGAAGGCGGTTAGCTCCAAATGGGTCCTTACAATCAAGTATTTGAGCAATGAGGATATTGAACGATATAAATCTTGGCTGGTAGCTCGAGGTTTCACTCAAACCTATGGGGAAGATTACACGGATACCTTCGCTCCCGTGGCCAAGCTCCATACTGTTCGAGTGGTTCTATCTTTGGCCACCAATCTCACATGGGAACTTTGGCAAATGGATGTAAAGAATGCCTTCCTACAAGGAGAACTTGAAGAGGAAGTTTACATGACTCCACCTCCTGGTCTTGAAGACACGGTTGCACCCAAAAAAGTTCTAAGGCTTAGAAATGCCATCTATGGTCTCAAGCAATCTCCAAGGGCGTGGTACCATAAGCTCAGCTCAACCCTTAAAGAAAAAGGGTTCAAACGATCTGAGGCTGACCACACTTTGTTCACTCTCCAAGGTCCTAAAGGTATAGTTGTTGTTCTCATCTATGTTGATGATCTAATCATCTCTGGGGACAACACGGAAGGTATTGCATGGACAAAGTCATTTCTTAAGTTCTCATTCGATATTAAAGACCTTGGAACTCTAAAGTACTTCCTAGGGAATGAAGTGTGCAGTTCTTCGGAAGGCCTCTTCCTTTCACAAAGGAAGTATACTCTTGATTTATTGGATGAGACAGGAGTTAGGAGCTAAACCGGCCAAGACTCCACTTGAAGATGGCTACAAGGTCAATCGAAAGGGGGAGAAGGAAGATTAATCATACACGGATGCACTACAATACCGGCAACTCGTAGGAAAGCTTATCTATCTTACCATCACAAGACCTGACATTTGTTTCGCCGTAAATCAAGTGAGCCAACACATGCAAGCTCCTACGGCGTATCATTGGAGCATGGTAGAAAGAATCCTAAGATATCTCAAGGGAAGTCCGGGACAAGGCATTTGGATGGGAAATAATAAAAGTACTGAAATCATTGGATATTGTGATGCGGACTGGGGAGGAGATAGGGTGGATAGGAGATCCACAACTGGTTATTGCACATTTGTTGGAGGCAATCTGGTCACTTGGAAGACAAAGAAGCAAAAGGTGGTGTCTTGTTCAAGTGCGGAAGCAGAATACCGGGCCATGAGTAATATCACCAATGAGCTAACTTGGCTCAAAGCTCTCCTTAAAGACTTTGTCATTGAATCACCGAGCCCCATTACCTTGCACTGTGATAACAAAGCGGCTATCCACATAGCAACCAACTCAGTGCTCCATGAAAGGACCAAGCACATCGAGATTGATTGCCACAAGATTAGGGAAAAGATTGAAGAAGGAGTGATCCTCCCATGCTACACTAGAAGCGAAGATCAATTGGCGGACATCTTCACCAAGGCTGGGAGTGTCAAAGTTTGCACTCAAGTTCATAGCAAACTTGGACTCATAGACCTTACTCAACCTTGATCAAGTCCCCTCATCCGTGACCATCATACTCTTTTTCCCTTAACATAGTTTTGTCCCATTGGGGTTTCTATGTTAAGGTTTTTTTAATGAGGTGATGTGTCACGGGTAATCCAAGCTTAGTTTTCAACATCTTTACGGCTAAGCTTGAGGGGGAGTATTAATAAAGAGGAGCATGATCGGTCTACAACCGATCATGACAACCGATCGGTCAATGCAATCGGTCTAGAACCGATCAGTTTCTAGAAGAGCTTACCTACCATTCACATAATAAAAATGAGTGTGGTTGGTAAGTGTGGTTGGTGAGTATAGTTGGTGAGTGTGGTTAGTGAGTGTAGTTGGTGAGTGTGGTTGGTGAACAAATGTGGTGGGTGAAATCAATTACTCCCTCTATAAAAGGGATTGTAACCCAAATACTTAAGACACACAATATTCTCTCTACCATTATCTAGTTTAAAGTTCTCTACATTATTGTTCTTAATTCTCTTATTCTATCACTCTTAATCCGCAAATTCTAACAACTTCGCCATACATGTTGCGACGATACTGAATCCGAGATCACAGAGAATTTTCGGATTTAGAGAACTTAACTTTTTAACATTCATTAAGATAATGCATGTACACTCACAAAGGGGATATCAAACACGTTATGGTCTAGGTGCTAAAGGCTATTTATGGTGGCTCAAATGTTTATGGACGGATGCAAGTCATTATGCAAAATCACAGTGAGACACAAACCAATTGGGAGGTACATAGCTAATCCTTTGTGCCTAAATTGATTTAACTAACCCAAAACCTCAGTAAAAGTAGAAGTTCCCTTGATGCTTTTAGGCACTAAACAACACAATACGACATTTTCCGGTTCTTTCTCTCTTTTTTTTTTATTGGAACCAGTTCTCGTTCACATAAATTGCATCAAGAGACAACTCAACCATTTATGCTCAATTCACAGCCATGGGTACTATTATGAACCTTCAATACTCAACACGTTCTTATCTACCCATCCCATACAACTTCTTTACAAATCCTAGCGAAAGGAAAGCTATGTCGGTTTGTATACTCCGTAGTTTTTGCACATGGTTGCACATGATGATGATGATATGAGAATGCATGGAGTTTAAAACATGGATAAGGTCAAGGGTGTGGTACTAGAGCAAATCTAGCTATTCAGAGATTACAAAAAGAATGATGAAATTGATGTAAAGTAAACTCTGAATATGTGATCCATTACGCGATTACCAAGCCCCTAAGTGAGATATAATAAATCCGGTTTAAGTTCTAATATGTAAGGTTAAGTTCAAATCATCCGAAATTCTAAGTGATAGGGATTATCGTATTGTAGTCGAGGTATGGGTTTTCCTGCGTTTCCAAGTGTTTAAACAAATTAGACACAATCATAACGCAAATGACATAAGATAAGGTGCAATTCCCAAGAAAATGACATAATTCTACAAACTAAGCTTTGACTCAAAAAAACAGGCATGGTTTTGACTCAATAAAAACAAATTTTTGACTCGATAAAACTGACTAACTGACTCAAAGAAATAAAACATTCAAAGAAAATAACATTAGTAGGCAAGTGACATCCTCCCCCAGACTTATTTCACACCGTCTCGGTGTGAGAACAAATCTAAAAGAGAATGCCACAGACACAAAAGACAATAGTAAACAATAAAAAAATTGACCCAGTACGATGGAATGTAAGAAGTTACTAGCGCTCAAAGTTTGGTTGGGCTCTCGCCGGAACTCTGGCTCCTGCTGAGGCTGCTGTTTGCCAAATCGCGTGGTGAACGGGATCGTTTGGTTCTGCTAGGCCCAGCAACGTCCTCAACATGCTTACTTCTCGCCTAAGGGAATCTATCAACATCATCTGGAGAAGGTATAGCTTCCATAGCTTCTTCGTTGTCTCTGTCCTCCTCAGAACCTTCTCTCTCCCTCGCCGCAATTGCAGAGACACATGCGCTGATCTTTGCTATAGCCCGCCTCATTCCTCGCATCATACAGTGCGTAGTCTTCTATGAGTCTATGAGCCATTGTATTCGTCCTGACATATCTTCAGGTGGTGGGACGGGTGATAGATGGTAGTCCTCTGAATCGTCAGGAAGGACCATGTCGACTGTTGTGCAGTAGTACCTTCAGTGTCTATGTTCTGAGGGCGTGTGCTACTCGAATCACGGCGACGGGTTGGTGCTTTGCTTGCCCCCACTGGATTAGGAAAAAGATGTTGAGGTCCTAGGATAAACTCGAGGTTCGTCCTCGATGTTAGAGAGACGATGTCCGGGTTGGGCAGTGTTGTATAACACAGAAGACCATCGCGTCCCCAAAACTTATAAGTCGAAAGATCAACTAGCATGTGACAGCGTATCATGTACTCCGTGTTCACCCGTGGAATGAGGGTGATGGTCTCTGTAGCACTCAGAAGAACCTCGCTATGTATGAAGAGTGGAGTGAGAAGAGTCCCCAAATGCAGTTTCTTCCTTTGCTCTATAGAACTAGAAGTCTTCAGTTTGACGAGCAGACCAAACAAAATAGCTCCATAGTTAATTTTCGTAACGGGTACGTGACTGAAATCTGGAAGTAAATGTCGAACCCCGTAGAATAGCATCCACAGCTCATCATCCCGAACAGAACTCGACTCAGCTTTGAAGAACAAGGTGTTGCTGATTAGTTTTGCTGCACAGCGCAGAATAGGGTTCCTGATAGCCGTAATCTTTGCACCATGCGATATGTACTTCCCTGACCCGATGATATTCCAGAAATCAGAAGCATACCTTGAATTCCATTTTGGGAACGAAACTGCCTCCCCTTTTGCGAACCCTTATATGTCGCAGACTTCATTAAGTGCTTTGGTGTGGTACTTCTTGTTCAAGAAGTAATGTAGAGTTCCCTCACTTGCTTTTGGCTCCTTGGGGTTAGTGTATGTGAGTCTACATGTCGCAATGAACTCCCGAACATATTTTGGGAAGGTGTCATGTTCCATACACCATAAATGTCCCAATCCAATTGTGTTGAACAACTCCTTCAGATCGTCCATATTTACCAAGAATTCGAATGTCAGGTCCAAAGCAACCCTTGTTGGTGCAATTTCTACTTGTCTCATTTCAGCTAAGAGCTAGCTATCATAAGTGTCCCACACTCCTGTGACTTCCCGCGCGTTCGGATCTATGCCTTTTCCCTTTTTCCTGGCTGGACCCGAAGTACTCGTTCCGCTAGTTCTGCCCATTTTTCTGTTATCATCAAAAACAGATCACAAAAACATTAAACATGTGAGTCGTATGAATGGATAGTTGTCATCGGTTACCAGCAATCAATAGAAGCATTGCAAGCCTAATCCAGCAATTAGACAAGCCAATAAAATTCTCAAACAATTCGCCATCCAATTAACCAAAGCATTCCAAGTCAAACAAACCACACATGTAACGCTTTCAACCTTCTAAACCTTAAATCTCAAACAACATGTCTCATGGGTTCAAGTCAGTGTGATTAGGCGATAGGGAGGTAAGAGTCACCAGACAATCAACATCAATTGAAGCATAATTAAGATCAACCCAATTCAAGTTAAAGAATTCATCATTTCCAAACATAAAACCCATCAAACAATGATCAGATGAAAATCAATCTTGCTAGTCTTTTGAAATTAAGTACAAGGGATTCAATCATGGTAAAGTAGTTATTAACAACAAGTTTCCCCAAGATTTTTGATTTCCCCCAAATTCAAGAACCCTAAGTGATGAATTTTCAAAATTTCTCAAATTCCCCATCAATCAATTTCAATCCTTCGATTATGAGAGTAACTAGCAAAATTACAACCTCAAAATCGATCCTAATCATTTGTATTCCTTAAACATGGCCGAAATTGTTCAATGCCGAAATCAAACAACACTTAGCTAATCTAATCCAGCAATTAAACCAACGAAAAGTGTTATCCAAACCACTCTAAGCAAGGAACTAGCATGAAATCGCCAAGAAATCGAAGAGGATCGAGATTTACAATCATTTGTCACTCAAAGCCGGACTGAAAATTGGAGATTAGGGTGACTTACCTTGGGTAATCGAGGAAACTGATGCTAGAAATGGATAGAGCACGAAAAACTACACAATTTAGAGCTAAGAATCGATGTAAACGGAGAAAAATCGAGAGAGATAGGAGTTGAAGAAGTGAAGAACAATGTTGGATTTTGTTTTCAGCAGGTGATCGGCGATGGGTGGAGAAGAAGAAGGATCGATCGGGGGTGTACAAAAAAAATAGGGCAAACCGGTTCGAATTTAGGGAATTTTTATTGTAAACCGGTTAAACTTACCTCGGACCGATCGATCGCCAAGATGGACCGATCGGTCGGTCCCGTTCTGTAAAACTCGGTCGCCCGTCAGCTGTTCAGACCGATCGATCGCCAGGATGGACCGATCGGTCGATCCCGTTCTATAAAACGAACAACTTACGTCAAATGTTCAGATCGATCTGTCCACGATTGAGACCGATCGATCGCCTGTTTTCTGCCTCGACGACAGTCCATCTAATAGCTCGGATTGATCGATCCATCTCTTGGACCGATCGATCTGACCCCTGTCCTTCCGTTTTTTATAATAGAAACCGAAATAAAATAAACGAAATTAAACGAAGCAAAAATATAAGTGATAATATACATAGAGTACCTAGTGGGTTGCCTCCCACCAAGTGCTTGGTTTTGGTCGTTAGCTTGACCGTTCTTTGCCTTACGTGGTTGTAGGTTCCGAAAGACGAACCGTAGTTCCTTCGTCTATATACTCTTCAGCTAAGTATGGCTTAAGACGGTGTCCGTTCACAGCAAACTCTTCCCCTTTCTTGTTCAAAAGTACAATAGTTCCATAAGGCCTCACCTCTTTAACTTTAAACGGTCCCGACCATATCGACTTGAGTTTTCCGGGAAACAACTTCAACCTCGAGTTGAACAACAGCACATTATCATCAGCCTTAAAGTTTCTCGGGATGATCTTCTTGTCATGAAACTCCTTTGTTTTCTCCTTGAAGGTCCTTGAGTTTTCATAGGCTTCGAGACGGATTTCGTCCAACTCATTTAGTTGTATTAAACGCTTCTCCGCGGCCGTTTTGATGTCAAAATTCAGAAGCTTCACCGCCCACATAGCCATATACTCAAGCTCAACCGGGAGATGACACGACTTTGCATAAAGGAGATTGAATGGTGTTGTCCCTATAGGTGTCTTGAAAGCGGTCCTATAAGCCCAAAGCGCATCATCAAGCTTCATAGACCAATCCCTCCTCGTTGTACCAACCGTCTTCTCAAGTATAGCTTTTATTTCCCGGTTGGAAATCTCGACTTGACCGCTTGTTTGGGGATGGTAAGGTGTTGCAACCTTGTGTTTAACCCCATGCTTCTTCAACAAGCTCTCAAAGACTTTATTGATGAAATGAGTACCACCATCGCTTATCACCACCCGAGGAATCCCAAATCGCGGAAATATGATAGTCTTGAACATCTTCAATACAACTTTGGCATCATTCGTCGGACTAGCTATTGCCTCAACCCATTTCAATACATAATCCACCACTACAAGGATGTAGTTGTTATCATAAGAGGATGGGAACGGTCCCATGAAGTCAATTCCCCAAACATCGAAGATTTCAACCACAAAAATCGGATTTTGTGGCATCTCGTTCCGCTTACTAATGTTGCCTTTCCGTTGGCATGGGTCACTTTTCGACACGAACTCTTGGGTGTCTTTAAACATCGTTGGCCACCAAAACCCTCCTTGTAGTGCTTTAGTAACCGTCTTGAATGTCGCAAAATGACCCCGTACGCCGAACCGTGGCAGTGCAACAATATGCCCGCGACTTCTTCTTCTGACACACACCTTTTATAAAGCTTGTCTTTGCAAAGAGTGTACAAATAAGGCTCATCCTAATAGTAGCGATTTATGTCCTTGAAGAACTTTTTCCTTGCATATTCGACGAGATTAGGAGGTTCTTTGCCGCATGCTAAAAAGTTCACATAATCAGCGTACCATGGTAGTCTCTCATCCATACCCATGATTTCTTCCAATCTATCTCCCGTTTTGATGGCTTCGTTCACGAGTCGAACTGCGATAAGTTGTTCTTCGGAAAGTGAATCATTAATGGGAACACCATCCTCAACCTTTAACCTTGACAAGTCATCCGCAACTCCATTCTCAATACCTTTCTTGTCCTTGATCTCAAGATCAAACTCTTGGAGGAGCAAAATCCATCGAAGCAACCTCGGCTTAGCATCCTTCTTTGCCAACAAATCTCTCAAGGCCGCGTGATCGGTGTGAACAATGACTTTTGATCCCACCAAGTAGGACCGAAACTTTTTAAATGCAAACACAATGGCAAGGAGCTCCTTCTCCGTAGTCGCATATTTCACTTGAGCTTCGTCAAGAATTCTACTCGCGTAGTAGATCACATGGAGTTTCTTATCTTTTCTTTGACCCATAACCGCTCCTACCACGAAATCATTTGCGTCACACATGATCTCAAACGGTAGGTTCCAATTCGGTGCTTGTACAATGGGTGCGATCACCAAAGCGTTCTTGATCTCTAGAAACGCTTCTAGACACTCTTGATCGAAGTCAAACTCAACTTCCTTGCAAAGTAGCCTTGTTAGGGGTCTAGCTATCTTAGAGAAGTCTTTTATAAACCTTCAGTAAAATCCTGCATGACCCAAAAAGCTTCTAATACCCTTCACCGAATTCGGATGCTCCAAGCTGACCATTACCTTAACCTTTGCTCTATCTACTTCAATACCCTTTTCCGATATCTTGTGCCCTAGAACGATTCCTTCTCTAACCATGAAGTGGCACTTTTCCCAGTTAAGAACTAGGTTGGTCTCTTCACATCTCTTGAGTACCCTACAAAGATTAGAAAGACAACAACCAAACGAAGCCCATACACGAAAAAGTCATCCATAAACACTTCAACCATATCTTCTATTAAGTCTGAGAAAATCAACATCATGCACCTTTGAAAGGTTGCCGGTGCATTACATAATCCAAATGGCATCATTCGATAAGCAAAGGTACCATAAGGACATGTAAAAGTCGTTTTCTCTTGATCACTAGGGTGGATCGGGATTTGAAATTACCCCGAATATCCGTCTAGAAAACAATAATATGGGTGATTTGCTAACCGTTCTAACATTTGATCGATGAAAGGTAGAGGGAAATGGTCTTTTCTAGTGGAGGCGTTAAGTTTTCTATAATCAATACACATTCTATGATCGGTAATAGTCCTAGTAGGTATCAATTCATTCTTCTCATTCTTAACAACCGTAACACCACCCTTCTTTGGAACTACATGAACCGGGGAAATCCACGTACTATCGTAGATAGGATAGATTATCCCCGCATCTAGAAGCTTAAGAATGTCTTTCTTAACAACTTCTTCCAAATTAGGATTTAACCTTCTTTGATGTTCAATAGAAGTCATTGATTCATCTTCTAGATGTATCCTATGCATGCATAATGACTGAGAGATTTCTTTAATATCATCCAAAGAATAACCTATAGTCTTTCTATATTTTCTCAATTCAACTAGAAGGGTGGTTACTTCCTCATCACTAAGATCCTCATTCACTATAACCGGGTAAGTAGAGTTTGTTCCAAGAAATGCGTACCTTAGCCCTTTCGGTAGTGGTTTGAGGTCTACTTTTGGAGCCTTGAGTTCACTTCAATCATTTTCAATGCTAGAATTACCATTGCTAGCTTCCTTGCTGTTGCTCTCATCTTCTATCTCTACTACACTCACATTGTGTGCGAATTGGGCGAGTTCCAAAAATGAAGTGCTCCCTTCCATAGGCTTGTGGGAATCAAGAATCTTCTCATACCCAACACTCTCCATATCAATGAACTCATTATCCCCATTCTTACAAGTAAGTGCTACTTGTAGAGAATCCTCCAAGGCTAGCTCTTCTAGTAACTCATCCGCCAACTCGTCCATGGTCTCTACCCAAAACACTTGACCCTCTATTGTTGGCTTCTTCATGATTTTGTTGATATCGAATTGGAGGACCATATCACCCAAGTTAAGATCTATTCTTCCCTTTTTAACATCAATGATTGCTCCAGCGGTTGCAAAAAAGGGTCTACCAAAGATTAGGGGTTCCTTTGGTTCTTCATCCATTTCCAACACTTTGAAATCGGTTGGCACCTCAAAATTTCCAATCATGACCGGTAGGTTTTCCAATATTCCAACCGAGATTTTAATCGACCTATCCGCTAACACCAAAGAGATTCTACATTGCTTGTACCTCGTGAATCCTAGGCGCTTAGCTATCGAAAGAGGCATCAAACTCGCACTAGCTCCTAAATCACATAAACATCGAGCAAACGAAAGTGGTCCTATAGCACAAGGTATGGTAAAACGACCTGGATCTACATTCATGGGTCAAGACTACCATACCTTCCAAAGTTTTCGTTTTCTCCTTGATGGCATCCTTAAGAAACTTGTTGTATTGAGGGACTAACAAGAATGCATTGATAATGGGCATAGTCACTTGCACTTCCCTCATTTGCTTGTTAAAGATGGCTCTATACTTTTCCATGAGTTGTTTCTTGAAGCGGCCTGGAAATGGTAACTTAGGCTCATAAGGCGGTGGCACAAATAATGTCTCTCTTGGCGTCAAAACCGGTTCTTTCTCACAAGTAACCTTGCTTTTTCCCTCGTCATTCACCTTCACCTCATCGTCAATCTTTTCTTCTTCAACATCAACTTCATCATTTTCAACTTCTATCGCCACTTCACCCTTTTGCTTCTCAACGTTTTCATTAAGGTCCTTAGAAGGAGCTCCTCTCGGTGGTAACTCTTTACCACTTCTAAGTGTAATAGCATTGATATACTCCTTTGGGTTTGGCTCAGGTTTGCCCGGTAAAGTTCCCGGTTGTCTAACCGAAGAAGATACTCCTTGAGCTGTTTCATGATCCATATGCTTCATCTTGGAGTTAAGGGCCTCAAACTTGGCATTGAGCTCATTGTAGGAACAGTCCACCTTGTTGTGAATCTCGGCCATATTCTTCTTCAACTCAACAGCACCACTAGCTTGTCCCGCCAACAATTGTTGAAGCATTCCTTTCATATCAAAGTCTTGAGGAATGTTCCCTTGTTGTTGTTGTTGTTGTTGAGGTTGAAAACCTTGTTGAGTATTAGGAGCGAAGTTTGGTTTTTTGTTGTAACCTCCTTGGTAGCTTTGGAATTGACCCTTGGGAACAAAAGATTGTTGTTGAGACCCTTGGGTTTGATTAGGTGGGACAAAAGGTCGTGGTTGGGCTCCTTGAGGAGCTTGAGGTTTGTAGGTTTGATCTTTTGGATTCTCCACATTGTTGTTTCTCCAAGAGAAATTTGGGTGATTTTGGTAGTTTGGGTTAAAACCCTTGTTGTAACTACCTTGGTAATTTCTTTGACCACCCACAAAATTCATCTCTTCTTGTCCTTCAACACCTTCTTCAAAACCGACCCCTTGATAGCCTTGGTTACTATCGTAGTCCCCAACAAAGTTGACCGATCGTTGAGTTGCTTGAATAACCTTATCCATCTTCTCATGTAAAGCCTTGATTTCTTTACCCCTTTGGGCGTCACTCTCTCCACTCCCCCGTGGAGCACGGTCATAAATTTCACCATAGTTCTCGTCGCTTTGTGTCAAGTGCTCAACCAAAGACATTCCTTCATCAATGTCTTTACCCAAGAAATTACCGTTACTCGCCGTGTCCAAAAGCATTCGGAACTTAGGAAGGACTCCTCTGTATAGAGTGCTTAAGAGTGATGCATTAGTGAATCCGTGGTGAGGGCACTTGGTGGTGTATCCCCTAAAACGCTCCCAAGTTTCGCTAAAACTCTCCTCGTTCTTTTGTGTGAAGCTTGAGATTTCATTTCTCAACTTAGCAGTCCTTGAAGTAGAGAAGAACTTGGTTAAGAAGACCTTTTTGCACTCATCCCAAGAGGTGATGGAATCACTTGGAAGATTCTTCTCCCATTGATGCGCCTTATCCCTGAGAGAGAATGGGAATAGGCGGAGTTTGAAAGCATCTTCCAAAACTCCATTTATCTTCACCGTTCCACACAACATATCGAATTGATCTATATGATCTAATGGGTCTTCCATTGGTAGACCGTGGAATTTTGAACCTTGCACCATATTGATTAGGCTCGCCTTGATCTCAAAGTTGTCGTTTCCAATCGTTGGAGGCCTAATACCATTTTGGTTTCCATGCACATTCGGTGCATCATAAGCTCCTATCACCTCCGCGGGTCTAGGTTCGTGGTGAGGAACTTGCTCACCATTGTTTCCTTGACCATTTTCATTATGGCCTTGATTAGCATCACCAACGTTTGGGCCTTGATTCATCAATCCCAACCGTGCAATATGCTCCAACCGTTCACGTTCTCGCCTTGCTCTTGTGTTATCTCTTTCCAAACGACGAATATCCACAACCAAAACAACCAAGTTCTCTTGACCGTGGCTTCACAAGTTCATACACCTATAAGGAAAGAGAAACCAAGCCAAGACAATTAGATAACAGTCTAAATAAAAAACTTAGTCTCAAATAGATTCCAAATCCTAATGGCTATTGCTAAGTTCTCCGACAATGGCGCCAAATTGATTTTAAGAATTTTTAGGCTCTTGCACATCAGTTAAACCTAATGTGCAACTCGATATCGCAATCTAACGATATGTCATTGTAGCATTTTAGGATCGAATCCATAGGGAATTTAGAATAACTACACCAAGAATGCAAGAATCTACTTAATCTAAGCGATACGTGTTTTTGTTTTGGTTTTTAAGATTAACAAAATGTAAAGTGTAAACGAAATAAGACAAGTGACAATTGACAAAGCAAACAAGCGAAACCAAGGTATGAAACTAAACAAAGTGATTGAAAGACTAGAAACATGCAAACTCGATAGACTAACGAAAATCGAAAGTGAACAAAGCGGGAAATTACCAAGCAAAGCTAAACGGTTCTTTACGAATAATAACAAGCAAGTACTTGGGTAATGGTAATTGATCGAAGCAAATCCAAGCTAATCCATGATACTTACTTAAACTCCTATTGATAATCCTTTGGTCTTAGAACACTAAACTAGACTAATCCATTCTCATGGCGTTAATCCCTTTACAAATCATCTTATTGACATAAACTCTCGTTCGCAATTCGATAACCAATAAGCACTACAAATAAGTCTAAATAACCACCTAGTACCCTAAACGTCTATTCTCACAGGTTAAGTACACTAAGCGTCCATTAAGTTCATTCAAGCATTTTCACAAACACCTCTCGGGCATGAAACTACTTATGATCTAGACTAACTTGATCAAGGTCAATCTAGCCTTAAGAACACCTAATGAACAAGAATATTGAACAATCTAAGCCGTAAGCATCATGGATCAACCTAAATCTAACCTAATCTACCATCACCCAAGTACTCTAGATAACTACTCACAAATCATAAATACACAAGAATCAACAACAAGCATATGTTTACCCATAGTTATAATTGCAAGATTAAAGAGAATCAAGAAGAAATAGAAAAGGAGTTTCATTCAAGCATAAACATTCATTCAAACTTGCATAAGAACCCTAAAAAGAAAGAAGAGTTTTAAAGAGAAAGCATGATTCAAAGATAAATACAAGAGAAGGATTAGAAATCTTCTCCAAATTGTCAAAGTGGAATTGATTCTCCTCCCAAAAATCTTCAATAAAATGCTTAAAAATCGCCCAAGAACTTAGAAAACTCCCCCGGTCCGCCTAACAATTAGGTTTTTCTTGGTATTTAAAGGAAATGAAAAAAAAACAAGTCGGACAAGGTGTGGACCGATCGGTCCTGGACACAGACCGATCGGTCGGTCTCATTCCGTGTATTCTCCTGTGTTCGCGCCTTGGGACCGATCGGTCCCAGACATGGACCGATCAGTCGGTCTCATTCTGTTCGATCTTCTTCGTCTGTCACAAATGTGGATCGATCGGTCCAAGTAAGGGACCGATCGGTCGGTTGTCTTCTGACCAATCTTCTTTGTCCGTAAAAAATGTGGACCGATCGGTTCAAGTAAGGGACCGATCGGTCGGGAACCGATCGGTCGGTCACCTTCTGTCCGACCCTTTTTCAACGTATCCTTCTAAAACGCATAGAAACTTTGGGATTCCGTGCGTGTGTCCTGTAACCTGTAAAAGACTCAAAACTCGACAAAAAGACTCAAAACTATAACAAAGACACAACTTGAACTCGAAAATAGATGCAAAACATTACATAAAAGAATTTGGAGAAACTTTATTATTTAGCTTACGATCTCTTCGTGAAAATAATAAACTGGACAAAATCCGGTTTGAACTCCCTGTGACTGATGGAGTCGAGATCTCACATCCACTGAAGAGGTATGCTAAGAGGATGGTTACAAATGATGTGAGCCCTGAGGAAGCAGCATTGCTGACAAGGGACATTAGTGCAATCCTCCTGAAAAAGACCATCTCAAAGAAAGAGAGGAAGGTGAAAGCTTCTGAACATGTTAGTGCTGTCATTCAGAGTAAGATTCCAGAGAAGCTACCGGATCCAGGAAGCTTTGTGCTAGACTATTCTATCTCAGCTGGAAGGTTCCCCCATTCTCTCTGTGATCTCGGTTCTGGTATTAACCTGATGCCTCTCTCTGTTTCTCAAAACCTTGGTATGACTAACTTCGTCCCAGCAAAGATGTCTCTCATCTTAGCTGACAGATCCAGAAGAGTTCCAGAAGGTATTTTGGAAGATGTTCCACTAATGGTCGACGGCTGTATGATTCCCACAGACTTCGTGGTTTTGGACTATGTTGAGGAACCTCAAGATCCTCTTATTTTGGGAAGATCATTCTTGGCAACAGCTGGTGCCATCATTGATGTGAGAAAAAGACAGGTAGAGCTTGATTTGGGTGGTGCAGTCATGAACTTTGACATGGACAAGCTGAGGAGGAGATCTACCATCGAGGGTCAGAACTATTTTGTAGAGAGGGGATGAGGGACCAACCACAGAGGTTTCAGACGACATTACTGCTGGCCATGCTCGAATGCTCGACCAGAGTCAAGGAGCATCGATCGATACCATTTGTGGTATCGATCGACACCGACTGCCACCTGCACCTGATGAGCAGTTTGTTGTCGCATCTAAGCGAGCTGATTCGCTTAGTGATTGAAGTGAGGAGTGTCCTCTCAGTACTAGGCTCAAGGAAGAAGCTCCAATATAAAAGCCAGACTACTGGGCACCAGATGTTTTACAATAGAGGCCAGGATTGCAGAGTCTCAAGTATCGACCGACACCAATTACCAGCATTATCGATGCCTTCTGCAGACACAACAAATGAGAGTCCGCCAGCTGATTCAAAGGCAAAACCCTCCACCTCTCACACGCCAGACACTTCGGAGAAAGCACAGGTACGCACTTTCTGTTTCTCATCCTAAACCTCCAATGTTTGAATCCTATACCTCCATCTACTTCACGTTTACGCAAGCCGCGAGATTCTTGTCGAGCGCTTGTTGTTCCCTTGATGATTGTGCAGAAGGAAAAGCGAAGTATCCACCCAAGCTTACAACCGCCCTGCTGCCTTCCTCATTTCCTTGGTAGACCACATGCTGTTAAGCTTACACACCACCGTGGATGAGACATTTGCAACAGACACGTTCCCCACCTCTCGGGGAACCACCGCACACTTGAGCCCTGCCACCCGTCAAGCTAATGACCTTAAGCCAAGCGCTTAGTGGAAGGCAACCCACTGGTAAGTCTTTTATACTAGTTTTCTTTCTGTTTGTGTTTTGTGTCTTCCACGTGAAGCAGGTTTCAGATGACCAAGCATCGATCGATACCACAGTAGTATCGATCGAACACCAGGACAAACAGAGAATGCATTCACTCATGATCCGAGTAATCGATCGACACGAGAAATGGTATCGGTCGATACCCGCGCACAAGTATCTTTTTGCTTCTCAGTTCTTCCACTTGGTCCTTCTGATTCCTTTTTTACCAACTCTAGAGTAGATAACACTAGGGACAGTGTTGTTTAAGTCTGGGGGAGGTAGTTGCTGACAATGTGTTTGTTTTTTCTTAGAGTCGGTCCGTTTTTGTGTGTCAAAATTTGTTTTAATTGTGTCAAAATTGTCCTGAGAATTATGATCTTGTTTTTTGAATATATTGTCTTGACTTTGCTTCTGAGTGTCCATTGTTACAGAACCAGTTTTTCAGATCGACTAAGAAAAATCCAAAGGCTGACCAGATTGACTAGAAAGCACCCATGTTTCCAGTGGATTTCATCAAAACCCGAGCCTAATTTTCTGCACTTCATCGATGTGGTTAGTGTTTCTAGAATTTGATTCCTCACTCATATCTGACAAAAAGGAACCCATGGTGTTTTAAAGTGATGGTATTTCTCTCCCCTGTTATAAGTTATTACAAAAGAGCATAAAAGATGAAATGATTTTCTTCTGAGTAGAGGGCTAGGAAAATTTCCAGCGATCCCATTATTCTACTTGTGAAGGAATGATGCACAAAGGTTGGAAGCGAGGTTAGGAAAATTTCCCGTGATACCACTATTCGCCTACACCTTTGATACACAGATAGGGAAAGTAACCGGGGATTCGGTGGCAAACACCCATCAATACTCGCGTCTCAGACCTTAATGTGTATATGCAGAGCTAAAAAGAAAAAAAGAGAAAAGAACATGATCAAGAAATAAAGTCTGGGGGAGAGAACAAATACCAAAAAGAGTGAATATTTCGCGGTATTTCTTTTGTCGTGATATTGTTTGGGAAGAATCTGGAAAGTTCTTGGATATTGATTACAGCGAGAAACAGGCGATGATAGTTTTTTTGGATGAAACTGTGATACTATGTGTGGTTCTGGGAAAGGCTGCGAAAGTCTAACGGAGAAGTACATGGTGGTTAGATCTGGAACCTGGTGAAGTGAATGAGAAGACATTAAGGAAGAAGGTCATTGCAGTGGTTTCGGAACAGTGAGTCTCCGCGTTTTCAAACCTCTTTCTCCGGTTTGGTTTCTGTTTGCTTGAGGGCAAGCAAAGGTTTAAGTCTAGGGGAGTTGATATATCATGTGTTTTTCCCCGTTTTGACCATGATATAAGTCCTTTTTATCGAGTCTTTTCTATTGTTTTGGATTTTTAGAGTCTTTTAGGATTTAGGTACGTGTGGAGCATATTTGGAGATATTGAAGCATTCTGGAGCTTTTTTGAAGCAAAACAGAGATCGTGTAGCTAGGACGTCAGAAGTTTGGCATTCGTTGAAGATTTTCCCACCGATAGATTAAGCTCAAATTTGGATACAAGATAGATCAATGGATTAGCTTTCTATTTGAAAGTGGTTTGAGGCCATTCCAACGGTGCGATCAGAAGTTATTCTAGTTTTGTGAAGACAGTCCAGTCTGGCAAACACCAGAATGTCCTGTATCTGACCGATACCAGCTGGTATCGATCGATACCGACTGCAGGAAAGGATAACGCGACTTTCTAAGACTTAGAAGAATCTGCTTTTTGGCCCAGAAGACTTTATTATTTACAGAAAGCCCAGAACGTATTTTAGACTTACAAATAGGGTTTTCAGCCACCTGTTTAGGCTACGCTTTATTCTAGCATTATTTTACTTTGGTTCTTTAGGGAGACAAGTCTGAAACTCTATTCGGGAGAGAAGATTTCAAACCCTTTTGTTATTTTTTACTTTGATGATCTATTCAATCATGTTGTTTTTGCTTCATTCTGCATGTCTGAGTAGATCCCTTTTTAGGTTTAGGGTTTTCTCATAAAGGATTTCATGTTTGTTAGATAGATTAATCTGTTAGGGTTCACAATCAATTGAATTCTTCACCATATGTTGTCTCAGGCTAGTTCTAGGTTGACGAATCTGGAATCTAGATTTAGGATTGTTGATTAGTCACGAAAGTGAGATTTGATAACCTGACAGAACCTAGGGTGAGCAAAATAAATTATCTGCAAAGAAATTTGGTTTAATTATTTTGTGACATATCAAACTTGGACATTAAAGCTGGTTTAGATCTTTAGGATTTGCAAAGAAATTTGGAATTTTAGGATTTAGACTTAGATAGTTTTCGCAACGAAAGTTGGTTAATTATATCTTAGTGATTTGAGTTCGAGAACAGTGCTTAACCTGAACCCTGTTGATTGATTTGTCTGCATTCCTTGATTTCCTGAGAAATACCCTAGGCCTATATCCTCTCCATTGATTTTACATCTTTTAATTCTGCATATTTATATTCTCGCTTGATTGATTTGGCTTAGCGTAATTTGATTCTTGAAATCTATTGTGTGATTCTCTGAGTCTTTGTGGTTCGACCCCTACTATACTGCAACCACTGCTTTAGTATCCTTAGGGTATTATTTTGAGCATATCAACTACGGAAACAATAGAAAGACTCGATAAAAAGGACTTATATCATGGTCTAAAATAGGTAAAAACTATGATATATCATTAGTCTTGGCTCTGTTGGTTGTAGGAGACTTCCTCTTGAGGTGTTGTACGGCTTGGATGGCGTGATGTAAGATATCCCTCTAGTCGTGGTACGAAAGTTTCTCCACCTTATGGCTTAGTCTCTCATTCAACCCATCTAAGAACTGAGACATGAGGGTTTAAGCATCCTCTTCAAGTTCTAGACGGTTCCTTAGGTGCTCAAATTCTTCGAAATACTCCTCCACACTCTTAGTCCTTTGTGTAAGTTTCCGAAACTTCCTTTGGAGATCTCGGTGATAGTAGGTGGGCACGTAACTCTTCTTCATGACCTGCTTCATCTCTCTCCAAGTACCTACTTGTGGTGTTTGGCTCCTCCTCCGATCAGAAACCTCACGATCCCACCAAGAGAGGGAATAGTCTGTGAGTTGAGCTACAGCTAAGGCTGGCCTCTTTTGTTCGTTGTATTCACAGTAAGTGAAGATGTGATCCATTCTTTGCTCCCATTCTAGGTATGCTTCAGCATCTACACGTCTTGCAAACGTAGGGGTTTTGAGCTTCATGTTCGTGGTTCTTTGCCTCGGGTACTCGTTTTCTTCATCATCTTCAACTAGATTTCTTTGACCTCTTCTCCTTCTAGGAGGCAGTGGTGGATCAGTTACTGCCTCGTGTCCATGGTGGACTTATATTTTGTTTATGAATTATATGTTTATTATATTAGAACTAAAATAATCAAACGGAAACTGATTTACGCTTGCAAAGCCATCTTATACCTCTCATCAACTCCTCTGTAGAACGTATTGATGAGTGCCTTGGGTGTAAATTCATGGTGAGGACACTCTCTGTAGTAGTCCTTAAACCGTTCCCAAGCTTCATGAAACGACTATGTGCCTCCTTGTTGGAAACTAGAAATCTTATTCCTGAGAACAGTCGTTCTTGCCGGAGTGAAGTATTGGGATAGAAATGTGGCCTTATAGTCTTCCCAAGACCGAATAGAGCCAGACTCCAGAGATCTCAACCAACGATGAGCCTTATCACATAGAAAAAACGAGAATAACCTGCACTTGACAACATCATCAGGGATTCCATTCATGCTCGTTGTGCCACACACTTCCTCAAAGTTATCCAGATGATAAACAGGATTCTCAGAAGGGAGACCGTGAAACTGATTCTGCTTCACAAGAGCCAACAATCCCGGTTTGTTCTCAAAATCATTCTTGTTGATAGGAGAGTGTTGGATTCCAGGACGGTACATCCTAGCATTGAGAGCATCATGGTCTCTCAAAGTTCGTCGAACAGGTGCAGGGCTCTGGTTCACTCGTCGTTCTCCCCCAGCAAAACCCTCAACATTAACAAGAGCAGGAGGGAGAAGTGGGTGTTCCAATTTTACTCAGGTATCCCACTATTACATATATTTAAAACCAAAACAACATCAAGGTTTCGAGACATACCAATACATTATAGGGATGCGACGTTTAATTGCATCAGCTTGGTGTTAAGTATCAGACTCCGATGTTGTGGTTCCGTCACCAGTATCTCGACTTTGTCCGATCCAAAAACGTGGTTGGTCTGTACATACAAAAACTTTGATTGGTTTTTTGGGGGTTTTACTACTATCTCGAATTAAAAAATATCAAAAAGAAATTGATTATTAGAGGACGAGTATTTGAAGATAGATTGAAACAAAAGAGAACATTTCAGCAATAAGTGTAAGTCCATTATGTAACCCATCCTCCCCAAAAAAAAAAAAAAAAAAGTTAAATAACAAATTGTCCGTAAAGAAACTTAAAATCTAACGAGTGCTAGTATTGTGGAATTTAATAGTTACATTCATATACCAAAATCTCATTTTACTATATCAAGAAATAACCCCTTCGTAATCAACTCTGACACGTCAATACACAAAAAAATATCATAAGAACATACAACAAAGTTTTAATTAATTAAAATAAGCAGAATTAAGATTTAAGATAGGCCTTTTTTTTTTTTTTTTTTTTTTGGATGAATTTTAAATTTATTCAAACAAAACCTGTTTCACAAAGGATGTAACCTTGAGTTTTAAAGAGGAATTGAAATGAGCTCAAACATTAAAAATGAAAATTCAAAACATGTCTCTGATTAGTAATCCCTAGTGGTGAGCCAAACTCCAAATTCCTTCTTGAACTTAGGTGTTGTGAGTTGAAGATTAGATAAGTGATTCCTGATATTTCGATCAATAAACTTTATGATTAAAGCCGCTGATGTTCTCCTATCATCATGTCTTCGTTTGTTCCTCTCACACCATATTGTGTGGACACAAATCTGGAAAGCATATCGAAATAGAAATCTGTGTATCGAGGTAGCGAACCTTCCATTCAGCAAGGTAGTGATCGTCCTTAAGTTTTTTGTGAAAGTATGCAGCATAATACCTTTGACAGTCCGCTCCCAGACATGGTTAGAATATGAGCATGAAAAGAATAAGTGTTCTCGGGTCTCCATTGGATGTGAGCAGAAAACACACCTTATATCAATGCTTCCTTGCCAAGTACACATTCTTTCCCCTGTACTTAACCGACTATGCATCAGAAGCCAAGATAGAAAAGAGTATTTTGGAGTAGAATTTTGAAACCATATGCCTTTGCTCCAATGTGGTGCCGGTTTTGAAACTCGAATATTGTTCCAGGTAAGTTTTGGGGAGAAACCTTCTTTAAATGTGTCATTGTTTGCCTTCCATAGAGCTTTGTCTCTTTCCCCGGTTCTTCTCGAGTTGCGGACGCGTTGGATTTCAGTTTCCACAACGTTTAATCTTTGTTGTCTGTGACATCGTCTTCTTTGGTGAAACATCACGTCAGCCACCGATGCATTAAGACCCACCCCCAAGTCTATTACACCTCTATCGCCGAGAAGATCATGCAAACGACCCAGAGAGCACCAATGGTCAAACCAGAAAGAAGTGTCAAGTCCCTCTCCTATCTCCATACGGTGAAGATCTTTTGCTTTATTTCTATACTTGAGAAGCTTCCTCCACATCCAACTACTGAGCTTGATTCCTTTACGGACCAAAAGGACTCATTTCCAAGCAAAAAACAACGGCACCACTTTACCCAAAGAGTATCAATGTTAGACGTTAACCTCCAAATAAGTTTGAGGCAACTGATTTCATTTGCCAATTCAAGATCTTTTACGCCCAAACCACCTTCAGCTTTTGGTAACCAAACTTCTCTCCAAGCAATCTTCGCTTTACGGCATTTTCATTCTTGAAGTTGTCACGACATTTGAAAGAACAAACGTATACGTCAACTCCGGCCTTGGAAAGCTTAAGGATGGTAGGGAGCTTGCATCGAGAGTTACACCCAAAGCAAAGTGGTCTACAAATAGAGCTGTTGGATACCACTTCTTCATTCGACCTTGTTAATGATCCTGGCATGATATATGAGAAGTCTCCCACAACGCATGATACATGTAATGTGGTCCCACAATCATTGCATGTATAGAACCATTCCTTTGGATTCACTTTTGTTTCACATGCATCACACCAATATTCACCATCCACATCCATGTCACCGAAAGACAAGAAGAGAGGATGATCATCGTACCTAATTTCCATTACCTTTTTTGGTAATTGAGCACACTTGCCATCCAAAATATAGACACACTCAGGATCCTCACAACGAAAGAAAAAACCTCTCCTTATCCCACATCGACTACAAGGCTCCCATTTAAAAGTAGAGTAGTAATATAAAGGATGTTGATGGCTTCCATGCTCAAGTGTATCTGAAAGTGCAGCACATCGTACATCTATAGTAACATGTTTAGAGGCATTAATGTACCTGAAACCGGAGAAGTGTTGTTGACAAAGCCCACACGGATAATCAGCTTTGTAGAGAGTATCTGTGAGTAGTGTGAATGGCTGGTTATTGCGCACATGACGCTTCTTCCGTGGATGGGAAGCACATGTTTCGTGGAGAATAAAATTACATTGGTTGCAACTGTAGAACGGTTCTGATAAAATCTGGAGGACACATGCTTCACAAACTCTGTTTTCAGGTAATATCCGGCCATGGACATCCTTGTTGATTCGTAAGTTATGATCATGGCTGATATGTTTTATCGTGTTATCATCGATCACCTTGAATGGCGGAATTTCCTCTTCTTCGGGTCTTCCTTCCAACTCTACCATGTCCCATACATCTTTTCTAGTTGCGCATAGTGAATGAACAGCAAAACTAGGACATTTGACGCAAGTATAAGCCCCGTAGAACCCATTTACTCTAATACGGCAAACTTTGCATTTCCACACCCCATGTCCAAGGCGACGGATGTAAGAGATGCGGTGATCGTGGCGATTGATGTTTATGACACGGGGCAAATCAATACACTCACGATGAATCATGAAATTGCATTGAAGACAGAAATAAGGGCTTCGGTCACCTTCCGTCCCACAAGCATTGCAAGTGAAATTGATGCGCCTTGCAATGAGATGAAGCTGATGGTCATGGGTCGTCGGGCTTTCAACGTCAACTGGTGGTGGATTTTTCATACATGCTCTGCATATACTGAAATTACAAACATCACAGTGGTGAAGTTGGTGATGTCGTTGATCAAACTCCTTCCGGCAAAGAAGACATTCCTCGTCGGCGTAATCAGGGACTTCACCTCTAAGTGACTTGAGTGGGTGTTGGCGGTGGGAAGTGTGGTATGCTTCTGGAAAATCTACACAATCTACATGGATGACAAATTCGCACGGTTGACATCTATAATGTGGGACATCCGAGTTTACATATGCGGGACACGCTTTGCAGATTTTCCAATCCTTGTCAAGAGCAATTTCACAAACGAGTTCGAGTGAATGCTCGTGGCCGTAGGAATTTTCAGGAAGAACAAATGGGTTTGGTCTCCTCGCACACTTCAAATCCAACTTGAAATCACATATTGAACAACAATAACCAACTTTGAACTTTTCCCCACAGAAGCTACAAGATTCTTTCAAATCTTCGATGATCAGTTTGAGGAAATGTTCCGGATGGGAAGGGTGGTTGACTACTTGTAAGGGCTTGGCACACTCTTTATGGAACACAGTATTACACCCCAACTCATTGCAACGGTACCCTCCGTAAATGTTAAATTCTATACTCGAGCGGATGCCGTTCCAAGGAGCGTAATCATCCTCAAATGAGCTGCACACCTTACACCAACTCGAAGCAAAGCGAGTAAAAGGCACCAAAGGATGCTTGTGAAGTGGTACCTCTACTTGTTCCATGTTGATTTGGTCACTTCGAAAATCCATCGCTCTTCTCTTCTGCGCTAGTTTGAAACTGATTTCTTGTTTTTTTTTTCTTTCAGAAATTTTCAAAGTGGTTTATCTTTTTCAAGATTTTAGCTCTCTATCCTTGCATTTATTTAATCAACTCGGATCACATGTGTTGGCTCAATGGCTCCAGCGCTCTATGACAGGCCAAAAAAAAAATGAATGAATATAAAAGAAGATATTGAATGTTCTTTTTATTTTTTTGGTTAACGGGGTTTTCTTGCATTAAATAGAATAAAAGTTTATGGATACAATAGTTAAAATTTCAAACGTTGGATGTAGAGAAACAGTTTGAATCATAAAATCCTTGGCCAAGTAGCTTCCAGGTAGTTGGCTGCCAATAAGTGCATCCACAAAGAGCATTCAAGTCTCTGATCACCAACTTAAATAGAATAGAAGTTTATGCATACAATAGTTATAATTTGAAAGGTTGGATGTGGATACACTCATACACAGTTTGAACCATAAATCCTTGGCCAAGTAGTTTGGAGGTAGTTGGCTGCCAATAAGTTTATCCAGAAGGAGCGTTCCAAGTCTCTAAAACCTAACTTTAACTAGCTGCATCCATAAACTTCAATGTAATTCAACATATACAAAGGATCTCCAAAAAAAAATGAATACATACAAAAAAGGCATTCAATTTGTTTTACATCTTTCACCAAAATTTTTTTTTTTGTTTTACATCTGATCTTGAGAGAGGCCCTCTGAAATGAATGCATGACCATTAAATACGTCAGGAGAGAGACTCTCTAATTTTTCCAATAAATAGTAAGAAAGATGAAGTTATTATTGGCTTGACAAAAGATATCGAGTCAAACCTAAAAGAAAACCACACTTTGGATTCTCTCAACTTGGCTACAGTAAAAGAGGAAAAAAGGGCGATTATGAAAGTGCAAGTGAGCCTAGATATCGAATTCACTAGAACAAGAAAGCAAATACAACCTATTCGCAAATGCGTAAATCAAGCACAACCTCTTGATTCACCGGTCCGTTCTATAACATGAACTCTTAAGGATATCCTCTACCCTCAACTAAACTCCCCCTGAGTCTAGATTTCAATCCCACAAAATCTCTAGAACACGTCACACTCGTACGTTAACACCAACGCACACCAATAACGCCAAAGATTCCAACACTTGATCACACAAGCTCACACAAACTCTTAAGAAGCTCTTTAGGTTATTTATTTATGCCTCAGCTCCCTTAATCCTTCTCCAACACGTCCACAGCTCCTTATATAGCCAACATGA
Organism: Crucihimalaya himalaica; assembly: GCA_004349715.1. Taxonomy (NCBI): domain Eukaryota; kingdom Viridiplantae; phylum Streptophyta; class Magnoliopsida; order Brassicales; family Brassicaceae; genus Crucihimalaya; species Crucihimalaya himalaica. The sequence goes on from SMJT01000089.1 coordinate 575,373, forward strand.
TTTCCTAATCACTAGAGAGAAAATTTCCAATCAAATTAGGAAAAGGTTTTCCTTTCTTGAGAGCATGGTTTCTTGTTTTTTTTTTCTTTGATATATGTATATATTGCATGCATTTAGAGTATGTTTTAATCACATTTTGTACATATATAAGTAAGTTTTGTATCATTTGCAATGATTTTAACTTCATTAAGTTCATGAGTTTCGTCTTAGAGTCCTAGGTGTATATACTTGCATTTTCTTTGTGTTTTCTTTCTTTTTTGTGTATTTAGGACTTGGTGATACTTGGATGAACCAATTGGAATCAAAGAAGGAGTGAAATAAAGCCATTGAAGACAAAAAAAGGAAAGAAGGAAGTCGAACAAGGAAGCTAACAACTCTGACAGGCGTATCAACCCACTTATCGACCGCATACGGGTCGATAATTCTGAAGCAGAAACACATCAATTCCCTGAAGATCGCATCGACCGACGTACCGAGCAAACACGGGTCGATAAGGTTGGTATCGATCCACTTATCGACCGCATACGGGTCGATTATTTTGAAGCCAAAATGTGTCAATTCCTGAGCACTCCTATCAACCCAGATATCGACCAAAACCAGGCCGATAAGGGTGTTATCGACCCATGTATCGACCGTATACGGGTCGATACCGATGTATAATTTTTTTAAAGTTACGATTTTTTCTCCTTTTTGTAACCACTTTTAGATAGTTCTGAGTTCTAAAAACAAAAACCTCTTTCTCTCTCTGGGTTTTTACCTTTGTAATTATTACATCTTTTTAATCTATAGTTTGATCTTAAATTTTCTTTTAGATTATGCTTAATCTTGTCGTTATCTTCATTTCTATGGTTTCATCTTTGAATTTGAGTCAATATTGTTGAGTTGACTTTTAATGTTCTTGACAAAAATCTGGGTCTTGATGTTTATGTTGTTTTCCCTAGCTTGATACATTCTTGTTTCATCTTGTAATCATGTTTATGCTTGAGCTTTCTATGTGTTTATGTGTTGAATTGATGGCTAGTGAGTAGTCTATTAAGATTTCTTGGATATGGTAGATTAGGATGATTCTTGACTTGTTCTTGATGTTTAGGAACTAGATTATGTGATTTTTTACTCATTGAGTGTTCTTAATGCTAAGTTAGCCTTGATCATGTTGATTTTGATGGTATTGGTTTTTCATACCCGAAAAGTGAATTATGAATTGATTGATTGAATTCAATGAGTGCTTTTCACATCCTATCCAACGAAAGTTGAAGAGTAGGGTGAAATGTGGCTAGTTAGACTTGATATTAATGCTCAATCAATTATCAGGTTGCGAACGAAAGTCCTTGTCAATTGGTAATTGATTGTAGGGGTTAGTACCACGACAATGGACTAATCTTTAGTAGTGTTCTAAGGCTAAAGGACTAGCTTAATTGAATGTTTGAACATCTTGAATAAGTTGGGAGTCATCCGAAGTCGATAACCTTACCCAAGGGCTCGTATGTTTATTATCGTTTAATAACCGCAAAACCGTAATTCGTGTTTGATTGATTGTTTAAGCTATAAATTGAGTTTTTATATTCATGTTATTTGTTTTTGGTTATATTTTAGTGTTGCTATGGTTTAATCTGTTTTTATTTTTGCATTTAGATTTCCATCTTCAATTGTTACTAGTTCGATTAGTGATTCACCAAAAACATATAAACCGTATTAGCTTAGCTTAAGTGAAATCTTGTATTCTTAGTGTGTTGTTCTTGTTTCCCTGTGGATTCGATACCCAACATGCTATAACGACACGCCATTATTATTGTGGTTGTGTGCACATCGGGTTAATTGTTGTGCTAGAGCGTAAAAACTCTGAATATCAATTTGGCGCCGTTGCTGGGGAGACTAGCAATAGCCATGGGTGACAACAACGAGCAAGAAGCACCCCAAGGGGTTGTCTTAGATGGTTTGCCACGCCATCCTTAGAGAGCACAACGAATGATTGAGGCATTTGATGAGCCCCAAGTTCATGGAAACAGAACAGGGATCCAAGCACCAGCTGTTGAAATCAATAATTTTGAGATCAAGACAAGCTTGATCAATATGGTGCAAGGAAACAAGTTCCATGGGCTGTGCATGGAAGATTCCCTAGACCACTTAGATCAATTTGATCAAGTGTGTGGATTGGTGAAGATAAATGGCATCTTTGAAGATGCATTCAAGTTAAGATTGTTCCCGTTCTCTCTTGGAGACAAAGTTAGACAGTGGGAAAAGAATTTACCAAGAGGTGCGATAACTACCTGGGACCAATGCAAGAAGGCATTCTTAGAAAATTTCTTTTCAACATCGAGAACCGCTCGGTTTCGTAATGAAATATCGAGCTTTGCACAGAAGAATAGTGAAAGCTTTAGTGGGGCATGGGAGAGATTTAAAGGCTATACTACTAGAGATTTAAAGGCTATACTACTAAGTGTCCTCACCATGGGTTCTCCGATGAGTCGTTGTTGAGCACGTTGTACCGAGGAGTAGTTCCCAAGATAAGGATGCTACTTGATACCGCAAGCAATGGTAACTTCCTCGGAAAGGATGTAGAGGAAGGGTTACAACTTGTAGAGAATTTGGCTCAGAGCGATGGGAACTACGGTGAAGACTATAATAGAGCTTTAAGAGGGAATGGTGAGAAAGAAGAACAAAGAAACAAGGAGATGAAAGCTTTGCATGAGTAGATGGATAAAGTGCAAGAGGTTGGTTTGGGAGATTATCTTGAGACCCAAGAGGAAATGAACTTTGTGGGAAACCAAGGAAACTATCAAGGCAGCTACAAGAAGGGATACAACCCGAACTTTGGGAACCAATAAGTACAAGGGTATCAACCGAAACCTTTTGTTCCATCAAACCAACAAAACCAAGGAGGAATTCAACAAGGTTTTGTGTCTAAACCACAATACCAAGGGAACCAAGGAGGGTTCCAAAACTAAGCTAATTACCAAGGGAAAGCCCCATTTGTACCAAACAAACTATCAACAAGGGTACAAATCCCAAGCACAACCGAGTTCATCTCAACAATCGGATTTCGACATGAAAGGTATGCTCCAACAATTGCTAACGGGGCAAGCAAATAGTTCAATCGAGTTGAACAAGAAGATGGCCGAAATCCACACCAAGGTAGATTGCTCCTAAAATGACCTAAATGCCAAGTTTGAGGCTTTGTCATCTAAGATGAAGCACTTGGATCATCAAGTAGTGCATAACGCATCGACATCTTCTAGACCAGCTGGCCAGCTACTGGGAAAATCAAAACCGAACCCGAAGGAGTACATAAACTCAATCACACTGAGAAATGGAAGAGGGCTTCCAACTAGGGATGTTCCTTCTAATGTTAGCAAGGAGAATATTGAGCTTCAAGGTGATGAGGTGGTCGTTCGATTGAGAGATGAGGAAATCATAGCTGAACAAGGAAAAGAGCTACAACCAAAGAGTGAAGGAAAAGAAAGGGTTGAGGAAGAACGTAATGAAGAAACGTCCAAGGGAGAGGCGTCTAGAGCAAAACCGATTTTGGCACCAAAAGAGAATTTGTTTGTACCAACTCCATATGAACCTAAGCTTCCTTTTCCGGGTAGATTCAAGAAGCAATTGGTGGAGAAATATAGAGCCATGTTTGATAAACAACTGAATGAGGTGCAACTCACAATGCCAATATTGGATGCCTTTTTGATGATGCCTCAATATAGCAAGTTCTTGAAAGTTGATATATGGGAGAAGGCGAAAGATATGGAAGGGATGGTGATTCTCACTCATGAGTGTAGCGCCATCATTCATGCTACAATGTGCTTTGGGACCGTTATCATTTGAGTGATGTTTGTGTGATCTTGGGGCTAGTGTGAGCCTAATGCCGCTTTCGATAGAAAAACGTCTCAGTTTCAAGAAATATAAGAAATGTTAGATCTCTTTAGTGTTGGCGGATCGCTCAGTGAGGTTGCCGGTTGGGATGCTTGAGAACTTACCGGTAATGATTGGGAACTTTGAGGTGCCAACCGATTTCATCGTTTTGGAGATGGATGAAGAGCTTAAGGAACCTGTTATCTTTGGGAGGCCCTTTTTGGCTACAGCTGGAGCCATAATTGGTGTGAGAAGAGGAAATATAGATTTACAATTGGGAAGAAATCTTGTGCTAAATTTCAACATCAATGAGATAATGAAGAAACCAACCATTGACGGCCAAGATATTTGGATCGAAACAATGGATGAGCTAGCGGATGAACTCTTGGAAGAGCTAGCTCTATAGGATTCTCTTCAAGTGGCTCTCACTTGTAAGAAAGGAGATCATGGGCTTCTAAGTAAAGAAAGCATCATGTATGAAGAGATGCTTGACAAGAGGGCAAAACGGGATGACCATGTGGTGTTTTTGGAGTTGAACCGAATCAAAGAAGAAGTGATTTGTGAGGAGACAAAAAACGTGGCAACAAGTGAAGCTAGCTATTGTGAGACTAGCTTAGAGGGAGATTGGAGTGAACTCAAAGCTTCAAAAGTAGAGATCAAACCATTACCAATCGGTTTAAAGTACGCCTTTCTAGGCCCTAACTCTACTTATCCCGTAATTGTGAATGATGCGCTTGAACATGATGAGATTTGCAAACTCTTGAATGCATTGAGAAAATATAGAAAAGCCATTGGATATTCAATTGATGATATAAAAGGCATTTCTCTAAACATTTGCATGCATCAAATCCATTTAGAAGATGAATCGATGACTTCTATATAGAACATCAACGGAGGTTGAATCCAAATTTAAAAGAAGTTGTAAAGAAAGAGACCCTAAAACTTTTGGATGCGGAGATAATCTATCCTATCTTAGATAGTACTTGGATATCTCCCTTTCAAGTTGTCCCAAAGAAAGGTGGAATCACCGTGATAAAAAATGAAAAAGAAGAGTTAATTCCAACTAGAACTATCACCGGACATAGAATGTGCATTGACTATCGGAAATTGAATGTATCAACTAGAAAATATCATTTCCCATTGCCGTTCATTGATCAAATATTGGAAAGACTTGCAAACCATTCATACTATTGTTTTCTTGATGGGTACTCGGGATTTTTCCAAATCCCCATACATCCGAATGATCAAGAAAAATTGACTTTTACATGACCATATGGTACTTTCACTTATAGACGAATGCCACACGGATTATGTAATGCACCGGCTATCTTTCAGCGGTGTATGATTGATATGCCCAGATTAATACCCTAAAAGTACTAAAGCAGCAGTTGTAGTTAACTAGGGGTCGAACCACAAGGACTCAGAGAATCACTCAATAGATTTCTATATTTCAATCACGCTAAGTCAATTCAGATGAACAGAAAACAAAATAGCTAAGTGTAAACGGTTGTAAATTCAATATGGGGAAAATAGGCCTAGGGTATTTCTCAGGAAGTCAAGGAATGCAGATGAATCAATCAAACATGGTTCAGGTTAAGCACTGTTCTTGAACTCAAATCACTAAGTTATAATTAACCAACTTCGATTGTGAAAACTATTTAAGTCTGAAACCTAGAATTCCAAATTTCTTTGCAGATCCTAAAGATCTAAACAAAATTTAATGTCCAAGTTTGATATGTTCACAAAATACTAAACCAAATTTCTTTGCAGATAGTTATTTTGCTCACCCTAGGTTCTGTCAGGTTATCAATCTCACTTTCGTGACTAATTAATAATCCTAAGATGTAAGTTCTAGGTGATCAAGCTAGAATAAGAACTATGAACAACGTATGGTGAAGAACTAAATAAAATAAGAACCCTAACATATTAATTCACCTAACAAACCATGAGATCACTTATGAGAACCCTAAACCTAACAGATAACTACTCAGACATGGAATCAATTGCAAACAACATGGCTGAATAGTACTTGAATAAAAATAAATAAGAAAGAGTAACAAGAGGGTTCAAAATTTTCTCTCTCACGAACAGAGTTTCTGACTTGTCTCCCTCAATAGTAAAAACAAAAAATAAACTATAAAAGTAGAAGTGTATGAAAAACCTAATTATAGAGTTATAAAACGTTCTGGGCTTTTGTTGTAATTATTAAAGTCTTCTGGAATGGAAATTGGATCTTCAATCTTGTAAAAAGTCGAGTTTCTTTTTTCCTGCAATCGGTATCGATCGACACCGTAAGTGGTATCGATCGATACTTGGCAACAGCTTTGAGTCACGTTCTTCCTTTGAGCAGTATCGATCGACACCATAGGGAGTATCGCTCGATACCAGAGCTTCAGATTAAGCTCCAATTAAGCTCCAAACGTTCCTAAATCCTGAAAAAACCATAAAAGACTCCAAAGAATAGAAAGACTCGATAAAAAGGACTTATATCATGGTATAAAACGGGTAAAAACCATGATATATCAACTCCCCCAGACTTAGACTTTGCTTGCCCTCAAGCAAACAGAAAACCAAATCAGAGAAAGAAGTTTGAAAACGCGGAGACTCACTTGTTTTGAAATACTACAATGACCCTTTTTCCTAATGTCTTCTCATCACTTCACTAGTTCCAGATCTAACCACCATGTACTTCTCCGTAGACATTTGCAGCCTTCCCAGATCCCACACATAATCTCACAACTTCATTCATAAAAACTATCATCACCAGATTCATCCCTGTAATCAATGTTCAAGAACCTTCTAGATTCCTTCCCAAACATTATCATGACAAAAGAAACACCCGAAATTTTCACTCTTGTGGTATTGTTTTCTCTCCCCGAGACTTATTTCTGAGCATGTTCTTTCTTTTTGTTTTAGCTACGCATATACACATTAAAGTCTGAGACACGAGTATTGATGGTGTTTGCCACCAAATCCCCCGTTATTTCCTCTCTGTGTATCAAAGGTGTAGGCGAATAGTGGTATCACAGGAAATTTTCCTAACCTCGCTTCCAACCTTTGTGTGATCATTACTTCGTAAGTAGAATAATGGGATCATTGGAAATTTTCCTAGCCCTCTACTCACAAGAAAATCATTTCATCGTTTATGCTCTTATGTATTAACTTATATCAGGGAAGAGAAATACCATTACTTTAAACACATGGGTTCTTTTGTCAGATATGAATGAGGAATCAAGTTCTAAAAACACTAACCACATCGATGAAGTGCAGAAATTTGGCTCACGTTTTGATGAATTCTGCTGGAAACATGTGTGTTATCTAGTAAACTGGTCAGCCTTTGGATTTTTCATTAGTCCGATCTGAAAGACTGGTTCTATAACAATGGATACTTGGAAGCAAAGTCAACACAGTAAATTCAAAAACAAGATCACAATCTCCAACAAAATTTGACTCAATAAAACAATTTTGACACAAAAACGACTAACTTTAAGAAAAACAAACTTGTTGTCAGCAACTACCTCCCCCATACTTAAACAACAATGTCCCCAGTGTTATCTAGTCTAGAGTTGGTAAAAGAAATCAGAAGAACCGAGTGGAATAGTGAGAAATAAGAAGATACATGCGCGTAGGGTATCGACCGATACCATTGCTGGTGTCGATCGATACTCGGATCATGAGTCGATGCAATCTCTATTTCTTTTGGTGTCGATTGATACCAGAATGGTATTGATCGACACAACTCATCTGAACCTGCTTCACGTGAAGACACAAGACACAAAATAAAAACTAAAATCGAAAAGAAACACTTATATACAGACTCACCGGTGGGTTGTCTCCCACTAAGCGCTTGTTTAAAGTTATTAGCTTGACCGTGTTGGGGCTCAGGTGTCGGGAGGTTCACCAAGATGCAGTGAATGTATCTGTGACAAACGTCTCATCCAAGGTGGTGTGTATGCATTAACTGCATGTGGTCTACCAAGGAAGTGAGGAATAACATCAGTGGTCAAAAGAAACAACAAGCGCTCGACGAGAATCTCGCGGCTTGAGTAGGTGTGAAGTAGATGGAGACATATGATTGATGACATTAGGTGGTTTGGATTGGAAAAGGAAGGAGCGTACCTTTACTTTCTATGAGGTGTCTGGTGTGTGAGAGGTGGAAGTTTTTCCCTGGAATCAGCTGGCGGGCACGATGCTGCGCTTACTGACGCAAGGTCTGAAACTCGAATCTCACCGCTTTTTCTACAATTTAGCTCTACAATCCTTGCCTCCATTGTGAAAACATCATTCTCCAGTAGTATGGCATTTATTGGAGCCTCTTCCTTGAGCCTAGTACTAAAAAGACACTCCTTACTCCAATCCTTAAACACATCATTCATTTCAGAGCTCTCAACCAAATCTTCTTGAACAACCAGCTTGTTCATCTTCTTAGTAGCATCCAACACCTTGACATACCCAACAGTAATGTCTTCTGAATGCTCTGTGGTTGGGTCCTCATCCATGGAAATCTCTACAGAATAGGTATGTCCATCAATGTTAGATCTCCTCCTCAGCTTGTCCATGTTAAAGCTCATGACTTCATCACCCAAATCAAGCTCTATCTGCCTCTTTCTCACATCAATGATGGCACCAACTGTTGCCAAAAATGACTTTCCAAAAATAAGAGGATCTTGAGGGTCTTCAACATATTCCAAAACCACAAAGTCTGTGGAAATCATACAGCCTTCGATCATTAGTGGAACATCCTCTAAGACACCTTATAGAATCCTTCGGGATCTATCAGCTAAGATAAGAGAGATCTTTGTTGGGACGAAATTAGTCATCCCAAGGCTCTCAGCAACAGAGAGAGGCATCAGGTTAATGCTAGAGCCGAGATCACAGAGAGAATGAGGGAACCTTTTAGTTGAGATAGAACAATATAGTACAAAGCTTCCCGGATCCGGTAGCTTCTCTGGAATCCTACTCTGAGTCATAGTACTAACATGTTCAGAGATTTTTACCTTCTTCTCTTTCCTTGAGAGTGTCTTTTTTAGGAGGATTTCACTGATGTCCTTTGTGAGCAATGCTGCTTCCTCAGGACTCATACCATTGGCAACCATCCTTCTAGCATAACTCATGAGTGGAGGTGAGAGCTCGACTCCATCAGTCAGAGGGATTTCAATCAGGACTTTGTCCATTATTGCCATACATCTGGCTTCTTGCATCTCCTGTTTAGACTTTCCGGGGGGTCGAGGGAAAGGTAACTTGGGCATGTAGACTCTTTCCTTGATAATCCTGGGTGTTTTCATAGTTTCTAGATCAGTCTGCGAGGGGTGTCGATCGATACCATGTGAGTGTCGATCGATACTACGGTTCTGCGTCGTGTCTGCAGGTTGGTGTCGATCAACACTATGAGTGGTGTCTATCGATACTGATGGTTTTGAGCTGTCAAGGGAAATCATCTGTACTGGTGTCGATCGATACTGGGTAGTGTCAGTCGACACTGACGTAGCAGGTTCAAAATAACCTCCTATGGTGATTGCATTGACGTGTTCATTGTGTGCTTGAACCATCTTTCCCTTTACAGTTGCCGAAGTCTGAGCTATTTGAGTTTCCAGCATCTTTTGATGAATGTTGAGTACCTCGATTCTCCAATTCAGATCTGTGTACATGGCATCCATCTTCCTGTTGAAATCCACTGTCATCTTCTGCTTTCCCTCGAGAATCTGTTCGAGCATAGATTCAACCTTGCTGTCTGGAGATTTGGGCGGCGGAGTATGGTAAGATGAACTCCCGTAGGTGCAAGTGTATTTGCCAAAACCAGCTGGTTAGTTGTTCTGCTGGTATTGAAATCTCTGACCTTGAAAACCAGCACCACCAACGTAGTTAACCCCTTTCACCTCATCCTCATCAGCAAAGTGTACAGCCTTTTGTTGCTTGCTTTTCAACAAATTATGCACCAAATCCAGCTTCGCGTGCACCTCAACAATCCGCGCTTCAGCAATGTTCCTGTTTTGCTTCTTCCGCTCAAGGTCTGCATTCTTGGTGCTATTGGTAGACGCCAAGTTCTCAATCAGCTCATAAGCATCATCAGGATATCTTGCGTTGAAATTCCCATTGCTCGTAGCATCTAGAGCCATCTGATACCTCCAATCAATCCCTCTGAAGAAGATACCCAACAACTGAACCTGAGTGAACCCGTGATATGGACAATACCTCTGATATAACCTGAATCTGATCCAAGCGGCTTTAAAAGCCACTGTTGCTCCCTGGGAAAATTGGGAGATCCTGTTCCTCAGCTCCTCGGATCTCGCATCATCATAGAAGTTGTTCAGGAATGCGTTCTTAGTCTACTCCCAGGTGGTAAGCGAACCAGGCAGTAAGTTCTTAAGCCTATAAGCTGCATCCCCACTGAGAGAGTATGGAAACATCTTACAGAGGAGGTAATCATTGGACACTCCATTGTACTTGATACTAGTGACCAAGTCCTCAAACCTCTCAATATGATCCATGGGGTGCTCATGAGGAAGACCGTGAAACAGATGCTGGCCCACGAGTGTGAAGTATGCAGGATTCAGCTCACAGTCGTTCCTCTGAAAGGTGGGAATGCGAATCGCAGACCGATTGGCATAGAATAGATCGGGTCTGTTGTACTCTCCAATCATCATACCACGATCAACCAGAGCATTCCCAGCATTTTGGACAACTGGAGGGGCAATGATGTGTCCATCTCCATCAAGTCGTTGTCCCCTCTCATTGCATAATTGACCCTCATGGTCTCTCAAAAATCCAGCCTCATCACGAACCAGAACCACTGGATTGTTCATCTCTGCTTGCCTCCTTGTTCTCCTTTTTGTGCATTCCAAAAGTGTTAGTTCCTCGTTGGAAAGATTTACTAGCTGTGCGTTCTTGCTTCTGGTTTCACGTTTAGGCATACACCTGAAACACAAACACAAAAATCAAGAACGTAAGTATCAAAAACACAGAGTATCGATCGATACCAGAAGGGGTATTGATCGATACCGACGTACTTAGTCGAAATCCTATCTATAATCTAATGGCGAAATTGAGTCCCCGGCAACGGCGCCAAATTTTGATATGCTCAAAATTAATACCCTAAAAGTACTAAAGCAGCAGTTGTAGTAAACTAGGGGTCGAACCAAAAAGACTCAGAGAATAACTCAATAGATTTCTAGATTTCAATCACGCTAAGTCAATTCAGATTAATAGAAAACAAAATAGCTAAGTGTAAACGGTTGTAAATTCAATATGGGGAAAATAGGCCTAGGGTATTTCTCAGGAAGTCACAGAATGCAGATGAATAAATCAAATAGGGTTCAGGTTAAGCACTGTTCTTGAACTCAAATCACTAAGTTATAATTAACCAACTTTCGTTGCAAAAACTATCTAAGTTTGAAACCTAGAATTCCAAATTTCTTTGCAAATCCTAAATATCTAACCCAGCTTTAATGTCCAAGTTTGATATGTTCACAAAATATTAAACCAAATTTCTTTGCATATAGTTATTTTTCTCACCCTAGGTTCTGTCAGGTTATCAATCTCACTTTCGTGACTAATTAATAATCCTAAGATCTAAGTTCTAGGTGATCAAGCTAGAATTAGCACTATGAACAACCTATGGTGAAGAACTTAATAAAATAAGAACCCTAACAGATTAATTCACCTAACAAATCATGAGATCCCTTATGAGAACCCTAAACCTTACAGAGAACTACTTAGACATGGAATCAATTGCAAACAACATGGCTGAATAGTACTTGAATAAAATTAAATAAGAAAGAGTAACAAGAGGGTGCGAAATCTTCTCTCTCACGAACAGAGTTTCTGACTTGTCTCCCTTAATAGCAAAAACCAAAAATAAACTGTAAAAGTAGAAGTGTATGAAAACCTAATTATATAGTTATAAAACGTTTTGGGCTTTTGTTGTAATTATTAAAGTCTTCTGGAATAAAATTGGATCTTCAATCTTGTAAAAAGTCGAGTTTCCTTTTTCCTGCGATCGGTATTGATCGACACCGTAAGGGGTATCGATCGATGCTTGGCAACAGCTTCGAGTCACGTTCTTCCTTTAAGCAGTATCGATCGACACAATAGGGAGTATGATCGATACCAGAGCTTCAGATCGATTCCAAATGCTCCAGAATGCATCAATAATTCCAATTAAGCTCCAAACGTTACTAAATCCTGAAAAGACCATAAAAGATTCCAAAACAATAGAAAGATTCGATAAAAAGGACTTATATCATGGTCTAAAACGGGTAAAAACCATGATATATCGATGATGTCAATTTTCTCTGATTTAATCGAGGATATTTTGGAGGTATTTATGGATGACTTCTCGGTGTACGGAGATTATTTTGCTTCTTGTCTTTCTCATCTCTACAGGGTATTATAACGTTGTGAGGAAACTAATCTCGTTCTGAATTGGGAGAAATACCATTTCATGGTAAAAGAAGGGATTGTTCTTGGTCATAAGATTTCAGAAAATGGGATTGAGGTTTACAAAGCTAAGGTTGAGGTTATGATGAACTTGGAGCCACCAAAAACAGTCAGTGACATTCGTAGCTTCTTTGGCCATGCGGGTTTCTACCGTAGATTCATCAAGGATTTCTCCAAAATTGCAAGACCTCTCACAAGGCTACTTTGCAAAGAAGTTAATTTCCACTTCAATGATGAGTGCAATATGGTGTTTTTAGAAATCAAGAAGGCTCTTATGAGCGCTCCTATTGTCTAAGCTCCAGATTGGGATCTCCCGTTTGAGATCATGTCTGATGCAAGTGATTATGCAGTTGGAGCGGTTTTGGGGCAAAGAAAAGAAAAGAAACTTCATGTCATATACTACGCAAGTAGGACGCTGAATGATGCACAATTGAAGTACGCCACACCAGAAAAAGAACTCTTGGCAATAGTCTTTGCGTTTGAGAAGTTCAAGTCTTACTTGGTTGGATCAAGGGTTATAGTACATACCGATCATTCCGCTCTTAGGTATTTATTAGCCAAGAAATAAACTAAACCAAGACTACTGCGCTGGATACTTCTTCTCCAAGAGTTTGATTTGGAGATTAAAGACAAGAACGGAATTGAAAACGGTGTTGCCAATCATCTATCTAGAATGAGAATTGAAGACATTGTACCGATGGATGATTCTCTCCCCGAAGAACAGGTGATGCTGGTCACTATGTTTAAAAATCTAGAAGAGATGGGGAAAATGATTGAAGAGGTCAATGAGATTCAAGAGAAGGAACTTTGGTATGCCGATATGTGAACTACTTAGCATGTGGAAATGAACCCCCTAAGCTTGAAGGTTACTAAAGAAAGAAGTTCTTCAAAGATGTGAACCGATTTTATTGGGATGAACCATACTTATATACACTTTTCAAGGATAGTCTCTATAGACGATGCATCCTGGAAGAAGAAGTAGATGGAGTTTTGATGCATTGCCACGGTTCAGCTTATGGTGGGCACTTTGCTACATTCAAGACGATCACTAATGTTCTACAAGCAGGTTTTTGGTGGCCTACCATGTTTAAGGACACCTATAACTTCGTATCAAAATGTGATCCATGTCAAGGAAAGGAAACATTAGCAAAAGAAACGAAATGCCTCAGAATCTGGTTTTCGAGGTTGAGATCTTTGACATATAGGGGACTGACTTCATGGGACCATTCCCTTCCTCTTACGGGAACAAGTACATTTTGGTGGCAGTTTACTATGTTTCCAAATGGGTTGAGGCAATTGCAAGTCCCTAATGATGGAAAAGTTATTTTGAAGATGTTTAAGAGCATCATTTTCCCGAGGTTTGGTGTCTCTAGAGTGGTAATTAGTGATGGTGGTACACGTTTTATCAACAAAGTGTTTGAGGGTTTGTTGAAGAAGCATGGAGTGAAACACAAGGTCGCTACTCCATATCACCCCCAAACAAGTGGGCAGGTAGAGCTTTCAAATAGAGAAATTAACGGCATCCTCGAGAAAACAGTAGGGATTACACGGAAAGATTGGTCCAAGAAGTTGGATAATGCACTTTGGGCTTACTGAACGGCTTATAAGACACCAACTGGAACAACTCCGTTCAACCTTCTGTACGGGAAATCATATCATCTCCCGGTTGAACTCGAGTACAAGGCAATGTGGGCTATTAAACTTCTGAACTTCGACATTAAAATAGCTTCAGAAAAACGCTTGGTGCAGTTAAGTGAGTTAGATGAGATCCGTCTGGAAGCATATGAGAACTCACGAATCTACCAAAAAAAAGACCAAGATGTTTCATGACAGAAAGATCATCAAAAGAGATTTCAAGGTGAGGGATAGTGTATTGTTATTCAATTCCCGGTTGCGATTATTTACCAGGAAGCTCAAGTCTAGATGGTCTAGACCTTTCAAGATTACAGAAGTTATGCCATATGGAGCCATTGTGTTAAAGGAAAAAGATGGAAAATATTTCACGGTTAACAGGCAACGTATAAAACCATACTTGGCAAGTGAATATGTTGGGGAAGGAACCTCTGTTCCTCTCTCAGATCTCCAACCAGCCTAAAAGGTAGAAACGTCATGGTCAGCGACGTAAAACAAGCGTGCTTAGGAGGCATTTCCATGGTACCCTTGTACATAGTTTCTTTTCAGTTTTATGTAATATGTATTGTTTGTTTTGTGTGATTACATGAATAGGTGGGTTCAGAATAAGGAAGAGCCATGATTTAAAAGAATTTTTGGAGCAAAAGAAGACCGTATCGAGAGGTGTATCGACCCCATATGGGTTGATAATTCTGGTAAAAAAATGTTGCAAAAACCTAAAAGTCGTATCAACCGGCATACCGAGCAGAATCAGGTCGATACAAGGCTTATCGATCGGTTTATCGAGCCCATACGGCTCGATACGGATGAAGCAAAAGTAATGACTGATTCCCAAAAGTCAGTATTGACTGACGTATCGATATCATACAGCTCGATACGGACCCCATGTAGGTGAAATTTCTTCTTTAAAACATCGTTTGACCAGTCAACATCCTTCTTCGTCCTCTTGAAATCGATTTTCTCTCTCCCTCAACCACTCTTTCACGATTTCTTCAATCTTTAAACACTAAAACCACTCTTTCTCTCTCAATTCTCAAGGGTTTTGAACAATTTTTGGTTGCCCAAACTCAAAATTCTTGCCTCCTTCACGTAATCACTGTTTCAATCTACGATTTTTATCACTACCCATCTGAAATCAAGGTATGCAAACAATTTCTCAAACTTTACTTGAATGTTTGAACTTCACATGAGGAATCCTTCGATTTTGGTCATAGTTAGGGAAGATTATGCACTTGGACTGGATATAGTGATGCTTATTGTAACTACAATCGATTCCATGATTGTATTGGTTGAAAAAGATGAGAAATTTTGAGTTTTGGAGAAGTTAGGGTTCTTAAGGTGAATTTTTAGAAAATTTAGGAAAAATTTGAGATTGTGGTTTCATTGTAAGGAAACATAGATATTTATCATTGTGATGAAGGACTAACGTGAATAGAAATAACAATCTTTTCGAATTAGAATTTCTAGAATCAAACCTTGAATTTCTAATGACATGTTTGAGATGATTTGTTTCTTGAAAATTGAAGTTTGTATATGAATTCTCTCTTTATATTGAAGGTACTAATGGCACCACAAAAGAAGAAGGACACCCAAACATTAGCCCAAGCGGTAGCGGCTAAGAAAAGAGGGACAAAAATTGTGATTGAAGCAAGCGACAATGAGAGTGATAATGAGGTTGGAAATGGGAATGAAAGTGAAGATGAGACCCCCATAAGCCTGAAAGTAAAGGTTAAGAAAGTAGCTTCAAAAGGGGGGAAGGCATCCAAACCAAAGAGGGTGAAGCGACGAAAACCAAACCGAAGACAAAAGCGCCAACCTACACAGAATATCTCAAGAAGATCCGAGTTATTCCCTTCTAGCAAACAAGATATCTCGATCAAACGGTGCTCGAGGAAATGGGATTGTATGAATATGTGATGACAATCTTCAGGAACATGGGGTTGGGACGGTTTGTATTGATGAGAGAGTATGCCTATGCTGAGGAAACTCAATATATTCCTTGTTTCCCTCAAGTACAAGGTAAACAAAGGTTCAAGAGAAGAAGTGGACCAAGACCCGAGGGAGATCGAATTTAAGGTTAAGGGCATTCACTATGTAGTGAAACTAAGAGACCTCCAGAGGGTGTATGGTTTCAGAGGAGGTTACTTCCATTTGATGGACTACGAGCAATTGCAAGCTGCTCGAGTATAGGAGATGATTGGGAACGGAAAGTTTGAAAGAGCTAAAACTAGAGCAGCCAACATGAGGCATCCAGCGCTTCGATATGTTCAAAAGGTACTCTCAAACACCATCTTTGCTAGGAAGCAGAGTAGTGTGATAAAACAAGATGAGATGGCGCTTATGATAATGGGAATAAGGCTGATCCTTAGGACTTTGACGATGGGATAGAGACACAAGATCCTGGACACGAGGTGGATATGTCCATGATCTTTGTGAGGAATTTTTTGGATTACCGTGCTGCAACGTGGAAGTCCAAAAGCAAGACGGGAGTCCTGAAATTTGGAGGTATGATTACCCCTTTACTGAGGTTCTGTGGAGTGGATTTGAGGGAAATGAAGGTTAAGCTACCAAGAAACATGGTGTTTGAGAGTACCTTTTGAACATATTGAAGCTCTGGATGCCTCATGTTGACACCGTCTACCTCACCAACACAAAATTCCTCAAGGGGTATATAGGAACCCGTGTCGCCTATGGCTTTGACCTCATTTGCAATGACCCACAGAAGATTTTGTTGCCATATCTTGAGGCAACAACGATACAAACAGAGAGAACCTCCGCTTCATACGAAGTGAAGATCAACTTTATAATCCATAAGGGGATGGTCATCTTCGGTTTCTTCAAGGGAAAGAGATAGGGCACAAGAGAACTCAGGGGAGAAGACAACCAGCTGCCCCAAGAGAAGCATCTCCCCCTCCCACTGTCTCCAAACTAAAGGGAAGCAAAAGGTATCAATTTCAACTCTTTGATGATCCAATTGCTAACAAATTTGTTGATGAAGCGCATAAGAACACCGAGCGTCTCTAAAAGTGGAACAAATGGCAAGACAGAACCATAAAAGCTATAGTAGAGACGGTTAAGAAGCTGAAAACGACGGTTAAGAAGCTAAAGGCAAAACTGAAGATGTCTAGCTCATCAAGCGAAGCGGAGTCTGAAGAGGTAGTTGTGGATTCAGAGGAAAAACAAATATAAGAAGTGGATGCCGAAGCACAAACTCGCCATTCATTCGAAGGAACAATGGGCACTCCAATGGAGAACGATGATCCACCACGAGCTTTTTCCCATGAGCGAAGATGCTACAAAAGGAAAGCCACTCGATCACCTTCCACTAGCGGTTCGAGTAACCCACCACTCATTGTGGAATCTTCCTCACCATCACACTCCAACCAATTCTAGGTATAATTCCAAGGGCTGGCTGCATAAATCCCCCTGTACTTGTTGCACTAAAGCGAATTCCCCCTCAACTATTACGCTCATCACTGTACAACCTAAACACTTAAATTCTTCGCGATACTCTCCAATCTTTAATTTTCTATATAATTAACCCTATCAAATTAAATAAAAAACGACGTTTTCTTAACCAATAATCACGTTTAGTGTGTTTAGGTTATTGGCTGCATAAATCCCCCTATACTTATTGCACTAAAGCGATTTCTCCCCCCAACTATTATGCTCTTCACTGTACAACTTAAACACTTAAATTCTTCGCGATACTCCCCAATCTTTAACTTTCTATATAATTAATCCTATCTAATTAAATCAAAAACGACTTCTACTTAATCAATAATCACGTTTAGGTTATTAGGATGACATTCTCGTTCAAAAAGAGGGTTTCAACCAAACTCTTAAACAAAAAATAAAACAAATAGAGACTAGAGTTTGTGAGAGAAGAGAAGAAGAATAAAGGGGATTTAGGGCAGATTTTGGTGACTGGGTTTGAGGAGAAGAGATCTGAATTTCGTTGTCAAACCCAATCACCAAAATATGCCCTAAATCCCTTTTCTTCTTCTTCTATTCTCTCACGAACCCTAGTCTCTATTTGGTTTATTTTTTGTTTAAGAGTTTGGTTGAAACCCTCTTTTTGAACGAGAATGTCATCCTAGTAACCTAAAAGTGGTTTGACACTACACGCGATTATTGGTTAAGCAGACGTCGTTTTTGATTTAATTAGATAGGGTTAATTATATAGAAAGTTAAAGATTGGAGAGTATCGCGAACAATTTAAGTGTTTAGGTTGTACAGTGAAGAGCGTAATAGTTTGGGGGGGGGGGGGGAAATCGCTTTAATGCAGTAAGCATAGGGGGATTTATGCAGCCAATAACTTAAACGTACTAAACGCGATTATTGGTTAAGCAAACGTCGTTTTTGATTTAATTTGATAGGGTTAATTATATAGAAAAATAAAGATTGGGGAGTATCGCGAAGAATTTAAGTGTTTAGGTTGTACAGTGATGAGCGTAATAGTTGGGGGGAAATCGCTTTAGTACAACAGTACAGGGGGATTTATGCAGCCAACCCTTATTCCAATTCGTCCAAGTTATAAGTTTCTCTTTTCAACTATATTTATGTTCATTTTGTTACTCTTATTTCCATCCTTATTTTCACACTGAGTTGGTGTGATTTAAGTTCGGGGGAGTAGAGTACTTTTTTTTATTTTGGTTTTACTATTTTAGTATTACTATTTTAGTCGAGTACTTTTTGTTATTTTGGTATTCCTATTTTAAGTGTTTTTTATATATTTTTTAATATTTTTGAAGTGTGTTTGAATTTTTTTTTTATATATATCTTGCATATGCATTATAATTATGCATAACATAAAAAAAAAAGAGTCAAACATTTAGATTTGCATTCCATATGCATTGGGGATAATGATTTCAATACTGATGTGATCATGGATAGCACAAGGGACATGGAGCTTGAACCAGAAGGAGATGAGCTTGTAGCTGAGGATGAGCTTATTGCTAAGGAAGCTTTGGTTGCACCAGAAGGACCCATGACTCATTCTAGAGCCAAGAAATTCAACAAAGCCATCGGAGGAATACTTAATCACATTTAGAAGCAATCAAATATCTTGGACCAGGAGGAAGAAGGTATCATTCAAACCTCATTGGTTATGATACATGTCCAAGACAATCAACAAATGGGCAAGTGATCCATTTGTACTCTTTTCCCCTTATCTTTGGTTTTGTCCCAATGGGTTTTCCAAAGTAAGGTTTTTAATGAGGCAATTGGATTACTTCCAAATAACCCATCTTCTTGATTCCAGCCCAGTCCAAAAGGAGAATTCGAATTTTTAGAAGGGGAAGGGTTATTTTTCAAGTTTCAAACTTTGTTTTTAATTCTGCTTATTTTCGAGACAGTTTTGGGAATGTGCCCATGATTTGTCTCTTCTTCTCCTTTATAATTTCGTCCAGGCCTTGTAAAACACTTATCTATCTTTTTATCAAAAACTATTTCAAGTTAGATCATCTTGTTGGTGTGTACTATCCAGCAAAATCCTTGTTTTGTTTTGGTGTGTAATATCCTGAAGAGATCAAGAGGTAAATCAAAGGCTTTTCCGCAACCTTTGTTTGACCATTCAATTCACATCCCTTGTCTTTGAAGATTCATAGTTTCATAGCAGCAAGGCCTATCCTTTCGTTTCTCAACTTAAAAGTGCCAATCTTAGGAGGATCTCATCAAGTGGTATCGTAGCACACTTTGAAAGTTGAGTTTATTTTTCTAAAAAAAACGTTTTTCTTACTGCCCAGTTCATCACTATTTGTGTTGTAGGTTGATAGATCTATCACTTATCTATTGCTTAGAGTTCTGATTTGAGAAATTCGTTTTTGATCAATCTGTGCCTAAAACTAACTCTTCGACTTCAGTTTACATCTGTTACTATAAATCAGATTATTACGTGACTCTTAAGATACTTTTGTTTGTAAGAACTTGTTACTGGTGATCTGCTGTCGATTTCGTTTCAGGAAACATGTCTAAAGATGATGAGGAAACCAACAACAACAACAATTGATTACTAATGGGAAGCTATCTCAGCCCGAATGGAGTAGATGATTAATACCAAAATCGATGCACTTCGTCAGAAACTACAACAAAACTCAGATCGTAAGCAGAACATTTCACAACTAAGGGATGAACAAGAAAGGATCCCTAGGAGGAACAGAGAACAACGTAGACAAGCAAGAGATGTTGGAGCTGATGAATTTTATGGAACTAATAGCAGTTCTTCTCACAGCGATCAAAGAAGACATAGATGTGCATGAGAAGGCAGAGCTTTTCAACAAGATAGTTTTGGTGGTCTTAAACATAGAATTCCCCCATTTCACAGCAAAAACGATCCAGATGTTTATTTGGAGTGGGAGAAGAAAATTGAGTTGGTCTTTCTTTAACTGTCAACACTACACAGAAATCAATAGGGTGCGAGTTGCTGCTACAAAATTTTTTGACTATGCCCTCAGCTGGTGGGATCAGGTTGTAACTTCCAGGAGACGTAATGGAGAATATCTTGTGGAAACATGGACATAAATGAAAAATGATGAAGAAACGGTTTGTGCCCAGACACTATGATATCTATATATTTTACCTATTTTTAGGATACATTTAGCATTAGTTTTTGCATAGTTTGATCCATTGTTCATAGCATTTAGAGTCTTAATATATCTGCTTAGAGCAGTCCACTCGACCACCCCAATTGAGTCAAAGCTTCAATCTCTGTTTTGGCAACTCAAGCGACTAACTCGAGCAGCACACTCGACCACTCCGATCGAGTCAAGCACTAGCTCACCGACTTAACCACTGACTCGAGCCAAGTGATTGAGCTGAGCCAAACCGACTTAGATTCTTATCTTCTTGTGTATTAGGTTTAAACACAAACTCTATAAATAGACCCCCTTGGGTCATTAGCTTAGTATCTCGAGTTTTCTACCTCTAAGTCCCAAAACCACAAAACCTTTCTATCCTTTGTAATTTAGATTTTTGCATTTATGTTATGATTTTGTAAGTTGATTCTTCTTTGCTATATATTGTTTTAGATCCTTGCCTTTATACATTACAAGCTCCTAATTGGCATTATCCCTTTGAGATAATGTGTGATGCTTCAGATTATGCAATCGGAGCTGTTGTAGGACAGAAAATAGATAGAAAGCTACACGTTATCTATTATGCCAGTAGAACACTGGATATAGCCCAAGGGAGATATGCGACAATAGAGAAGGAGCTGCTTGCGGTAGTGTTAGCTTTTGAAAAATTCAGAAGCTATCTAGTTGGTTCCAAGGTGATTGTCTACACCGATCATGCAACTTTGAGGCACATCTATGCAAAGAAAGAGACTAAACCAAGGCTGTTAAGATGGATACTTCTGCTCCAGGAATTTGATATGGAGACTGTAGACAAGAAAGGAATCGAAAATGGAGTAGCTGATTATTTGTCAAGATTGCGAATAGAAGATGAAATTCCCATCAATGATTCTATGCCAGAAGAACAGCTAATGGTCACCACAACTGGATATTATGGAGCAAATGCACTACAGGAAGAGAACTTGCCTTGGTATGCAGATTTGGTTAATTACCAAATCTGTGGGGAGATCCCTAAAAGAATGGATGCATATCAAAAGAAGAAATTCTTTCGAGATCTAAATCACTACTACTGGGATGAACCTTACCTCTACAAAAAAGGTTCATATGGTTTGTTTAGAAGGTGCATAGCTGTAGAAGAGGTACAAGGAGTTTTGTTGCATTGCCATGGTTCTACCTATGGAGGACACTTTGCAACCTTCAAGACAGTCCAGAAAATACTACAGGCTAGTTTATGGTGGCCTACTATGTTTACAGACGCCCACGACTTCATTTCCAAATCTGACGCCTGTCAAAGAATGGGCAACATCAGTAGGAGGAATGAGATGCCTCAGAACCTTATTCTGGAGGTTGAAGTATTTGACGTCTGGGGAATAGATTTCATGGGTCCTTTTAACCCACCATCTTTTGGGAACAGCTACATCTTAGTAGCTGTGGATTATGTTTCCAAGTGGGTGGAGGCAATTTCCAAGCCCAACTAATGATGCTAAGGTAGTAATGAAAATGTTTAAAACCATCATTTTCCCCAGATTCGGAGTCCCTAGAGCTGTTATAAGCGATGGAGGCTCTCACTTCATAAACAAGCTGTTTGAAAATCTTTTGAAAAAATATGGCGTGAAGCACAAGGTAGCAACAACTTATCACCCGCAGACTAGTGGGCAGGTAGAGGTCTCAAATAGACAGATCAAGGCCACCCTTGCAAGAGTTGTAGGGATATCAAAGAGAGATTGGGCAGCCAAGCTTGATGATGTTCTATGGGCGTACAAAACTGCTTTTAAAACCCCCATAGGGAGAACACCATTTCAGCTGCTCTATGGTAAAGCATGCCATCTACCAGTGGAGATTGAGTACAAGGCTATCTGGGCAACAAAGCTTTTGAACTTGGATATCAAAACAGCTCAAGAGAGGAGAGCATTGGATTTCCATGAGCTTGAAGAAATAACACTTGAATCATATGAGAGTTCAAAAATATATAAGGAGAGAACTAAGGCTTTCCATGATAAAAAGATTAAGACCAAGGAACTCAAAAATGGAGATCAAGTACTTCTGTTCAACTCGAGACTTAAGCTCTTTCCAAGAAAGCTAAAGTCGAGATGGTACAGACCATTCATCATCAAAGAAGTGTTACCTTTCGAAGCTATTACATTGGTAAGTAATGAAAGTTCAGAATTCACGGTTAACGGGCAACGGGTTAAGAGCTACATGGCAGATCAAATCATGCCAGAGGGGACCTCGATTCCTCTCTAAGAACCAACCCATGCCTAAAACAGAGTAAAAGTCAAGCTTTAAGACTTTAAACAAGCTCACTTGGGAGGAAGTCCCATGTCTATCCCTGTAAATATTTCTTTAGTTTTTTCTTTTTTTCTTTTTTACCTATTTGTGTTTTTAATTTGTTTTTCTAAAGTGTTGTTGTTACTCAGGCCCTATTCGAGTCACATGCTCGAGCCATCAAATGGTCAGAATCATTGGATCGAGCCATACACTTGATCACGTGTTCAAGACAAGAAGACAAGCCGACAACACTGACTCGATCGGCCCTACTCGAGTCACATGCTCGAGTCAAGGGGACAAGAAGACAAGCCAACGATAGTGACTCGATCGGTCCCACTCGAGTCACATGCTCGCACAAAGGCAAAGCGACCATATAGAGCCTCCAAGAGCCTCATCTTACAAACCCCGGGAGAGAAAACGAAAAGTAAGGCGACCAAAAAAGGAAGAAGGCACAAGCTCGAGTTACAGACCCGAGCACACGCTCGAGCCAGCATACTCGATCCACGCACTCGAGTCAGCATACTCGAGTCTAGCACTCGAACCAGCATACAACAAGGAAAGCATGGAGGACTCGATCACCTACTCCTTCACCCAGCCCTAGAGGTAACTCTCCAACCATCCTTGTATATACCATAGCATTTTTATTTAAGTTTTAATGTCTTATAATTTCTTAAACTTTCCCTTGAATTTCTATTACACAAGAGACTGTGTAATTTAAGTTTGGGGAACATTTGAGATATGTTTTCATCATATTAGCATAATCATCTAAGGCATAGAAAAAACCAAAAAAATTAGTGTTGCTCATTTAGGATTGCTGCATTTGCATTGGGAGATTATGATGATTATAACTTTATAAGCACTCTGATTCCTTAAATAATATCAATGCCCAAGTTAGTAGTTGTCTGATGCATGTTGATTGAGTTTGAAGTTAAGATAGCACCATACTTTGAATGTATAATCTTATATTCTTGTCTTGATTGAAACATGTTGTGATCTGATGCTATTTTCTATATATTTGAACCTAATCCTGATAGATAATTATCTTGATATGCATTGAATTTGAACTCGTGGATACCATATACATACTTGGGTTTTCTTTCACCTTTTCACCACTCTTGCTAATCCAAGTAGCTGATTTCCATCGTTGGATCAGTTTCCCACACCCTTAACCTATCTTGTTTTCAAGCCAATTGAGATTTCTGTGTGTTAGGCCTATTTTTCGGATTGAGCTTGGTAGAACGTGTTAGGTTTGAGCCGACAAGAGTAGTTTCTTATGTAGTTCTAGTCCACGTTTTCTGGACTGGATAAGACTAGGAAGGAACTTCATTCTGGGTTTGGGAATGTTCAATACTCTAAAAAACGGGTAAGAGTCCTTAGAAGGAGAAGTGTGATACAAAGAGTATATGTTCTAGTAAAGGATTTGGGAATGTATTGAGAAAAGAAAAAGATTGGTTCTGATCAAATAAAGAAAGATAGAAAAAGAAGAGAAAGCAAAATGCTTAATATGTCTTGTTTAATAAGTAGAAAAGAGAACCAACGTAAGAAATCCCAATCCGCTAGAAGAAATTAAAATGAAGAAGAAGAATGAATATACAAAATTAGATCATTCTGGGTTAGAATAGGATGGTTAAAAATGTTTATGTACCTTTGGGTAGATAGGATCCTATTCTTGTATGCATAGATTGGTCCTTACCTTTAGCATTCTTCTAAAGCTCAGTCCATTTTATGAGAGATCCTTGTTCTGATTTGTAAAACCACTTGAAAAAGAGACCAACTTTGTTTTTTAAACCTTTACCCTTAGCCAAATGAGTTCAATGAATGTGCACAACTTGATTCATGGTTTCTGCTTAAATGAATGTTAAAGGAATTGGTGGATTTGAATGCATGTATAGGTTGAGATTGGATTAAGCTTTTGTTGTGAAGTGTATGGCTAAAGTCTTATAAGTATAACTCATTCACTTTGCCTCTTAGAATTATTAACTTGGACATTGATTTTAATTACTCTATCAGCTTGCTTTGGTTATGAATCCCCATTTTCAAACCTCTTCTCCAGCTTATATCTTGTCTGTTTGCTTGAGGGCAAGCAAAGACTAAGTTTGGGGGAGTTGTATCTATTTTTAGCATACAATTAACATTAGTTTTTGCATAGTTTGATCCATTGTTCATAGCATTTAGAGTCTTAATATATCTGCTTCGTGTACATAGAGATTCTTGCATTAGGATTGCAAGAAGAATGGATGCAAGGAGCTGGGATAATTTCTGGGAAATTGGTCGAGACATGCACCAAGAGTGTGACTCGAGCAGTCCACTCGACCACCCCAATCGAGTCAAAGCTTCAATCTCTGTTTTGGCAACTCAAGCGACTGACTCGAGCAGCACACTCGACCACTCCGATCAAGTCAAGCACCAACTCACCAACTCACCGACTTAACCACTGACTCGAGCGATGCACTCGAGCCAAGTGATCGAGCTGAGCCAAACCGACTTAGATTCTTGTCTTCTTGTGTATTAGGTTTAAACACAAACTCTATAAATAGACCCCCTTGGGTCATTAGCTTAGTATCTCGAGTTTTCTACCTCTAAGTCTCAAAACCACAAAACCTTTCTATCCTTTGTAATTTAGATTTTTGCATTTATGTTATGATTTTGTAAGTTGTTTCTTCTTTGCTATATATTGTTCTTAGATCCTTGCCTTTATATATTACAAGTTTTATAGTTTTCTGGGTTTGTGTTCTTGAGTAATTTATTTCTGGGTTTGTGTTTTTAAGTGTTCTTGAGTATTTTAATTTTGATTTATGTTTTTCAGTATGATTTCTTGTTTGACTTTTTTAAGCATGCTAGTTTCTAAGCTTGAGTAGTTCTTAGGATTCTTGAGGATGGGATAGATAAATGAGAAGTCTTAGTCTCCTGGGGGTTCTTAAACACTTTTCTAGTTCTGATTCACTCTGAGATATAAGTCCTCAGAACCATTGGTTCTGAGTTGTGAATCAAAGAACTAGAAAAGTCTTATATTTGTATAAATCCCTTCTGGATTAGTGTTCTTAATGATAGTTTCTCTTTGATCATTTGGAACTAGAACCCAAACATTTCCACATCCAAAAGATGTCTGGTGAAATGTTTGATCAACTGATTCCAAGAGATTTACATATCTAGCCCAAGAAATTGGTTGTCTGGAGTGTTTATTGACTTTAATAAATTGGAAATAACTTGGTATTGATAGCTTCTATCACGAGAGTGGATTAGCTAGGCTTTGATGTTTATTGTCTAGGGATTAGCTTTGTATGAGTTTATTAAGTACCTCAGGTAGATTAAGAGGACTCACTAATCAATAAACCCCATCCTTAGGATCTGTTATCATTTGATTACTTACTAGACTTTCATTGATAACTGTTGTTTACATCTGTTCTATCTTAGTACTTGTTCTGTAAGTTTCATTTAAAGTCTTTTGTTTCTTGTTCAATTAGGTTGATAGATAAACCTTTTCTTATTTGGCTTAACTTGTTTAATATGATTACATCTTGATTGTTAGCATCACACCCATTTGGATTGATACATATTGTACTACAATGAATGTGCATTAGGAATTGAACCTAAGTATGAAAAATACTAAACAATTTTCTAGCTTAGATTCACTCTGAGACATAAGTCCTCAGAACCATTGGTTCCTGAGTTGTGAAACAAAGGACTAGAAAAGTCGTGTATCACACTACCATCAGGAACTTCATCAAAAGCTGAGGAGACTTACTCAAGGAAACCGTGCTGTAGAAGAATACTACAAAGAAATGGAGACTCTGATGCTGCAAGCTGATATATCTAAGGACAAAGAAGCTACCATGTCCAGATTTCTTGGTGGTTTAAATAGAGACATCCAGGACAACTTGGAGATGTAGCATTACGTGGAATTAGAAAAATTGCTACATAAAGATATTCTGGTGGAAGAATAGCTTAAAAGAAAGAGAGCTTCTCGTTCTAGTTATGGAGCAGGAACGTCTAGACCAAGCTTTCAGAAAGAGGAGAAGCCAAATTATCCAAAGGAACTCAAGCAGACCATAGTTCCAAAAGTTGAGACTAAACTGTATAATGCAGCTCAAGATAACAAAGGCAAAGCTGAGGTTACTACAAACAGAATGCGTGATGTAAGTTGTTTTAAGTGCCATGGAAGAGGACATTATGCAAATGAGTGCTCCAACAGAAAGGTTATGGTTTTGTTTGAAAATGGTGAAATAAAATCAAAGGATGAAAAACCAGAGCCATTTTCATCATCAGAAGAATATGAAGAGAAACCAACTCAAGGAGAATTATTAGTATCCAGGAGATCTTTGAGCATTGAAACAAAGGCTGGAGAGAAGGAGCAAAGGGAGAATCTGTTCCATACAAGATGCATTGTCCAAGGCAAAGTTTGCAGCCTTATCATTGATGGAGGAAGCTGTACCAACATGGCTAGTGATTTAATGGTTAAGAAGCTTGGGTTGAAGGTGATGAAGCATCCAAAGCCATACAAGCTCCAGTGGCTCAATGAAAGTGGAGAAATTAAAGTAAATAGTCAAGTCTTAGTGCCTATAGCCATTGGGAAGTATGAGGACGAAATCCTATGTGATGTGTTACCAATGGAGGCTGGTCATATACTACTTGGGAGGCCTTGGCAATCAGATAGGAAGGTAATTCATGATGGATTCACTAAACGCCATTCGTTTGAGTTTAAAGTCAGAAAAATAGTTCTGGTTCTAGTGACACCACAAGAAGTTTACAAGGATCAGATGCATCTAAAACAAAAGGACGAACGAGTTTCTAAGCATTTAAACTTCTTTGTGAAGGCTGGTGAGGTTAAGAAAGCTTTATTTTCAAAACAGCCAATGTTATTGTTTGTTTTTAAAGAAGCTCTCATGAGCTTAACTGACCTTGCACCAGTGCTGCCGAGTGAGATGATCTCTCTTTTACAGGATTATGAGGACGTATTTCCTGTAGATAATCCAGTAGGGTTACCACCTATCCGAGGGATTGAGCATCAAATCGATTTTGTGCCAGGAGCTTCACTACCAAACCGTCCAGCTTATAAAACTATTCTTGTAGAAACAAAAGAGTTGCAAAAGCAAGTAAAGGAGCTCATGGAGAAATGACATATCAGAGAGAGCATGAGTCCGTGTTCTGTACCAGTTCTACTTATGCCTAATAAAGATGGCAGCTGGCGCATGTGTGTTGATTGTAGAGCAATCAACAATATTACGGTGAAGTATCAACATCATATTCCTAGATTAGATGATATGTTTGATGAATTGCATGGTTCTAGCATCTTTTCTAAGGTTGATCTTAAAAGTGGTTATCATCAGATTAGGATGAAAGAAGGTGATGAATGGAAAACAGCCTTTAAAACTAAGCATGGGCTATATGAATGGTTTGTTATGCCATTTGGGTTAACAAATGCACCTAGTACTTTCAGGAGCCTAATGAATCATGTTCTGAGGGCATACATAGGAGTATTTGTTGTGGTTTATTTTCATGATATCTTAGTCTATAGCAAGAGTTTAGATGAGCATGTTGAGCATCTGAATTTGGTCCTAAGTGTTCTTAGGAAAGAAAAACTCTTTGCTAATCTTAAGAAATACACTTTTTGCACAAATAACCTTGTGTTCCTAGGTTTTGTTGTAAGTGCAGATGGAATCAAGGTGGATGAAGAAAAGATCAAAGCTATTAAAAAATAGCCAAGTCCAAAAACCGTAGGAGAAGTGAGGAGCTTCCATGGTCTTGCTGGATTTTATAGGAGATTTGTGAAGGACTTTAGCACCATTGCCGCCCCACTTACTGAAATTATCAAGAAGGACATTGGGTTTAAATGGGGACAAGTCCAGGAAGATGTGTTCAGTCCTTAAAAGAGAAGCTTACTCATGCACCTGTTCTAACTTTACCAGATTTCCTTAAAACGTTTGGAATTGGAGCTTTCTTAATGCAGGATAAGAGACCTATTGCTTATTTCAGTGAAAAGCTTGGAGGGCCACCTTAAACTATCCAACATATGACAAGGAGTTATATGCACTAGTTCGAGCCTTACAAACATGGCAGCATTACTTGTGGCCTAAGGAGTTTGTTATACACACTGATCATGAATCTCTCAAGCATTTGAAAGGTCAACAAAAACTAAACAAGAGACATGCCAGGTGGGTTGAATTCATTGAGACATTTCCTTATGTCATCAAATACAAACAAGGTAAGGATAATGTAGTTGCTGATGCATTATCCCATGCATCCCGAATGTACTTCTTACTCTCAACTCTTGAAGCAAAATTGTTAGGATTTGAACAGCTTAAATCCTTATATGAATCTGATTCAGATTTTAAAGAGATATATCAATCTTGTGAGAAATTTGCCTCTGGTCGATACTACAGGCATGATGGATTTCTATTTTATAAAAATCGTTTGTGTGTGCCTAACTGCTGTGTTCGAGAATTGCTTGTTAGGGAAGCCCATGGGGAAGGTTTGATGGGGTATTTCGGAATTACCAAGACACTTGATATGGTCAAATTAATACCCTAAAAGTAGTAAAACAGTAGCTGCAGTAAAGTAGGGGCCGAACCAAAGAGACTCAATAAATCACTCAATAGATTATCTAGATTCAAATTAAGCTAAGTCAATCAAGTATGCAGAAAACAAATAGCTAAGTAAAGAAAGGTTGTAAACCAATGGAGAAATATAGGCCTAGGGTAATTTTTAGGAAATCAAGGAATGTAGATAAATCAATCAAATAGAGTTCCGATTGTGCACTGTTCTTGAACTCAAATCCCTAAGCTATAATTAACCAACTTTCACTGTGAAAACTATCTAAGTCTCTTAGAATTCCAAATTCCTTTGCAAATCCTAAAGATCTAAACCAGCTTTATAGCTCAAGTTTAACTAAATCAAATTTCTTTGCACATAATTATTTTGCTCACCCTAGGTTCTGTCAGGTTATCAATCTCGATTTCGTAACTAATTAATAATCCTAAGATCTAAATTCCAGATTCGTCAACCTAGAACTAGCTTTGAGAACTACCTATGGTGAAAAACTTAATTGATTATAAATCCTAAAAGATCAATCTATCTAACAAGCCATGAAATCCTCTGTGAGATAACCCTAAACCTAAAGTGGATCTACTTAGACATGGAGATTCATGAAAACAACATGATTGAATAAATATCAATAATAAAGTAATCAAAAGGTAAAAAAGAGGTTCCAAAACTTCTCCCGAAGGAACATAGTTCTGACTTGTCTCCTCTCAAAAGCAAAAGCAAAAGTGTATGCAAAGCGTATCCTCAAAAGTGGCTGAAAAACCTAATTTATAAGCTAAAAACACGTTAGGGGCTTTACTATAGATAATAGAGTCTTCTAGGCCAAGTTACAGAATCTTCAGATTTGTAAAATCACGATTTACTCTTTTGCTATAGTGGGTATCGATCGACACCGGTAATAGTGTCAATCGACACCAGGATTCTGTGCTCGCCAGACTGGACTGTCTTCACAAAAACTGGCATAACTTTTGATCGCACTGTTGGAATAGCCTCAAACCACTTTCAAATGAAAGCAACTCCATTGATCTATCTTGTGTCCAAATTTGAGCTCAATCCCTCGGTGGGAAAGTCTTCAACGAACGCCAAAAAGCTCTAGAATGCTCCAAAAACTCCAATTAAGCTCCAAACATGCTAAAACCTGAAAAGACCCTAAAAGACTCCGAAAACAATAGAAAGACTCGATAAAAGGACTTATATCATGGTCAAACAAAGGTAAAAACCATGATATATCAACTCCCCTAGACTTAGCCTTTGCTTGCCCTCAAGTAAACAGAAAACAAAACCAGAGAAAGAGGTTTGAAAACACGGAGACTCACTTGTTTTTGAAACACTGCAATGACCATTTTTCCTTATGTCTTCTCATCACTTTACCAGTTCCAGATCTAACCACCATGTACTTCTCCGTAGACATTCACAGTCTTCCTAGAACCCACACATAATCTCGCAGCTTTATCCATAAAAACTATCATCGCCAGTTTCATCGATGTAATCAATGTTCAAGAACCTTCTAGATTCTTTCCCATACAATATCATGACAAAAGAACTACCCGCAATTTTCACTCTTTTTGGTATTTTTCTCTCCCCTAGACTTGTTTCTGATCATATTTTTTCTCTTTTTTTATGCTATGCATATACACATTAAGGTCTGAGACGCGAGTATTGATGGTGTTTGCCACCGAATCCCTGGTTCTTCCCTCCCTATGTAACAAAGGTGTAGGCGAATAGTGGTATCAGGGGAAATTTTCCTAACCTCGCTTCCAACCGTTGTGTGATCATTCTTTCACAAGTAGAATAATGGGATTGCTGGAAATTTTCCTAACCCTCTACTCAGAAAAAAATCATTTCATCTTCTTATGCTCTTATTTATTAACTTATATCAGGGGAGAGAGATACCATTACTTTAAACACATGGGTTCCTTTGTCAGATATGAATGATGAATCAAGCTCTAAGAACACTAACCACATCGTTGAAGTGAAAAATTTTGGCTCACGTTTTGATGAATTCCGCTGGAAACATGGGTATACTCTAGTCATTTGGTCAGCCTTTGGATTTTTCATTAGTCCGATCTGAAAGACTGGTTCTGTAACAATGGATACTCAGAAGCAAAGTCAAGACAATAGATTCAAAAAGCAAGATCATAATCTCCAACAAAATTTGACTCAATAAAACAATTTTGACACAAAAACAGCTGACTCTAAGAAAAACAAACACAATGTTAGCAACTACCTCCCCCAGACTTGAACAACACTGTCCCCAGTGTTATCTAGTCTAGAGATGGCAAAAGAAACAAAAGAACTGTGTGAATTGGGGAAAATCGAAGAAGTTACCCGAGATGGTGATGAGTGTCGATCAACACAACACTAGTATCGATTGATACCAAACGTTGGTCGATACAGAGACTCCTTTTCATCGTTCCTTAGTTGCTAATTCATGCAAAACACAAGACAAAAAACCAAAAACACAAAAACAAAAGAAATAAAAGAACATATATACAGACTTACCAGTGGATTGCCTCCCGCCAAGCGCTTGTTTTACGTCACTAGCTTGACTTTGGCTCAGCTATCAGTCAGAGCGAGATTGAGAACTTATTCCCAGGCAAGTTCTACAACTAGACACTTCCAGATTCAAAGTTATGCTCAACATGCTCTCTACAACATCCTTTCCTTTCTCTTTCAGCTCTGAAGTAAAGATAACTCTAACCTTAGAGAATGGTTTTGAGGTTCCCTTGCACTTCACCTTATATTCAATCGAATCTCCATCACACTTCTGAGAGGTTAGAGTGACATGGGAAGCTCTCTCGACTCTTTCATTCTTCACCTCTTTCTTAGCCTTAACCTTTTTGATGTCTCTCTTGGTGATGATAGAAGGGCCATCTAAAACATCTATGACAGTTGGCTCATAATAAGGCTCGTACAAAAGAAAAATCAACAACATCTCTCCTATGAAAAAAGTGATGCAAGAAACATGTGTGGGAGCTCCTCCAGTAGGAATGGCTTTGTAGTAGACCTCTTTGTCAATGTAAGAGAACGAAATTCGCCTACTAGGTGTGTCCATAATCGCAAAAGCTGTAGCAATAAATGGTCTTCCAAGAATCAAAGGTGTACTAGATCTTGGACTCATTTCCACAACCTGAAAATCAGTAGGAACCAGACAATCTCCTACTTTAACGAGCAAATCATGGAATGTACCGTATGAGAGCGAGGTGGAAGAGTTCGCGAATGTAAGAGGCATCTCAGGAGATCGAATATCAGCTCCCAATCTCTCTGCAATTGTCCTTGACATGACATTGACGCTAGAACCTGAATCAACAAGAGATTCTTTGAATTCAACTCTAGAAATAGAGCATAGAACCTAAAATTTCCCTTGGTCTTCTCTCTTAGTCAATTGCTTCAATGGTGGGGTGATTTTTGCCTTGATGAAGAATGCCTGGATCTCTTCTAGAGTTTCTCTGCAATCTCAGAAGTGACTAAGCAAAGGGCGGTATTCCAAAGCTTCTTCAAAAGACAACGTATGGGGAATCTACCTTACCATCTTCTCAAAACTGAGCAACTTCTCTGCAGATATGGGACCTCTGAGGTGTCTATGTGGTATAGGATATGACACCTTATGCTTGTAAACCCTTTCCTCGATAATCTTGGATGTTTTCACAATTTCAGGCTCAGTCTAAGAGGGGTGTCGATCAATACCAGATGATTGTCGATCGATACTGGGCTTCTACGTCATCTTTACAGGTTGGTGTCGATCGATACTGCTGGTTTTGAGTTATCCCGTGAAAGTATATGCACTGGTGTCGATCGATATTGGGTGATGTCGGTCAACACTGATGTATCAGGTCCAAAATCACCTCTTGTGGTGATTGCATTGACGTGTTCATTGTGTGCATGAACTATCTTTCCCTTGACAGCTGCTGAAGTCTAAGCTATTTGAATTTCCAGCATCTTCTGATGAATGTTGAGAAGCTCAATTTTCCCATTCAGATCTGTGTACATAGCATCCATCTTCCCGTTAAAATCCACTGTCATCTTCTGTTGTCCCTCAAGAATTTGTTCAAGCATAGATTCAACCTTGTTTTCTAGGCATTTGGGCAGCGGAGTATGGTAAGATGAACTCTCGTAGGTGCGAGAGTAGTTGCTGCTCTGGACTGGATTATGTAGATACTAATTTGTTTCAAAACCAGCTGGTTTGTTGTTCTATTGGTATTGAAATCTCTGACTTTGAAAACCAGCACCACCAATGTAGTTAACATCTTTCACCTCATCCTCATCAGCAAAGTGAACAGCTTTATTCGTCTTACCCATCAGGAGATTGTGCACTGAATCCAGCTTGGCTTGAACCTCGGCAATCTACAATCCATCAATGTTCCCGTTCTGCTTTTTCCGCTCTAAGTCGGCATTCTTGGTGCTATTGCTAGATGCCAAGTTCTTGATCAGCACATAAGCATCATCGAGATATCTTGTGTTGAAATTTTCATTGCTCGCAGCATCCAGAGCCATCTGATACCTCCAATCAATCCCTCGGAAGAAAATACCCAGCAACTGAACTTGAGTGAACCCATGATGTGGACAATCCCTCTGATATGACCTAAATCTGATCCAAACAGCCTTAAACACCTCAGTTGGTTTCTGAGAAAATTGGGAGATCTTGTTCCTGAGCTCTTCGGATCTAGCATCATCATAGAAATTATTCAAAAACGCAATCTTAGTCTCCTCCCAAGTAGTCAGAGATCCAGGAGAAAACTGCTTAAACCAATAAGCTGCATCTCCACCAAGAGAGTATGGGAAGAGCTTACAGAGGAGGTAATCATTGGATACTCCATTGTACTTGATGCTAGTGACGAAGTCCTCAAACCTCTCAATATGATCCATGGGATGCTCATAAAGAACACCGTGAAAAGGGTGCTAGCCCACGAGTGTGAAGTATGCAGGTTTGAGCTCAAAGTCTTTCCTCTGAAAAGTGGGGAGATGAATCGCAGATCGATTGGCATAAAACTGATCGGGTCTGTTGTATTCTCCAATCGTCATACCACGATCAACCAGAGCATTCCCATCGTTCTGGACAACCTCGTTAGCTACAGGTGCAGGGATAATGACGTTCCCCTCTGCATTAAGCCGTTGTCCTTGCGGATTACATAGATGACCTTCCTAGTCTCTCAAAACTCTAGCTTCATCACAAACCAAAACCACTGGATTGTTCATCTCTGCTAGCCTCTTTGTTCTCCTGGTTTCGCGATTAGGCATACACCTGAAACACAAAAACAGAAAGAAACAAAAAAAAGCGTAAGTAACCAAAAATAAAAAGAAAAACACCGAGTATCGATCGATACCAATGAACTTAGTCGAAACTCTAATCTAAAATCTAATGGTGAAATTGAGTCCCCGGCAACGGCGCCAAAATTTGATATGCTCAAATTAATACCCTGAAAGTACTAAAGCAGTAGTTGTAGTAAAGTAGGGATCGAACCACAGAGAATCAATAAATCACTCAATAGATTATCTAGATTAAAATTAAGCTAAGTCAACCAAGTATGCAGAAAACAAATAGCTAAGTAAGGAAAGGTTGTAAATCAATTGAGAGAATATAGGTCTAGGGTAATTCTCAGGAAATCAAGGAATGTAGATAAATCAATCAAACAGGGTTAGATTGTGCACGGTTCTTGAACTCAAATCACTAAGCTATAATTAACCAACTTTCGTTGCGAAAACTATCTAAGTCTAAATCCTAGAATTCCAAATTCCTTTGCAAATCCTAAAAATCTAAACCAGCTTTAATGTCCAAGTTTGATATGTTCACAAAATAACTAAAAATTTCTTTGCAGATAATTATTTTGCTCACCCTAGGTTCTGTCAGGTTATCAATCTCACTTTCGTAACTAATTAATAATCCTAAGATCTAAATTCAAGATTTGTTAACCTAGAATTAGCTTTGAGAACTACCTATGGTGAAGAACTTAATTGAATATGAACCCTAACAGATCAATCTATCTAACTAGCCATGAAATTCTTTATGAGATAACCCTAAACCTAAAGTGGATCTACTTAGACATGGAGATTAATGAAAACAACATGACTGAATAGATATCAATAATAAAATAAGCAAAAGGTAACAAAGAGGTTCCAAATCTTCTCCCGAAGGAACAGAGTTCTGACTTGTCTCCTCTCAAAAGCAAAACCAAAAATGTAAGTAAAGCGTATCCTCAAAAGTGGCTGAAAAACCTAATTTATAAGCTAAAAACACGTTTTGGGCTTTATTATAGATAATAGAGTCTTCTGGGCCAAGTTACAGAATCTTCAGATTTGTAAAATCACGATTTTCTCTTTTGCTACAGTGAGTATCGATCAACACAGGATTTTGTGCTCGCCAGATTGGACTGTCTTTACGAAAACTGGCATAACCTTTGATCGCACCATTGGAATAGCCTCAAACCACTTCCAAATGAAAGCAAATCCATTGATCTGTCTTTTGTCCAAATTTGAGCTCAATCCATCGGTGGGAAAGTCTTCAGCGAACGCGAAAAAGCTCCAGAATGCTCCAAAAACTCCAATTAAGTTCCAAACGTGCTAACACCTGAAAAGACCCTAAAAGATTCCGAAAACAATAGAAAGACTCGATAAAAAGACTTATATCATGGTCAAACACAGGTAGAAACCATGATATATCAACACTTGAGGTAATGCAAGATCATTTTCAATAGCCACAAATGACAAGAGATGTTGAAAGAATTTGTGAAAGGTGTGTCACATGTAAACAGGCTAAGTCTAAGGTTCAACCCCATGGTTTGTATACTCCTCTTCCTATTCCTACTCATCCTTGGAATGATATCTATGGAATTCGTGGTTGGATTACCTAGGACTAGGACAGGAAAGGTTTCTATCTTTATGGTTGTTGACAGTTTTCTAAGATGGCACATTTCATAGCTTGTCACAAAACTGATGATGCATTGCATATTGCTAATCTGTTCTTCAAAGAGATAGTTTGTTTGCATGGAATGCCTAGAACTATAGTTTTTGATAGAGACACTAAGTTTCTTAGCTATTTCTGGAAAACATTATGGTCTAAGTTGGGAACTAAGCTATTGTTTTCAACTACATGTCACCCACAAACTGATGGACAAACAGAAGTACTTAATAGAACCTTGTCTACTCTCCTGCGTGCATTAATCAAAAAGAACTTAAGAACTTGGGAAGATTGTTTGCCACACATTGAGTTTGCATATAACTATTTTGTGCATTATGCTTCTAAGTATTCTCGTTCTAGATTGTGTGTGGTTTTAACCCAATATCTCCTTTGGATCTAATCCCTTTGCCTTAGAGTGAAAGAACTAGCATAGATGGGAAAAAGAAGGTTGATCTAGTCAAACAAATTCATGATAAAGCCAGGCAGAACATAAAGGAGAAAACTAAGCAGTATACTAAGCAAGCCAACAAGGGAAGGCGCAAACTAATCTTTGAGGTTGGAGATCAAGTTTGGGTACACCTAAGAAAGGAGCGATTCTGAGCTGAAAGAAAGTCCAAGTTGATGCCAAGAATTGATGGTCAATTCAAAATAACAAGGAGGATCAGTGACAATGCTTATCAACTTGATCTACAAGGTAAGTATAATGTAAGTTCTAGCTTCAATGTTTCTGACTTAGTTCCTTTTATTATAGATGATCCAGATTTGAGGTCAAATCCTTTTCAAGAGGAGGGGGATGATATGATCATGGATAGCACAAGGGACATGGACCAGAAGGAGATGAGCTTGTAGCTGAGGATGAGCTAATTGCTAAGGAAGCTTTGGTTGCACCAGAAGGACCCATGACTCGTTCTAGAGCCAAGAAATTCAACAAAACCATCGGAGGAATACTTAATTACATTTGGAAGCAATCAGATATCCTGGACCAGGAGGAAGAAGGTATCATTCAAACCTCATTGGTTCTGATGCAGGTCCAAGACAATCAACAAATGGGCAAGTGATCTATTTGTACTTTTTTTCCCTTATCTTTGGTTTTTTCCCAATGGGTTTTCCAAAGTAAGGTTTTTAATGAGGCAATTGGATTACTTCCAAATAACCGATCTTGTTGATTCCAGCCCAGCCCAAAAGGAGAATTCGAATTTTTATAAGGGGAGGGTTATTTTTCAAGTTTCAAACTCTGTTTTTAATTCTGCTTATTTTCGAGACAGTTTTGGGAATGTGCCCATGATTTGTCTCTTCTTCTCCTTTATAATTTCGTCCAGGCCTTGTAAAACACTTATCTATCTTTTTATCAAAAACTCTTTCTAGTTAGATCATCTTGTTGGTGTGTAATATCCAGCAAAATCCTTGTTTTCTTTTGGTGTGTAATATCCTGAAGAGATTAAGCGGTAAATCAAAAGCTTTTCCGCAACCTTTGTGTGACCATTCAATCCACATCCCTTGTCTTTGAAGCTTCACAGTTTCATAGCAGCAAGGCCTATCCCTTCGTTTCTCAACTTAAAAGTGCCGATCTTAGGAGGATCTTATCAAATACCATATATAAGTTTAACCTTATGATTTAATTCAAAGCCCTTTCTCAAAGTTAAGCGTTGCATTAGTCAATTTTGAAAATTCGGTAAAGCTTTCAAAGATTCTCACAAAAGCTCTTAAACAACTCTATGAATTTGGATTTAATTTGAGTATAATCTTCTCGCTCAGGGAGTCTAAATACGTTCTCATGATATGACATTTGGGTTTTCTTATCC
The DNA here is from genome assembly GCA_004349715.1 of Crucihimalaya himalaica. Classification (NCBI taxonomy): domain Eukaryota; kingdom Viridiplantae; phylum Streptophyta; class Magnoliopsida; order Brassicales; family Brassicaceae; genus Crucihimalaya; species Crucihimalaya himalaica. The sequence goes on from SMJT01000089.1 coordinate 613,364, forward strand.
ACTTCACCACGCTTTTGCTAACCCGAATGGTTTCCTTACCCTCAACCCTTACCATTTCTTTCATACCATGCATTGATTGTTGAGTGAACCTTTTGTTGTTAATGATGTGCTATAATTTCCAAAATCTAAAAAGTATTGAGAACGACAAAGGATCACCTCTCGTTTTAGCTAGCTCATGGAACAGTGGGAAACTGGCAATTAGTTAGGGAATGAAAAGATATAGGTGATTAGATTGAATATTGGGGTTTTGGGAAAATGAGGTGAATGGAGGAAAGAAAGGATGGATCATTAGCCTAAAAATAAAAAAGTCCCTAGAGAATAAAAGTTATAAGAAAAATGCTCTTAGTCTCTAAGTGCAAAAGATTATGTTAGTTTCCCACAAGAAAAAGAATTAAATCAAAGAGATAAAAGAAAAATAATAAGAGTTAAGAAAAAGTTGAGGAGGTTACCAAAAGATAAAAGGCTTTGATCATGGGAGTTGAGGTTTGGGGTAGAAGTAGTGTTTTGAATCATAGGACGGGTAGAACAACGGAGGTATGACTTTGTATGCATCAATTGTTCTCGGTCTTAGATAGATTTTGCATTTGTCTAGCACCCCCTTACTTGAGAGTAAACCACCATAAAATTTTAGAAACCACCTCAAAAGACCTTCATCCAAACCTAATGAGAACGATTTGAATTCCCTTCGCGAGACCACACTTGATGCTTTAATGAATGTTAAAGAGTTGTTTGGAGTTGATTGTGATATTTTCATGTTGTATATAGAGAGTACAAAGAACTAGAAGTTTAGACTTATGCAACATTTAACTTTCTTAGAGGACTTTGCATTACATCCTTTGCTTAAACTTTTTGGTTATGAATCCCCATCCGTTATTTCACTCTCCTTCATCTTTACAAATGTTTGCTTGAGGACAAACAAAGGTTTAGTTTGGAGGAGTTGATGTATGTATATATTTCATGCATTTAGAGTATGTTTTCATCACATTTTGTACATATATAAGTAAATTTTGTATCATTTGTAATGATTTTATCTTCATTAGGTTCATGAGTTTCGTCTTAGAGTCCTAGGTGTATATACTTGCATTTGCTTTCTGATTTCTTTCTTTTTTGTGTATTTAGGACTTGGTGATACTTGGATGAACCAATTGGAAGCAAAGAAGGAGTGAAATCAAGCCATGAAGACGGAAAAAGGAAAGAAGGAAGTCCAACAAGGAAGCTAACAACTCGGACATGAGTATCGACCCACTTATCGACCACATACGGGTCGATAATTATGAAGCACAAACGCATCAATTCCTTGAAGATCGCATCGACCGACGTACCGAGCAAACACAGATCGATAAGGTTGGTATCGATCCACTTATCGACTGTATACAGGTCGATAATTCTAAAGCCAAATTGTGTCAATTCCTGAGCACTCCTATCGACCCATATATTGACCAAAACAAGGTCGATACGGGTGTTATCGACCCATGTATCGACCGTATACGGGTCGATACCGATGTATAATTTTTTTAAATTACGATTTTTTCTCCTTTTTGTAACCACTTTTAGACCACTTTTAGATAGTTCTGAGTTCTAAAAACAAAAAAGCGTCTTTCTCTCTCTAGATTTTAACCTTTGTAATCATTACATCTTTTTAATCTATGGTTTGATCTTTTCTTGGATATGGTAGATTAGGATGATTCTTGACTTGTTCTTGATGTTTAGGAACTAGATTATGTGATTTTTTACTCATTGAGTGTTCTTAATGCTAAGTTAGCCTTGATCATGTTGATTTTGATGGTATTGGTTTTTCATACCCGAAATGTGAATTATGAATTGCTTGATTGAATTCAATGAGTGCTTTTCACATCCTATCCAACGAAAGTTGATGAGTAGGGTGAATTGTGGCTAGTTAGACTTGATATTAATGCTCAATCAATTATCAGGTTGCGAACGAAAGTCCTTGTCAATTGGTAATTGATTGTAGGGGTTAGTACCACGACAATGGACTAATCTTTAGTAGTGTTCTAAGGCTAAAGGACTAGCTTAATTGAATGTTTGAACATCTTGAATAAGTTAGGAGTCATCCGAAGTCGATAACCTTACTCAAGGGCTCGTTTGTTTATTATCGTTTAACAACCGCAAAACTGTAATTCATGTTTGATTGATTGTTTAAGCTTTAAATTGAGTTGTTATAATCATGTTATTTGTTTTCGTTTATATTTTTAGTGTTGCTCTGTTTTTATCTGTTTTTATTTTTGCATTTACATTTCCATCTTCAATTGTTACTAGTTCGATTAGTGATTCACCAAAAACATAAAAACCATATTAGCTTAGCTTAAGTGAAATCTTGTATTCTTGGTGTGTTGTTCTTGTTTCCGTGTGGATTCGATACCCAACGTGCTATAACGATACGCCATTATTATTGTTGTTGTGTGCACATCGGGTTAATTGGTGTGCTAGAGCATAAAAACTCAAACTATCATTCTTTCAGAAATTTTCAAAGTGGTTTATCTTTTTCAAGATTTTAGCTTTCCATCCTTGCATTTATTTAATCAACTCGGATCACATGTGTTGGCTCAATGGCTCCAGCGCTCTGTGACCGGCCAAAAAAAAATGAATGAATATAAAAGAAGACATTCAATGTTCTTTTTATTTTTTTGGTTAACGGGGTTTTCTTGCATTAAATAGAATAGAAGTTTATGGATACAATAGTTAAAATTTTAAACGTTGGATGTAGAGAAACAGTTTGAATCATAAAATCCTTGGCCAAGTAGCTTGCAGGTAGTTGGCTGCCAATAAGTGCATCCACAAAGAGCATTCAAGTCTCTGATCACCAAAGTTAAATAGAATAGAAGTTTATGCATACAATATTTATAATTTGAAAGGTTGGATATGGATACACTCACACACAGTTTGAACCATAAATCCTTGGCCAAGTAGTTTGGAGGTAGTTGGCTGCCAATAAGTTTATCCAGAAGGAGCATTCCAAGTCTCTGAAACCTAACTTTAACTAGCTGCATCCATAAATTTCAATGTAATTCAACATATACAAAGGATCTCCAAAAAAAATGAATACATACAAAAAGGCATTCAATTTGTTTTACATCTGATCTTGAGAGAGGCCCTCTGAAATGAATGCATGACCAGTAGTCAGTAGATACGTCAGGAGAGAGACCCTCTAATTTTTCCAATTAACAGTAAGAAAGATGCTAGTGTTATGAATATTATGTATATTATATGGATGTCTATTATAGGCCCATTAGTAGTTTCTAGAAGACTTGTAGTATAACCTAAACCCTAATATTGTATTCCTATATATATCTTGTATTCTATTGAATAGATCAATAACAAGAGAATAATCCCTTAAATCTCTATGTTCACAACACGTTATCAGCACGAAACCCTAGCCACTGAGCAAAACAAAACCCTAACCGTTTGAGCTAAAAGAATCCTCCGCCAAATGCCGTAGCTAACACGTTTTCGTTCTTCAACGTTTTAGTCTCTCCAACTCTCTTTATTTACAATCAAGATAAGTTCTCATGCCTTGATTCATGCATGTTTTTAATTATATAATAGTGCTTGCTTAATTGGTTTCGTATTCGTCGTTTTACATAAGTAATATATCGTTTCATGTATTATAGTTGTCGATTGTTGATTGCCAATTTTGTATCTTATAGTCACATTCTAAATACCATGGTTGCATCATGCTATTTCTCATGCTATAATCAAATCATGCTTAAATTATTGGGATCGTATAGCTTTGTCTTATAATAGATTGACATATTTATTGATTTGACTTCGTGATCGTATTACTTTGAATTAATCTATCATAATCTTAGTGCTTCATATTCTATTGCTTTATGGTTTATCACTGTGTTCGATCTGTTGTCGTTAATTAAATTATGCGTCTATCGTTTGATTTGTATATTTACTAATCACTAGGATCGTTTTTTTTATCGGTAGAATATTATTATGCTTTATTAATTTAGTATTAATATGATATTATTTAATTGTATCACAAGTAAAAACCAGCTAAATCTATGTAGATCATATTTTATGTGCTAATTCCACCTGATCAATATTGTCATGTTTTTAATTTGGTTAATTCTCACAAACTGAAGACATTATTACTGTATAGCTTGGTAAATCGTTGGTTTCTAAGATTGTTAATAAGTATTGATTTGATCGATTTTTGTTGCAGGATTTATTGCTCTATTGATTTAGAATTGATTTTATGGTTACTATATGATCGCTTTATGATGCTTAACTTATTTATTATGATTTGTTGAAAATATATATAAGCATGCTTTATTATGCTATTCGTTAATTTGATATTCTGGTTGTTTTGTATTACTTAGTTTATATATTACATAGATTTTGTGTAACGCTGTTATATTGAGAATCTCTATATGTGTGCACAATAATATGTATACAGATATGTTATACGTGTGTGTGAATTATAGGAATATATAAACGTGTATGTGTATTAGTAATCTTTAGATTAATTTTGGTTAATTAACTTAAGTAAATCTTGTGAATTGCAACACATTAGTAATTGAAGAATTAAGATCTTAAAATATATATTTAGAAAGAATTATGATTGACTAAACGTTTCTGTTTTGAAATGAAGGATAGAGCAACGAGGAATTTAAATCCTGAGTCTTTGATCGATGTTGTCTCCATTCTTCGTTGACGTCTCCGACCGTAGTCTTAACCTTTTCCATCGAGAGAAAATTATCGTCATCAAGATAAGTGTCACTTACCCGTCATATTATTTGGAGAATACCGAAACATGCTTTATTGTGTGATTAATCGTAACATGCTTAAATTTGACATAAAACAGATCTGACACATGTTTGGTATTTGTTGGTCTAATTATTTTGGTATAATTTGATGTGGTTTAGTGAGTCTATATAATAATAACAATGATTGATTGATTGAGAATCTAATTTAATGACATGATAGCTTAGAGCTTATGAATGGTGATGATTGATTAAATTATTATATGTGAGTATTATTTTTATTTATAGAATATGTTGTTTGATTATATTTTCTTGGCACCACCTCCATGAGGGTGTTAAGACCGAGTACTTGACCGTTAAATATCCACAAGTTCTTTAAAGCATGAAGCTCATTGATTGGTTATATTTAAAGCTATGTGACTTAAGTCTGCAAGCGAATATAAGTTAACTGCGTGGAAATAATATCAATGATGCAAAGATGTTAGAGAATAGATTCTCTATTTTTCACATAAAGATTGTTGTCCTGCAGACACAATACAATGAAAAGTGAAATTGAGAAGTACAATGAGCATATTTGCCTATTTGTGATTGAGCAAATAAGGAACTATTGATGAAAATGAGATATTGATGAAAATCACGAATCATGTCTAATATATTATGCTTCATTCCCTAAAGTGAATGAGACTGGAAAAAAAAAAACACGCCAAAGAAAGGTTACAGAAGTGGTTGTAGAAATGAATGTGGATATGGTCAAGGTTAAGGTCGAGCCATATAATACTCTTTTAAGTATTGAAATTTTCACCGGAAGTGAGAAACTAATGTAAGTACAATGGCATGTAGTATACAGATTATTGAAGGCTTTGAAAGAGCAAATATATGATTGTCTATGGGAACGTAATTTATAGTCATTCATGCGTTATATTTTCCCAAGTCTCAAAAGTTAAAAGGATGTAAGATAGAATATGTGATCCAAGTTGGGTATGTTGTTGATTTTAGAATGGGATTCAATTTGAGATGGATGAACCTGAAGAGTAATCATCTCGAGGGGGAGAATTTAAAATTCCCACATCTACGATAAGTATACAAAATCCCTCATGCATAGTAAGTGGAACATCCAAAAGATTATGTTCACACTTCAAATGAACTTAATGAATCACTTTATAAAGATAATCATGAGGATCTAAAGACTAATCATGTTGAGACAATAAGCAAAGGAAGTGTTGAATACTTTCAGATCATAAGTATTACCCAAGAAAATTTTAGAGACATTATTACATGCATTATCTACAGTACTGTACTACACAAAGATTATAATAAACCAGAAGTTTATTGAAAATCTCACTGTTTGGCATGACCGGTTAAGCCATTTCGGGTCAATATTGATGCGAAAGAATAATCAGAAATATATGTGGACATTCATTAGAGAACCATGAGATTTTTCTAATGATTTGTGATGTGTTGTTTGTTCACAAAGCAAGCTGATAATATGACTTTCACCTACCCCAATTAATTTAAATAATATCAATTTTCTGGTATGTATAAAAGGAGATATTGTGGACTGATCACCCATCTTATACTCTTGCTATGGACTTGCAACATGGAATTTGCAAAAGTATTTGGTTAATTGATAATGGTGATGAAACCATGTCTTGAGTAAATGATAATTATATGTCAATTCGGAACAGCCCAACGAATAATCATGAGTTCTCCCCTTTACAATTGGTATTGGGTCAGAAACCAGATATTTCCTATCTAAATGTGCTATACAAGTCAAGTTGCTACACCAAAGTGTTAGAAATTGGGATTTGAAAGGATATTGAAAATTTGTTGGATATGAGCCTCTCTTGATGATTGACTATCTTAAGCAATCAACAAAGAATTTATTTAAGGCTCGAGATGTAGATTGTTGTTCCAGTGAGTCAGTCTTTTTAACATTAGGGGGAGAAAATATAGGGCTGGTAAAGAAATATATTGGAAAGAATTATCAAGATCTTCGTACTAAAGAATGTGCGCTAGAATTTTGAAAGATAATTCATTTGCAAAGTTTAGCAAATTTGATGCCAGAAGCATTCATTGACCCTAAGTGAAAAAAAAAAAATCACGTATACCAGCTGCGCTCCAATTAATATTGATGTCCCATGGGACAATATCAATTGTTATCGAGTCTAGAGATCGCATGAAGCGTGATAGACCTATTGGTTCTAAAGATAAGAATCCTCGAAAAGAAAAGGAGCATAACTTTTTAAAAGGGCAAGGCCGAGGAAGCAAAGACTCAAGGAAATCACACAAGGAAATCACACAAGACTCAAGGGAAAGGCCGAGGAAGCAAAGACTAAAGCAGTAGCTGCAGTATAATAGGGGTCGAACAACAACGACTCAAGGAAATCACACAATAGATTTCTAGATTCGAATTACGCTAAGTCAAATCAATCAAACAAGAATATAAATGTGCAGAATTAAAAGATGTAAAATCAATGGAGAGAAAATAGGCCTAGGGTATTTCTCAGGAAATCAAGGAATGCAGACAAATCAATCAACAGGGTTCAGTGAAGCACGGTTCTTGAACTCAAATCACTAAGTTATAATTAACCAACTTTCGCTGCGAGAATTATCTAAGATTAAATCGTAGAATTCCAAATTCCTTTGCAAATCCTAAAGATCTAAACCAGCTTTAATGTCCAAGTTTGATATGTTCACAAAATAACTAAATCAAATTTCTTTGCAGACAATTATTTTGCTCACCTTAGGTTCTGTCAGGTTATCAATCTCACTTTCGTGACTAATCAGTAATCCTAAGATCTAAGTTCTAGGTGATCAAGCCAGAATTAGTATTAAGAACAACCTATGGTGAAGAACTAATAAGATAAGAACCCTAAGAGATCAATTCATCTAACAAACCATGAGATCCTTTATGAAAACCCTAAACCTAAAAGAGAACTACTCAAACATGAAATCAATTGCAAACAACATGGCTGAATAGTACTTAAATAAAATAACAAAGAGTAATAAGAGGGTTCGAAATCTTCTCTCTCACCAACAGAGTTTCTGACTTGTCTCCCTCAATAGCAAAACCAAAAGTAAAGTGCAAAAGAGTTGATAATGTTCTAAGTGGCTGAAAAACCTAATAAATAGAGTAGTAAAACGTTCTGGGCTCTTCTTGTAATTATTAAAGTCTTCTGGGTGGAATTGGATCTTCAAATCTCGTGAGAAAGTCGAGTTTCCTTTTTCCTGCGATGGGTATCGATCGACACCGTAAGTGGTATCGATCGATGCTTGGCAATAGCTTCGAGTCACGTTCTTCCTATGAGCAGTATCGATCGACACTACGAGGAGTGTCGCTCGATACCAGGGTCCAGATCGACTCCCTTAGCTGCTTGATCTCTGTTTAGCTTCCAAGCACTTCAGAATGCATCAATAATACCAATTAAGCTCCAAACGTACCTAGAACCTGAAAAGACTCTAAAAGACTCCAAAACAATAGAAAGACTCGATAAAAAGGACTTATATCATGGTCTAAAACGGGTAAAAACCATGATATATCTAAAGGATAATGAAGGATCTCTAGAAGAGACATTAGACATGACAAAGATGAAATCCAGGTACCTAGTAATGATAATGATAAGAGATTTCAACAAGTTGCGCCATGTCTGGAATAAAATGGAACCAAAAACAAATTAAAGTCGTAAATATTTTTGCATGCAGTGTTGCAGTTGATGATGTTATGGATGAATATCGAGGATCATAAACCGCAGTTAATAGAATAAGATTATTTTTAAAAAGTTTACACAAAGTGATGATTGGCCAATCATGGAAAGAACAATTAAATTCTCTTGAAGAGAAAGTATTTGGACTAGTAGTTCCATACACTTTAAGGTGTAAAACTAGTGGACATAAGTGGATCTTTATGAAATACAAAGCACATTTAGTAGCAAAGATTTGAAATTAACTATGAAAATATGTACTCTCATGTGGTGTATGCAACTATTTAGATCCCTTATGATTTTAACAATGAAAGAATGACTTAATTTAGTCTACCTAGAAGGTTTTAAACTGTTAGAAACAGTTCTGAAGGATTCTATTGCCAGAATCAACAAATTCTAATTCTCAAGAACATTACTATATGTATGAACTTAAATTGATATCGTTATAAATGGAAATAGTCGAGACATATGTAAGATAATCGTCTTACTTGGTACTTGTTAAAAGAAAACTACAAGAATAAATTCAAAGTATGTTGATGATTTAAATATTATCAGATCTCATGTAGAGACTTCACATACAATAATTTTGGAGAAAGAATTTGAGATGTGATACGGGTTTTTTTTTTTAAAGTTCATATCAATTCCTCTATGCTTGTCATTGTAGCATAAGAGGTGTCAATCCATAGGGGTTAAGATTGAAGCACTAAGAATGCAAGAAACTTCTTAATCTAGAGCAAACCGTTTTTGAGTTTTTATGTTTTTTATCGAAAGGAAACAAATGCAAGAAAGAAAACAAAAGACAAGACTAAAATGTTGGATCATGAACTAAGCTATCAATGAGATGGGTAATAATCAAACAATGAATCATTTGGACGCATTAATCACTATCTTAGAACATGGAACACACATAATTAGACTAATCCACTCCCGTGGTATCAATCCCTTCATCGATCATCAAATTGACAAGAACTCCCGTTCGCAATTCAATAATTAATGAGCATTGATCACAAGTCCAATTAGTTCACTAATCACCCTATCAACAACTCTCGTTGGCTAGGGAAGAAAAGCTCACGAAAGGTTCGGGTCAAGCAATTCATTTAAACTCGGGTCATGAGTGAAATGCCTAAGATCTAGAAACGAATAAACAATCCTAATCTAATACTAACACCGCTTACTCGAATCTATCCCTAATGCATGGGATGAGACCAAAATCTAACTAATCTAAGGTGTAGTTCTAGTTTGGTTTTTCATGCCAAACTAGCATCTACCTAATTTAAGGTGTAGTACTAGGTTGCGGTTTACCATGTCAAATCTAGCGTTAAGAACCAACCTAAGTGAAAGACTCATCCAAGATCATCCTAAATCATCATCATCTAACCATCAATTAACCATTGACTAAAGATGCCTAAACATTCAATACACATTCATTTTTATGACATGGATCACACAAGTATATTAGTTCACTTCCATGATACTAATCCATTTACAAATCATCTAGTTATCAAGAACTTCCGTTCGCAACTAAATGATCCATAATCATTAAGCATTAGTCCATACAAGTCAACAATTCACCTTAATCATCAATTTCCATTGGCTAAGAATTGAATTGCATGCTTAGAAGTTTTCTAGACATTTCATCAAACACCTTCCGCGCGAGAAATGTCTTAAGTTCTAGAAATGAGTTGTCAATTCGATTCTAGCATTAAGATCCCTCCTAACATGAGAACAAATGTTTATCTAGTCCTAAGCATCAACAATCAACCATCAAACCATCCAAATCAAGCAAAATCCAAAAATCCAACAAAAAGTCAACTCATAAGAACATGAATAACACAAGATGAAAAGACATATAAATGAAGAACAAGAATCAAATAAACATAATATAAAGATAGAGTGAATAAATCTTCTCTAGATTGGCATATGTATAAAGAAAAATCCAAATCCCTCAAAAGAGAGAGTTTGGGTAGAGCCCCCAATGTTACAAGAAGAAAAATTCGGTTTTAGAGTGTCTAAACATTGTATTTATAGTAAAAATGACAAATTTGGTCGTGGGAGGGGTTGGATCGGTCGATCCCAAAGTGGTTCGGTCGATCCGGATGAAATGCTTGTCTCCGGGTGTTCTGTGATGGTCTGGATCGATCGATCCATGGGTGGATCGATCGATCCTTTGCTCAGGACTTCTTCGCGGATGGGTTGGTCGATCTGATTGACATGCCTCCACGAAATCTGACGTAACTTTAGCTTTGTAGCTTGTATTGGTATGTAATCACCTCCATTGGAAAGCTAACTCAATTGCCTATAAAATTTATGAAGAGCTCTGAAGCTAAATCCCAGTGGAAGACCTTCATACGAGTCGATCTTTGAAGCCCTTTGGACCGGTTTTGGTGATCTCCAGGAAGTTGGATCGATCGATCCAGGAGTGGATCTTCAGAAATTTGATCGATCACTTGCACTCTGGAGGTTCTGGTGATCTTCAGAAAGTTGGATCGATCGATCCAGGAGTGGATCGATCGATCCCTTGCACTCTGTTCGTCCGGAAGGTGGTTTGGTCGCGCCAGACAGACGTATGCTCAGTGAAATGACGATAACTTCCGTAATAAGGCTCAGAACGTGATGAAACAACATTTGTTGGAAAAATGACTCAATTTTCTACAATTTTAATCAAGGGGTCCAAGGCCGAATCGGAGCTCAAATTCTTCGGCTGAGCTGATCTTTAAAGCATGTCGGATGACCTCTGCATTTGCCTTCAACACTTTTCTTCTAAAATTATATGCTCATCCATTCTCAAGTCTCTCCTTCCCTTTGGCACCAAGAACACCTAAAAAGACCACAAATGCAATGCAAATGCAAATATACACACCTATGACTCTAAAATGCATGACAATGAGAAAAAGACTCAAATGCAGGAAAATATCTCAAAACTATACAAAATGAGATTAAAACATATGAAAATAAAGACTTAAAACATGTAAAATATGGTGTTATCAAGATGAAATCATTCTTTTGAAGGTTGAAAATTTTAGATTGTGCATAAATCAAAGTCTCTGTAAAATTTGCAGAAATCTGGTGATACCCGAACTTTGCACAAACCGAAATTTGTTTGTTTTGCAGAACCAAATTCTGCATGAATCTCTGTATGACCGATTTTTGCACGGATCAGATATTACAAATTGATCCAGAAGGGATGTTATTTTCAAATATTCTTGTAAAATATTACATAGAAAATACTTTTATATGTTTGGTCCAAAAATATCATAAGAAGAGCATGAATAACTCTTTGGTACAAGATGAATGTTTATAAAACTGATATATATTTGAATGCATATCTTGAAGATGATGCTTTCAGGGGGAGTAAAATGTGTGTGTGGTTGTACTCTTTTTCCCTTTTCATGATTTTTATCCTATAAGGTTTTCTCATGAAAGGTTTTTAACGAGACAACAAGGAACACGCGAATGATTAACATTTAAAAGAAAATGTCGTGATTTCAATGATAAAAGACTATCACTCTTCAATGTCTTGTCATACATTCATGAGATCATGAGAAGCAAAGAGAATAATCAAAGATGAGTCACTTGCAAGATACAAGACTTATAGAAGAATGGCATATACGTGTTTTACAGATTCATTCAAGTGAAGATTTAGTGAACCTATTTATCAAGGCGTTTCCAACAACTACTTTCAAAGAACTTATTTCATCAGACTGGTTCGCGTCATCTCGAAGATTTCAAGTGATGTACACATGAGAGGGAGTATATGCGCGCTGCAGTCTTTTTCCCTTGACCATGGTTTTTCCCACAGGGTTTTTCTGGTAAGGTTTTAAATGAGGCAGCATCTTAGGCGCATTACGAGTTGTTTAGTTATAATGGACATCCAAGGGGAAGTGTTATGAATATTATGTATATTATATGGATGTCCATTATAGGCCCATTAGTAGTTTTTAGAAGACTTGTAGTCTAACCTAAACCCTAATATTGTATCTCTATATATATCTTATATTGCATTGAATAGATCAATAACAAGAGAACAATCTCCTAAATCTTTATGTTCACAACAGCTAGTTATTATTGGCTTGAGAAACGATCTTAGATCGAATCGTATAAACTATATAATTCTATTTCCTTTAATTGGTTGAAATAATTGGTACATTAGCTCTACCCCTTTTTCATTTTGTCCCAAAATAAATAACCCCTTCGTAATCAACTCTGACACGTCAACACACAAAAAATACCTTCCTCAACATAATGTCGTTCTTTTCAAGGAAAAAGAAAAAAGAAAGAAAGAGAAGAATCATAAAAACCCTAAGTCTTCGATATGTTCTCGTCCCTCTTGCAGATTTGTCATACTTGCAAAACGAAACTCAGAAAATCTTCACCGCCATATCTGCTTGCTCGTTAGTGGTAAGCCTTGAATCTTATCGGTGCAGACGATCTATTGTAAAACTGTCACCACCATTTGGCTACGCCGTGGAAGGTGCACCGTGTGGTTTTACAAAATATTTTGGCACCCTATTGTTGTTTTCACCTTCCTCACCACCATCTTGAGAGTTGAGAATTTGAGATAAAGAAAAAATAACACTCCCTGCCGTTCTATCCAAAATTTAGAAGAACTATGCACGGTTTTGCATATCTAGAAACATAATTTCTTTTGATTTATTCAGGATAATCCGGTTTACGGTTTGGTTCTGAATCAGTTATTTCGGTTTATAAAAAAACTGAAACCATATAAAACCATTTGTAATTCAGTTTGGTTTCGGTTCGTTTTAATGTAATTTGGTTTGGTTTTTAGTATGGTTCATCACCACCAAATCGCCTCTTCCTCAAAATCATATTAAAGCTTTGTCCGAACTGGAATCTGATGAGTATGATGCTATGCTTAAGACTAAGACCTGGACATTAGTGCCTCGACCTCCTCGGGTCAATATTGTTCGATCTATGTGGTTGTTCAAACATAAATATGATGCAAATGGTGCACTGACCCGTCACAAATCAAGGTTGGTTGCAAATGGAAAATCACAACAACATGGTGTTGATTTTACAGAAACGTTCAGTCCGGTTGTCAAGCCAGCAACAATACGCACAGTTCCTGATGTTGGTGTTGCATTGAATTGGCCCATACATCAACTAGATGTGCAAAATGCGTTTCTACAAGGCGATCTAGAAGAGACAGTCTACATGCACCAACCACATGGGTTTGTCAACAAAGATTTCCCGATTTCCCGAATCATGTTTACAATCTACAAAAGGCGATATACGATTTAAAACAGGCACCAAGAGCTTGGAACTCTCGATTTCTAAACAATATTTTAATGATATTTTTAATTTGATTGAGTTATAGAATTAAATTATAAACTGTTAAAATAAATAAAGTAATTATAACTGGACATGTGGCAAGAGAGTTTCTTATTAGTTTCTGAAACACAATTTCTCAAATATGCATTTCTCTCTCATGCTTTTTTTTTTTTAATGTTAGGATACACCTTGATATGAGAGAAAAGACAAAAGGGTATGGTAAGGGAACCATTCAAAATGATTGAATGGCCATTCGAGTTAGCATAAGCATGGTGAAGTGAATAAAAAACCCCAAATGATGCACCTTGAGAACGTATTTAAACTCCCTAAGTGAGAAGATTAGATTCAAATTAAGTCCAAGTTTGTAGAGATGCTTTGAGGATCATGCAAGTTTCACAAAGGTAGGTGCTTTCGAAGTATGAATGAACTCAACATAGCGTTTCCAATGTTTCAAAGAAGTCAAATACAACAAATAACCATGATCAAGGGCATTAATCTCAATCCTAAATTCGAGTTTCTGCAAGACAATATCATCATTATCCCTTATGCATATGCAAATGCAACCTAAATGCTACTAGACTCGATTTAAAAAGAGATGATGCAATGCAAAACTACATGATTTTTTTATGCAAATGGATGAATACATGAGACTCAAGCATGCGAAAATAAAAACAAGAATACAAAACACCAAATCAAAATACAAATATCCCTCCCCCGAACTTGCACTACAAGAAATATTAACATTCGTAGCACACAATATCAGCTATAAGCCTATAATATGTAATAGATAGCGTTTCTATAAGCGCTACGACAGCGGCAACTATAATAGGTCGCACCCCTACCATAGCATTTTATGTGGTGCTATGATATTTTTCAGATATAATAGCGTTAATCTAACCTTGCTATGGTAATGTTAGTTATATTATAGCATTGATTTAATGTTACATATTGTTTTGTTATATTGTATTGGATCTATATAAAAATGAATAGAATTAAAATTTTAGAATATAATTTTCATTAATATCCCAAAACATGTATAATATCTTGCAAAAAACATTATACACTATCCACAATTAATCAGGAGGCAAGACCAACATTATACACTATCCACAATTAATCAGCACTAAGGCAATATCTTGCAAAAAACATTATACACTATCCACCTAAATTCGTGTGAACCACAGAGTCACAGTACGGTATGATCTTCCACGTTTCTTTTCCAAGACACAGTATCTTGATGAATGGAATTGTCTGAGACCTGCAAGCAACAAAATCAACAGTCGTGAACAAGATAGTTTCAATATTTAGTGACTATGGCTGCATCAGAAGGAATCTGAGGAGCCACACTCACGTAAAGAGCAAAATTGATACAATTTAGTGTGCTAATCACCTTAATTAGTGTTGTTTCGGCTCTGTCCTCGTGTTATTAGCTAAAACACTAAAAGGAGACACGAGCCCAGCCGTGCCAACAACATGGGCCCAGTTTCTCGTGCTAATAGCAATAGCTGCTCCAGCCACAGCTCCTCCTACCAAAGCATTCACCCAATCACTCTTGCCTCGATATCTTTGAAGCCCACAATGGGTCATAGTAAAAACACTACTTACAAGACCTGAAACGAAAACAAAAAAAACAATTGGATTATTGATGCATACACCAAATCTAAAGATGAGAAGCAATCACTAATCCAAGAAGTTAGAACCAAGTGAAACTGAGAAGAAGTTCAAGCAACTAATCCAGCATTATATCACATAGATCATCATGATCTTCAAACCAAGAAGCATATGCAGCTTTCTAGTGACAAGAAGAATTATCAAAGCCTAATCCACCGGCCTCAGCTTGAACAAAACAAAAATCTGAATATCTCATACATGTATACACATACGCAAACATGACTCCAAATGGATATAAGTTATTACCGGCGCAACCTGGAGAACTGATTCGACGGCGAGGGAAGAGCACGGCACTACGGAGAGCACCAAAACGGCGAGGGAACTGATTCAACCGTATTGATATTTTAAAATCAATTTCTGATACTCTCGTTTGATTGAGAGGACCAAAACAGAACCAAATTAGCTAAACCCAGAAACGAAATTCACCTCAATACTCGAGACTAAACTAATCGAGGGCAAAATCAAATCGAAAAGGTGAAAAAAACCCTAGACGGATTTAACAAGAAAGAGAGAAAGAAAAACCCTTAAGTTGTTTCGGAAGAAGAAGGCTAGCTTGATTCGTTGCCATCATCGCAAGCCACCAGGCGAGAGAGAACGAGAGAGAGTAGGAACTAGATTCGGGGGAGGAGGAAGATGAGGGGAGCCAAGGCTTTTGTAGATATAGAGAGATGGTAGAGTCGCGTTGGAGAAGGGAGCTGAAGAGCTCTTCTGGTGTGTTGTTGGTGGAGAGGGCATCGATGTGGTCGAGGTTTAGAGTGATGGAGGTCTCGGAGTCGGATCCGGATTCAAGCAGAGAGTCGGAGTCGGGTTGGAAGGAGATGGGAGAAGCAGAAGGAAGAGAATGAGAATTGGGGATTAGGGTTTGGAACGCTGGATGAGAAGAGAAGAGAAGAGAAGAGAGAGAGAGAAGAGAGAGAAGAGAGAGAGAAAAAAATAATATTTTTTTTTTTTTACAATGAATGTGTTATCGTCAAGAGATGAAAAACTCTCTGTAGCTCTCGATTTCTTTTTGATCTGCTATGGTTAAGTGTCGGCGGGACTGAGATTTTCACCAAAACAATTTTTAGCTACATACTAATTTTGCTAAGTGTTGGCGGAATAAGTCATTTTTAGTTTCTCGCTTAGTGAAACTCTATCTTAGCGTTTAAACAATGCTATTATAGAGTTACCAAAATTAGAAATCTATCGTCGATAGCATTTCGTGAAACCGTGCTATAGTGGAATGCTATCAATGCCTTCTTTTTTTGTAGTGTTGAATTACACCGTCTCAGTGTAATAGAAGTCAAGGAGAAGGGGAAAACAAACAAGAAAAACAAAACAAAATGATATATACAATGGAAGAGAGGACCATACCTTGGCCTTAGTTGTGAATCTTAGGGTGTTCGAGATGAGGAGTTTTGTAACTCCTTGAGAAACCGGTGGAATTGATGGAAAGAGCGTTGATTGAGTGATTCGAGCGTATTCTACCGTTGTAGTTCCCGAATTTGCCCTAGTATCGATCGATGTCACCCTGTATCGATTGACACCCGTCCAAGGATCTGCCAAGGACGCTTTGAAACGACAAGCATCGACCGATAGTCCCCCTGTATCAATCGATGCCAGTCCAGAGGTCGAGAAGAAACAACCCGAGATGGGTACAGGAAAAGTCTACACACCCAAGATACCTTTCCTTCGACTTCCTAGGAAGACAAATAAAGAAGTAGAAGACAGCAGATGCAAAGCAATGATAGAAAAGTTGTTTGTCGAGTTTACTTTCGTCGATGCTATCAAGACCTCACCGACTTTCAGAAGATATGTCAAGCGGATGGTATCAACCAATGTGAACCTTGAGGAGAGAGTGATGAGGATTACTCATGAGTGCAGTTCGATCCTACTCAACAAAATTCCAGAGAAGTTACCAGACCCAGGGAGTTTTGTGTTGGACTGTACGATTCTTACAGAGAGATTCAAACGTTCTCTCTGCGATCTTGGTTCAAGTGTGAACCTTATGCCATACTCGGTTGCTAAGCAAATGGGAATGACAGATTTCACATCCACCAAGATTGCTCTGATACTTGCTAATCGCTCGGTTCGATTTCCCGAAGGATTGCTGGAAGATGTTCTGATAACGATAGGGAACTGTTTAATCCCAACTGATTTCATTGTCCTGGAGTATGATGCAGAGCCGAAAGACCCACTCATTCTGGGAAGGCCTTTCGTAGCAACAGCTGGAGCTCTGATTGATTGCAAGGATGGGAAGATATCCCTTCACATCGGTGATTTGGACATGACTTTCAACATGGAGAAGATGATCAAGAAACCAACTATCGATGGGCAAACGTATCTTGTTGACACGTTCAGTGACATATCTAACGAGTACTTTCTGGAGACACATCCTGAGGATCCGTTAGAGAGAGCATCGGTCTGTTCCGCTGAGTCAGAGGTGTACTCGAGTGACGTAATTGTTGGATATGCTCGACAATAAATAAGGAGCATCGATCGATACCCCTACCTGTATTGATCGATACCGATCGCCTGCACCTATGCCGCTGGTTGTTACATCTATACGATCTGATTCGTTTGGTTATTGGAGTGAGGAAAAAGCTCCCAAGCTCGAACTTAAACCACTCCCAGCCAATCTGAGGTATGTTTTTCTTGGTCCTAATTCCACATATCCTGTGATTGTTAATTTTTCTTTGAACAACGCAGAGATTACCTTACTGTTGAGCAAGCTGCGCAAGTATCGCAAAGCTCTCGGCTATTCTCTTGATGACATTTCAGGTATATCACCAAACCTGTGCATGCATCAGATTCATCTGAAAGACGAGGCGAAGGCATCAATCGAGCATCAAAGAAGGCTGCACCTGAATCTGAAAGATGTGGTCAGAAAAGATATAATGAAATTTCTGGAAGCAGGGATCATCTAACCCATCTCAGACAGTTCTTGGGTGAGTCTAGTTCACGTGGTACCTAAGAAAGGAGGATTCACTGTGGTGAAAAATGAGAAGGATGAGCTGATTCCTACAAGGACAATCACTGGACACCGAATGTGTATCGACTACAGGAAGCTGAATGCAGCCACACAGAAGGATCTTTTTCCACTACCTTTCATCGATCAGATGCTGGAGAGGTTACCAAGTCACCCATACTACTGCTTTTTTAATGGGAACTCAGGTTTCTTCTAGATCCCTATACATCCAGATGATCAGGAGAAGACGACGTTTACATGTCCTTATGGCACATTTGCTTACAGAAGAATGCCATTTGGATTATGTAACGCTCCAGATACCTTCCAGAGGTGTATGATATCCATCTTCACGGACATGATTGAGGAGTTTATGGAGGTGTTCATGGATGACAGAGATATAAGGCTGGGATTACAAGGGCTGTTTGGACAAATGCAGGGTATTACAGAGATATAAAGAGAAACACTTGGTCTTTAATTGGGAAAAGTGTCATTTTATGGTTCAGGAAGGGATCGTGTTGGGACACAAGGTTTCTAAGGCTGGGATTGAGGTTGACAAAGCTAAGATTCAGGTCATGACGAGTCTCCAACCGCCAAGGTCTGTGAAGGATATACGCAGTTTTCTTGGTCATGCTGGGTTTTATCGACATTTCATCAAGGATTTCTCCAAGCTAGCACATCCACTCACCACCCTACTCTGCAAGGATATTACCTTCGATTTCACATTAGAATGTCTCACAGCTTTCGAGCAGATTAAGGAGGCATTGGTCACTGCTCCTATTGTTCAACCTCCGGATTGGAATCTCCCTTTCGAGATTATGTATGATGCGAGCGACTTTGTAGTTGGTTCAGTTCTGGGTCAGAGGAAGGACAAGAAGCTCTATGTGATCTATTATGCCAGCAGGACATTGGATAATGCTCAGAGAAATTACAGCACTACAGAGAATGAGCTAATTGCGGTTGTTTTCTCTTTTGAGAAATTTTGATCCTATTTGATTGGGAGCAAAGTGATCGTTCACACTGATCATGCTGCTCAAGTATCTACTACAGAACAAGGATCTTAAGCCTCGTATGTATCATTGGGTCCTTCTACTCCAAGGCTTCGACATCGAAGTTAAGGACAAAAAGGGTGTCGATAACAGAGTTGCAAACCATCTTTCAAGGATGAGGATCGATGAAGACGTGCCTATTGATGATTTCCTACCTGAGGAAAACATTTACTTCATCGAGACTGGGATTCCCGGAGCTCCTACTAAAAATCTGCGATTTTCACGTGCACAGAACTCCAGTATCGATCGATACCCATCACCTGCAGACATAGTTTCACATACGGATGATTTTGGTGTAGAGGAATTTCTAGCTACTGTGACTACTCCGGTTAGACCCTGGTATGCTGACATTGCCAACTACCTTGCTGCAGAGGACGAGCCAAAGCATCTCAAGAAGTATGATAGGAAGAAGTTTATGCGCGATGTAAGGAGATTTTTCTGGGATGAACCTTACTTATACAAGCACTGTTCTGATGGGATGTACAAGAGATGTATTGCAGAATCTGAGGTACCAGAGGTGTTATATCATTGTCATGGGTCTGTGTATGCTGGACACTTTGCTACTTTCAAGACGGTGTCCAAGGTTCTTCAAGCTGGCTTTTGGTGGCCTACGATGTTCAAAGACGCTCATGCCTTTATCTCGCGATGCGATGTTTGTCAGAGGAGAGGGAAGACCAGTAAGCGACACGAGATGCCACATAACTTTATCCTCGAAGTCAAAGTCTTCGACTGTTGGGGAATCGATTTCATGGGCCCCTTTCCTTCGTCACGGGGGAATTAGTACATCTTGGTTACTATGGACTATGTATCAAAGTGGGTGGAAGCAATTGCTAGTTGATACATGACTTTTCTAACTCTTTGGTTCACAACTCAGGAACCAATGGTTTTGAGGACTTATGTCTTAGAGTGAATCCAAGCTAGAAAAGTGTTCAGTATTTTGCATACTTAGGTTCAATTCCTAATGCACATTCATTGTAGTACAATAGGTATTAATCCAAATGGGTGTGATACTAACAATCTCAGAGTAAACAAGTTAAGCCAAATAATAAAAGGTTTATCTATCAACCTAAGTGAACAAGAAACAAAAGTCTTAAATGAAACTTACAGAACAAGTACTAAGCATAATCAAGTAATTGAATACATGCTAAACATAATAAGAAGCTATATCAATACTTAACAATTATGTGAAACAGGCAGAAACAATTAATGAGATAAACAAAACTAGGATAGAATAGAAGTAAGTAACAAATATCAATGAAAGTCTAGTAAATAATCAGATGATAAAAGATCCTAAGGATGGGGTTTATTGATTAGTAAGTCCTCTCAAAGCTAATCCCTAGACAATAAACATCAAAGCCTAGCTAATCCACTCTCGTGATAGAAGCTATCAATACCTAGTTACTCCCAGACCCAATTCTCATTAGCGAAATATAACTAAGCAGGTAGTAAGATCCAATCTATTAAAGCCAATAAACACTCTAGACAACCAATCTCTTGGGCTAGATATGTAAATATCTAGAATCAGTTGATCAAACATTTCATCAGACATCTTTTGGATGTGGAAATGTTTGGGTTCTAATTCCAAATGATCAAAGAGAAACTAGCATTAAGAACACTAATCCAGAAGGGATTTATACAAATATAAGACTTTTCTAGTTCTTTGATTCACAACTCAGAACCAATGGTTCTGAGGACTTATGTCTCAGAGTGAATCCAAGCTAGAAAAGTGTTTAAGAACCCTCAGGAGACTAAGACTTCTCATTTATCTATCACATCCTCAATAATCCTAAGAACTACTCAAGGTTAGAAACTAGCATGCTTAAAAACATCAAACAAGAAATCTTACTTAAAAACATAAATCAAAATCAAAGTACTCAAGAATACAAACCCAGAAATAAATTACTCAAGAACACAAACCTTGAAAACTATAAAACTTGTATAATATGAAAGCAAGGATCTAAAAACAATATATAGCAAAGAAGAAACAAATATGAGAATCATAACATAAATGCAGAAATCTGAATTACAAAGGATATAAATGTTTTGTGGTTTTGAGACTTAGAGGTAGAAAACTCGAGATATCTAAGCTAATGACCCAAGGGGTCTATTTATAGAGTTTGTGCTTAAACCTAATACACAAGAAGACAAGGATATAAGTCGGTTTGGCCCAGCTCGAGCGCTTGGCTCGAGTGCATCGCTCGAGTCAGTGGTTGAGTCGGTGAGTTGGTGAGTTGGTGCTTGACTCGATCGGGGAGGTCGAGTGTGCTGCTCGAGTCAGTCGCTCGAGTTGCCAAAACAGAGATTGAAGCTTGACTCGATCGAGTAAACTTCTGAAGATTGGACCTAAAATCTTCAGAAGTTTCCTGGCATCCAATCTTCTTGTTTAGCTCCAGAAATCATCACAGCTCCTTCCTTAGCCTTTAGAAGCCCTAAAACACCTGATAGCACTCCAGATGCAAAAATGTATGCAATCCTAATGCAAGACTCTTTATGTACACGAAACAGACATATTAAGACTCTAAATGCTATGAATAAAAGATCAAACTATGCAAAAACTAATGTTAAATGTATGCTAAAAATAGGTAAAATATAGAGATATCGACTCTCCCAAACTTAGTCTTTGCTTGCCCTCAAGCAAACAAACAAGATATAAGCTGGAGAAGATGTTTGAAAATGGGGATTTAGAACCAAAGCAAGCTGATAGAGTAATTAAAATCAATGCCCAAGTTAATAATTCTAAGAGGCAAAGTGAATGAGTTCTACTTATAAGACTTTAGTCATACACTTCACAACAAAAACTGAATCCAATCTCAACCTAGACATGCATTCAAATCCACCAATCCCTTTAACATTCATTTAAGCAGAAACCATGAATCAAGTTGTGCACATTCATTGAACTCATTTGGCTAAGGGTAGAGGTTTAAAAGACAAAGTTGGTCTCTTTTCAAGTGGTTTTTACAAATCAGAACAAGGATCTCTCATAAATGGACTGAGCTTTAGAAGAATGCTAAAGGTAAGGACCAATCTATGCATACAAGAATAGGATCCTATCTACCCAAAGGTACATAAACATTTTTAACATCCTATTCTAACCCAGAATGATCCAATTTTGTAAATTCATTCTTCTTCTTTATTTTAATTTCTTCTAGCGGATTGGGATTTCTTACTCTGGTTCTCTTTTCTTCTTATTATACAGGATATATTAAGCATTTTGCTTTCTCTTCTTTTTCTATCTTTCTTTATTTGATCAGAACCAATCTTTTTCTTTTCTCAATACATTCCCAAATCCTTTACTAGAACATATACTCTTTGTATCACACTTTTCCTTCTAAGGACTCTTACCCGTTTTTAGAGCATTGAACATTCCCAAACCCAGAATGAAGTTCCTTCCTAGTCCTATCCAATCCAGAAAACGTGGACTAGAACTACATAAGAAACTACTTTTGTCGGCTCAAACCTAACACGTTCTACCAAGCTCAATCCGAAAAATAGGCCTAACACACAGAAATCTCAATTGGCTTGAAAACAAGATAGGTTAAGGGTGTGGGAAATTGTTCCAACAATGGGAATCAGCTACTTGGATTAGCAAGATTGGTAAAAAGTTGAAAGAAAACCCAAGTATGTATATGGTATCCATGAGTTCAAATTCAATGCATATCAAGATAATTATCAATCAGGATTAGGTTCAAATATATAGGAAATAGCATCAGATCACAACATGTTTCAATAAAGACATGAATATTAGATTATGCATTCAAAGTATGGTGCTATCTTAACTTCAAACTCAATCAACATGCATCAGACAACTACTAACTTGGGCATTGAGATTATTTAAGGAATCAGAGTGCTTACAAAGTTATAATCATCATAATCTCCCAATGCAAATGCAGCAATCCTAAATGAGCAACACTAATTTTTTTAGTTTATCTATGCCTTAGATGATTATGCTAACATGTTGAAAACATATCTCAAATGTTCCTCCAAACTTAAATTACACAGTCTCTTGTGTAATAGAAATTCAAGGGAAAGTTTACAAGGATGGTTGGAGTGTTACCTCTAGGGCTGGGTGAAGTAGGAGGTGATTGAGTCCTCCATGCTTTCCTTGGTGTATGCTGGCTCGAGTGCTAGACTCGAGTATGCTGACTCGAGTGTGTGGATCGAGTACGCTGGCTCGAGCTTGTGATCGAGTCTGTAACTCGAGCTTGTGCCTTTTTCCTTTTGTGGTAGCCTTGCTTTTCGTTTTCTCTCCCGAGGCTCGTAGGATGAGGCTCTTGGAGGCTCTATATGGTTGCTTTCCTTTGGTGCTGTGCTAAGCGAACCGCTCCTTCTCAAAATGCTTGGTTTTTGACTTGATCTGTTGGAAGGAGTGCTGCTTCTCTTTCTCCGTAATTTCTTTATTTGCACCCTCATGTCCTTCACGGTATTAGTTAGGTCTTTGAACGAGTCCTTTAACGCCTTGATTGTTTTGTCCTGGAACTTGTTCTATTTTTGGAGCATTCCTATTTGCTTGTGAGCCCCCTTTAAATCATGGCTTTGTATTGATGCAAAAGTATCTTCAAAATAGAAGTCCTCTTGTTCTTCATCTTCTGACACGTGTTGAGCTTACTAAGGACTATCTGCTGAGGGGTCGTAGAGGATCTCAGTTGGTGGCCAGAAGTCTATGTTGGCGCCTGTCCTGATGGTTGTAAACTCCATGCATGGAAGAATGATGTTGGAGTTGCCAACTTCTGGGTGAAAGAACCTATAGAGGTAACGCTCATTCACCATCTCCCTTTCGAGGAAGTGAGTTCTTCGCAAACTTGATATGTCAATCCATTGGAGTTCATCAGGTTGTGACACCAAGTCCACATTGCAAGCAACTAGGATCGGAACAATACCTCCAATTGAAATTTCTCATTTGGTTCCCATCCGGTGCATCCTTACTGCCCATTTTCTATAATATAGAAGTTGGTCCAACAAAACAAACGTGAGTCCTGTGTTTGTGTGATCTCTTGTGATAGGTCGTCCATCCCGTGTAGAATTCAGAATTCCTTGAAGCGCCATATCTATTATTTGCATTTCCCCTTAGTTGATTGTCCCCGTCATCTGTCTTGCAAAGAGTGTACTAGCGATGCATTTGTGGAAATACCTAACCACGGGGCTCTGGATTTGTGCACTTTTGGATCGGGATGATGAGTACGCCTCTTTTCCGCCAATTATCGCCCACAACGCCTTAAGCTCAAATTCATCGAACTCTTGGCATGTATCCGTCCCACTTGGGAATCCATAAAGAGTGTCTAACTCTTGCAGCGTGAGGGCATAGTTCTTATCATGGACTGAGAAGGTGATGAAACCTAGTCCTCCATCGGATCTATACTCCGGCTCATCCTCATAGAAATGCACAGCGAGTGAAGCAAGAAAATGGCAGGTCTCTTCTCTGTAAGCTTCCATTCTAAACCTCATGAAGGTGGAAAGATAGCACATTTCGAACAGAAACTCCACTTCCTTTAATATTCCCAATTCTTTCATTGTTTCGCGGTGAGGGTACCGAGTTCCAGAGAAGCCTCTAGCAAGAAATATAGGAAGAAGTTCTTCTTTAGAGAAAACGTTTTTCTTCTTCAAGGGTTTCCTAGACACCCTTGCTTCTTCCTCATCGTTCTCGCCACCATCATCTTTTTCCACAGGTTCAGCTGGCATTTTCCCCCTTGCTATATCACGCTTATCTCTAGAGAACTCCACAGACATTCTTGCTTCTTCTTCAACCCTCGCATCACCAATATCATATTCCACAGGCTCAGCTGGTGTTTTCCTTTGAAAAATATTGTGGCGTCGCCGAGAGAAACTCATGGCCAACAATTCAGCTAGACTCGATCCCTTGACTCGAGTGGGTGGCTCGAGTCTAGCATCCCAAACCTCCATCGGCTCTGGTTCTTGCTCTCTTGGCTCTCTTTGCGGAACCCTTTCTGTTGTATGTGAGTTGTTTAATCATTGTTGAAGGGCTTGAAAGAAATTGAATTCAAAACCAAAAGTTAGCTGATTTTTCTAGCTTTTATTCACAACTCAGGAACCAATGGTTTTGAGGACCTAAGTCTCAGAGTGAATTCAAGCTAGAAAATTCTAGATAATGAAAATGAAGAGTGAGAGAGAGGTTTAGGCGAGTTACTCCCTTTTATAGGCAAGGAGTCGAGCAAGTGGACATGGGAAAGCGTGTGAGATTTGAAATTTGGATTATGGAGGCTCCATGCCTTGGCTCGAGCATGTGACTCGAGTGGGACCGATTGAGTCAGTCTTCGTCTGCTTTTCTTCTTGTCCCCTTGACTTGAGCTTGTGACTCGAGTTGGACCGATCGAATCAAGCTTTTGTCGACTTGTTTTCTTGTCCCCTTGACTCGAGCATGTGACTCGAGTAGGACCGATCGAGTCAAGCTTTTTTGACTTTTTTTCTTGTCCCGAACATGCGATCAAGTGTATGGCTAGAGCCAATGATTCTGACCAGTTGATGGCTCGAGCCAAATCGTGGCTCCTTAAGACCTGAGTAGCACAACACTTAGAAAAACAAATTAAAAACACCAAAAATCTAAAGAAATATTTACAGGGATAGACATGGGACTTCCTCCCAAGTGAGCTTGTTTAAAGTCTTAAAGCTTGACTTTTACTCTGTTTTAGGCATGGGGTGGTTCTTAGAGAGGAATCGAGGTCCCCTCTGGCATGATCTGATCGGCCATGTAGCTCTTAACCCGCTGCCCGTTAACCGTGAATTCAGAACTGTCATTACTTACCAATGTAATAGCTTCGAAAGGGAACACCTCCTTGATGATGAACGGTCCGGACCATCTCGACTTGAGCTTTCTCGGAAAGAGCTTAAGTCTCGAGTTGAACAGAAGTACTTGATCTCCACTTTTGAGTTCCTTGGTCTTAATCTTTTTATCATGGAAAGCCTTAGTTCTCTCCTTATATATTTTGGAACTCTCATATGATTCAAGTGTTATTTCTTCAAGCTCATGGAAATCCAATGCTCTCATCTCTTGAGCTGTTTTGATATCCAAGTTCAAAAGATTTGTTGCCCAGATAGCCTTGTACTCAATCTCCACTGGTAGATGGCATGCTTTACCATAGAGCAGCTGAAATGGTGTTCTCCCTATGGGGTTTTAAAAGCAGTTCTGTACGCCCATAGAACATCATCAAGCTTGGCTGCCCAATCTCTCTTTGATATCCCTACAACTCTTGCAAGGATGGCCTTGATCTTTTTATTTGAGACCTCTACCTGCCCACTAGTCTGGGGGTGATAAGCTGTTGCTACCTTGTGCTTCACGCCATATTTCTTCAAAAGATTTTCAAACAGCTTGTTTATGAAGTGAGAGCCTCCATCGCTTATAACAGCTCTAGAGACTCCGAATCTGGGGAAAATGATGGTTTTGAACATTTTCATTACTACCTTAGCATCATTTGTTGGGCTTGCAATTGCCTCCACCCACTTGGAAACATAATCCACAGCCACTAAGATGTAGCTGTTCCCAAAAGATGGTGGGTTAAAAGGACCCATGAAATCTATTCTCCAGACGTCGAATACTTCAACCTCTAGAATAGGGTTCTGAGGCATCTCATTCCTCTTACTGATGTTCCCCATCCTTTGACAGGCGTCACATTTGGAAATGTAGTCTTGAGCGTCTTTAAACATAGTAGGCCACCATAAACCCGCCTGGAGTATTTTCTGCACTGTCTTGAAGGTTGCAAAGTGTCCTCCATAGGTAGAACCATGGCAATGCAACAAAACTCCTTGTACCTCTTCTACAGCTATGCACCTTCTAAACAAACCATATGAACCTTTTTTGTAGAGGTAAGGTTCATCCCAGTAGTAGTGATTTAGATCCCGAAAGAATTTCTTCTTTTGATATGCATTCAAGCATTCAGGGATCTCCCCATAAATTTGGTAATTAACCAAATCTGCATACCAAGGCAAGTTCTCTTCCTGTAATGCATTTGCTTCATAATATCCAGCTGTGGTGACCATTAGCTGTTACTCTGGCATAGAATCATCGATGGGAATTTCATCTTCAATCCGCAATCTTGACAGATGATCATCTACTCCATTTTCGATTTCTTTCTTGTCTACAATCTCCATATCAAATTCCTGGAGCAGAAGTATTCATCTTAACAGCCTTGGTTTAGTCTCTTTCTTTGCATAGATGTGCCTCAAAACTGCATGATCTATGTATTCAATCACCTTGGAACCAACTAGATAGCTTCTGAATTTCTCAAAAGCGAATACTACTGCAAGCAGCTCCTTCTCTGTCATCGTATATCTCCCTTGGGCTTCATCCAGCGTTCTATTGGCATAATAGATAACGTGTAGCTTCTTACCTATTTTCTGTCCTAAAACAGCTCCGACTGCATAATCTGAAGCATCACACATTATCTCAAAGGGATAATGCCAATTAGGAGCTTGGACGATTGGAGCTGAGATCAAAGCTTTCTTGATTAGCTGGAAAGCTTTTAAACATTCTGAATCAAAGATGAACTCGATCTCTTTGCAAAGTAGCCTAGTGAGTGATCTGGCTATTTTGGAGAAATCCTTGATAAATCTCCTATAGAATCCTGCATGCCCAAGGAAACTTCTGATGTCTTTGACATTCCTTGGTGGTTGTAGTTGCATCATTACCTCAATCTTAGCCTTGCAACCTCTATCCCTTTTTCAAAAATCTTGTGCCCCAAAACGATCTCTTCTCTAACCATGACGTGACATTTTTCCCAATTGAGAACCAGATTCATCTCCTCACACCTAGAGAGTACTTTGCACAAGTTCAACAAACATGAAGAGAAGGAGGAACCATACACGGAGAAATCATCCATGAATACCTCCATCATCTCTTCAATTAAATCTGAAAATATAGAAGTCATGCATCTCTGAAAAGTGGCAGGTGCATTACAAAGACCAAAAGGCATTCTTTTATAAGCAAATGTTCCATATGGGCAAGTGAATGTAGTCTTTTCTTGATCATTTGGGTGTATAGGGATTTGAAAGAAACCACTATACCCATCAAGAAAGCAATAATATGGATGATTTGCTAGCCTTTCTAACATTTGATCAATGAAGGGCAATGGAAAATGATATTTTCTAGATGCAGCATTCAATTTCTGGTAATCTATGCACATCCTATGACCACTGATTGTTCTGGTTGGAATGAGCTCTTCCTTATCATATTTTATGACAGTAATACCACCTTTCTTAGGAACACAATGCACAGGTGATATCCAAGAGCTATCAGATATAGGGTATATAACACCAGCATCTAACAACTTAAGCACTTCCTTTTTGACAACTTCTTTTAAGTTTGGATTTAATCTTTGCTGATGTTCAATACTAGCATATGATTCATTGTCAAGATGAATTCTATGAGTACATAAGCTAGGTGCAATTCCTTTTATGTCATCAAGAGAATATCCGATAGCTCTCCTAAACTTTTTTAATTCAGTTAATAGCAAATGTAGTTCATCTTCACTAAGTTCATCATTTACTATGACTGGATAAGTAGAATTGGGGCCTAGAAAAGCGTACCTTAGTCCTTTTGGAAGTTGTTTCAGTTCTACTTTAAGTGTTTTAAGTCCAGACCAATCTCTGGTGTATAGAAGCTTGACTCGATCTCAGACTCGAGCATGTGGGTCGAGTATGAGCATTCTGCACAATCAGAAGCTTGACTCGAGCAAGGACTCGAGTGTACTGATCGAGTCTGACTTGTACCTTCTCCAATCGCTGCCAAAACTTCTGGTTCGGACCCAATCAACTCTTCAAAGATTTCTGACCCCATTACTTCTTTGCGTGAGTCTAAAATCGTCTCATAACTCTTGGTTCGTTATGGAGATATCCGGCTTCACCATCCTTTGTCAAAGCAATATGAAGGTGATTTTCTATGGCTAACTCCTCTAGTAGCTCATCTGCTAGCTGATCCATTTCTTCGACCCAGAAGAGTTGTCCTTCTATCGTCGATTTCTTCATAGCATCTTTGATGTCGAACTTCATCTTGAAGTCTTTTCCCAAATTAAGGTCGATTTTTCCTTTCCTGACATCTATGACTGCTCCAGCGGTAGCCATGAAGGGTTTTCCCAAGATTAAAGGGTCCTTTGGTTCTTTGTCCATTTCTAGCACCACGAAGTCTGTTGGTACTTCCACATTCCCAATTTTGATAGGCAAATCTTCTAATAAACCATGAGGTAGTCTAACAGACCTCTCAGCCAAGACTAAGGAGATGTTGTAAGGCTTGTATTTACTGAATCCTAGTCTCTTCACTACAAAAAGCGGCATTAGGCTCACCGATGCTCCAAGGTCGCACAGGCAGTTGTTGAAGGCGAACGGTCTTAGGGAACAAGGTAAAGTGAAAGAACCAGGGTCGCCTAGCTTTTCTTGGACAATCTTCTTCTGTATAATGGCTCTGAATTCATGGCTTAATACCACCATTCCTTGAACTTCCTTAGTCCTTTCCATAACTGCATCTTTCAGGAACTTCTGATATGGAGGCACCAGCATAAAAGCATCTAGAATCGGCATTTTAAGCTCAATCTTTGACAACTGCTTATCAAAAAGAGCTTTGTATTTTGCCACCAGCTCCTTCTTGAATCTTCCTGGGAATGGAAGTGGAGGCTTGTATGGAGGTGGAATAAAGCATGCTTCCTTTTCCTTCGAAGTAGCTGTTTTTTGAACATCCTGGATCTTGGCTCGATCGTTGGCTCGATTGCAGACTCGAGCCTGCTGGTCGAGTCTAACGTCCCGAGTGTTTTGTTCGACCTGAACTTCATTCGGAGTAAAATCCTCCCCGTTCAGACCGTTACTGTCCTCAGGTAACTCCCTGTTGTTGTCTCTTGCTGGTAGATGCCGTCCACTCCGGAGCATAATAACATGAGCATTGGCAAACTCCTTGGGGTTTTGAATTGACTTCCCTGGAAATTGTCCTAGAGGTTGGTGTGTAGATGTGGATGCACTTGTATTGTCCATGTATTTCAGCTTCGCATTCAGTGTCTCAAATTTGTTGTTGAGGTCACTATATGTGCAATCCATTTTGTTGTTCATTTCTACAAGTTTTTTAGCCATATCCATTGCACTTGTGGCTTGTCCTTGTAGAACTTGCTGAAGCATATTCTTCATGTCAAAATCTGGTGCACTAGGAATCAGTGCTAGCGGAGGTGTAAAGCCTGGTGGTGCGCCCATTGCTGGTTGCGGTTGATAACTTCTGGGAAATTGAGGCTTAGGAGCATAACCTTGATTTTGGTTGTAGAAAACAAAAGGTTTGTTCTGAATTTGTTGTTGCTGTGGAGGGTAGGTTTGATCTTGTGGGTTTGCACATTTATACTTTTGTAAGACAAGTTTGGATTTGGCTTGTAGTTGTTAAATCCTTTGTTGTAGCCTCCCTGGTTCTGGATGTAGTTAACATCTTCAAACTGATCACCATCCCCATCATGGACAGGAAGCTGCTCATCTTCACAAACCATATGAACCTGCTTTTGATGGACTAAAAAGAGTTGATCCATCTTCTCATTCAATGCTTTAATCTCCTTCTTATTTTTGTCATCAGACTCATAATTCCCCCTCGTGTTCCTGTCATAGTCCTCATTGTAATTTCCATCTGACTGAGCAAGGTTCTCCACTAGTCCCAACCTTCATCAACATCCTTGTTGAGGAAATTTCCATTGCTGGCTGTATCCAAAAGCATCCTCATTCTGGGGAGTACTCCACGGTAGAGAGTGATGAGAAGAGATTCATTGCTGAATCCATGATGAGGACACTGAGAGTGGTAGCTCTTGAATCTCTCCCAGGCTTCACAGAAGGTTTCATTGTTCTTTTGAGCGAACCCTGATATCTCATTCCGTAGTCGTGCTGTCCTAGATTTTGAGAAGAACTTGGCAAGGAATACTTTCTTACAGTCATCCCATGACATGATGGAACCTTGAGGAAGAGTCTTCTCCCACTGATGAGCTTTGTCTCCTAAAGAGAAAGGAAACAATTTGAGCTTGAAGTTATCCTCACTGACTCCATTTATTTTTGTGAGGCTACAGAGCTTGTCAAACTCATCAAGGTGGTCTAGCGGGTCTTCCATCGGCAGTCCATGGAATTTGTTGCTCTGAACCATAGAGATCAGACCACTCTTGATCTCGAAGTTGTTGTTTTGGATAGCATAGAGATCAGACCTCTCTTAATACGGCGCCAAATTGATACACGACTTTTCTAACTCTTTGGTTCACAACTCAGGAACCAATGGTTCTGAGGACTTATGTCTCAGAGTGAATCCAAGCTAGAAAAATGTTCAGTATTTTGCATACTTAGGTTCAATTCCTAATGCACAATCATTGTAGTACAATAAGTATCAATCCAAATGGGTGTGATGCTAACAATCAAGATGTAATCAGAGTAAACAAGTTAAGCCAAATAATAAAAGGTTTATCTATCAACCTAAGTGAACAAGAAACAAAAGTCTTAAATGAAACTTACAGAACAAGTACTAAGCATAATCAAGTATTTGAATACGTGCTAAACATAATAAGAAGCTATATCAATACTTAACAATTCTGTGAAATAGGTAGAAACAAATAATGAGATAAACAAAACTAGGATAGAACAGAAGTAAGCAACAAATATCAATGAAAGTCTAGTAAATAATCAGATGATAAGAGATCCAAGCATGGGGTTTATTGATTAGTAAGTCCTCTCAATCTACCTGGAGTACTTAATAAACTCATACAAAGCTAATCCCTAGACAATAAACATCAAAGCCTAGCTAATCCACTCTCGTGATAGAAGCTATCAATACAGAGTTACTTCCAGACCCAATTCTCATTAGCGAAATATAACTAAGCAGGCAGTAAGATCCAATTATTAAAGCCAATAAACACTCTAGACAACCAATCTCTTGGGCTAGATATGTAAATCTCTGGAATCAGTTGATCAAACATTTCATCAGACATCTTTTGGATGTGGAAATGTTCGGGTTCTAATTCCAAATAATCAAAGAGAAACTAGCATTAAGAACACTAATCCAGAAGGGATTTATACAAATATAAGACTTTTCTAGTTCTTTGATTCACAACTCAGAACCAATGGTTCTGAGGACTTATATCTCAGAGTGAATCAAAACTAGAAAAGTGTTTAAGAACCCACAGGAGACTAAGACTTCTCATTTATCTATCACATCCTCAAAAATCCTAAGAACTACTCAAGATTAGAAACTAGCATGCTTAAAAACATCAAACAAGAAATCTTACTTAAAAACATAAATCAAAATCAAAGTACTTAAGAGTACTTAAGAACACAAACCCAAAAATAAATTACTCAAGAACACAAACCCAGAAAACTATAAAACTTGTATAATATGAAGGCAATGATCTAAAAACAATATATAGCAAAGAAGAAACAACTACAAAATCATAACATAAATTGAGAAATCTGAATTACAAAGGATAGAAATATTTTGTGGTTTTGAGACTTAGAGGTAGAAAACTCGAGATATCTAAGCTAATGACCCAAGGGGTCTATTTATAGAGTTTGTGCTTAAACCTTATATACAAGAAGACAAGGATATAAGTCGGTTTGGCCCAGCTTGAGCGCTTGGCTAAATTCACGTTGTCACGGCATGTCACCTAGTAAAAGGCACCAAAACCAATGCAAGATGCATATAATACGCCTAAATTCCGAAAATGCAAGACCATGAACACAAGTGATCAAAACTAATGCAAAAGTGTTAAATTAAAGAAGAAATGAACTTAAACCTTAAGGTAAATGACCTTAGAACTATGCAAATCTCACTAGTATCAATATTCTTCTCCATTGCGCTGTCTTCGAACATATATGGTCATTGGTTCTAACCATATTAGGGGTCACCGTATGTTCCTTTGCAGATTGGAACACGTTAATCTCTTGGTTGCTGATAAAATCACCAAGATTATCAACCACCTTGAAAAGCATCGCTACTCAAGCAACTATCTACATGATTTGGCATGAACGCAATGATCATCTTTTATTAAAAATGTATACTTACACAATTGAGAAAATTATACAATTAAAAACAAATTGTAAATTTTACCGACTATATAAACAAATAGATTGTCTCATATATTTCTCACAAAACAAAATAATTACTTCAAGAACATCAACCTTGATTGAAGGTTATTCTATTGGTAAATCAAGAGGTAAAACAATGTACCTAAGATATCCTACAATACTTGGTTAGTAAAGCGAAACTACAATTAATTGTGTCAATTATTGATTTGTTTTTTTTCTGCATGGAGGGTTATGTTATTTGCATTGAGGGTTGTCTTACGTTTCTATCGTCGAACAATAGTACATCTTACCAGAAAGAGGCATGCAGAATAATTTTTCTTTTGCAATCCTTGTAAGCTATGCATGATTATAAAAGTTTAGAATGATGCAATGTTATTGTGTTTAATACTATTTAAACTTTTTGTGTAAATAACAATATTAGGATAAACAATTTTTACATGAATATTTATTTTTATTTTCATCAAACTCACCACCTTTATATTAATACTCATGAATAGTTATTGTTACTTGTATTACAATTTATTATTACTATTCAGAATTTAATTGTTACTAATCTTGAATGATGCAATGTTGTTTTGTTTAATCTAATTTTATATGGTATTCGTATAACATGTAACTAAATATATAACAAAGGTTTTATCCAAAAAGTGTCATATATAGTAGACATATTTTCACGGATGATTTTATTTTATTTTTTCAAAAGTTTACATATTTTTTATGGATTTTAAAATATTACATTATGACCCGCGTATACGACGGACCTAATCTAGTATATATATAAGCCCTTGATTAAAATTACATATTGACCATCCCTAATATTGTGAACATAATATTTTTATTTATAGTAAGAGATTTGTTTTAAAAAATATATATAAATAGCTGTAAAGATTATTTTTCTAAAGGAAAATAAAGGTTACAATTCAATCCCTAAATATTGTTCCTTGTCATTATTTAAAATATATCCATAGACTTTACATTTGTTTTAACAGTATTTATTCTTTTAAAAACAACTCTCTAAATATAAATTATATGGATATGTTTTCTAAGATAGCATATTTGTTTTAACAGTATTTATTCTTGTAAAAACAACTCTCTAAATTTAAAATATATGGATATGTTTTCTAAGTTAGCATATATATTTTTTTTTGGTCACTTAGTTAGCATATATAATATTACAAAAAAAAGTTTATATTAATCAACAATTCTTATTATTCTAAATTGTATTACAACAACCTTGTTTTTAGTCATTTTGAAAAAATAATTTCCCATTTATTTAAGTTAAATCTAATAGAATATATAAGAAACATAAACTCTTAATATTATAAAAATCTCTTTGTTAAGCACACTACAAATGAGTATTTGGTACCTTATATTTTTTCACAGCTGTAGATCCTTAAATTTTTACGGTAAATCTGACTGCTTATAACTTTAAAATATTAACAATTTTAATTTATTTATGTATAGATTTTTTTTAATACGTGTAGAATTTTACATTTTAATCTTAAAATGAATTAATTAATTTAAAAATAACACGTGCCAACATCTAACTAATACACTTAACACATGTCATGTTAATGATTAACTTTCAAAACCAAGATTTATATGATAAGATTGTTGTTGAATTCAAAAATCATTATTAATAACAATAAATCTAGTTATTATCATTAGGTGAGTAGCCCTACACTAATACGTGAATTTGTTTTGTCTTGGTAAATTATTTAATTATTGTTAACTTAAATCAATTTTTTTTTTTTAAATGATTTTTAAAATTATTTAATCAAAAATCATTTGTACATCAAGTGTGAATTCAGATCAAAGTTCAAATTTAATTTTAAGGAAACAGAAATTTTTCAGATATGAACTTAAGACGACTCTCTCGCCTCTAGCCAGAGACGCAAGCCATCATTGTAACGAGAATCACCAGTACGTTGGATTGAACTTAGTCTGTTGCGAACTGTTTTGTCGAGAGCCTGGATTAGACTTTACGGCTGGGAAGTTGCCTCCCAATGTTTCCTGAGTTATCTCTCCCGCCAGATCATGCGAAGAGTAACTTGGAACCAATGTTTTCATACCCGACCCGGACCGCCCGGTCGAACTGGTTCACCCGCGACCCAGTCACTTCCCGGGTCTGGGTATAGTGCCAACATCTAGCAATTTCAAAACCGCAAAAAACCCGCAAAAAATAGCCAATAATCCGGAACCCGATGACCCGGTTGAACCAGCGAGTTACGGCTTAGTAGAATTCTTACAATTTTGAAAATAATATATACGATTATAGGGTTTTGGACTTGAATATGATGAATTAGAGAATGCTCTTGCTGAGCAATATCCCAAAGTTCATGAAGACAAGAACCCTGAAAAGTCTAATGGTATTTTTTAATTATTGATTAAACTTTTAGAATTTGCTTTAGTTGTATATAATAAATTGACTAAACTATGTGATATTGTTTTTTTTAGATTTTGATGAAGACTTCGGTATGCCGCACGAAGAGAATGAAGGAAATGGTGATAGAGACAACCAAAATTGGTTGTCGTGAACTCGTGATGTTTTATTAGTTTATTTCCGTCATTCTTGATCTTTTACTATCTTAGTGTTTATTGCGATTTTTTTTTAGATTCCAAAATTTCAGTCACTTTTATTGTTAGACTTCATATTTTGTTAAACATGGTAAATTATTTTATTTTTATAAAATTATATAATCTTTAAACAAATTTAATCAATTAACCCGTGGTCGGACCCGGTCGATCCAGTAACCCGGTGACCCAGGAGGTATTCCGGTTCGCTTTCCGGATCGGTTTTAAAAACATTGCGTGGAACAAATATCTTATGAAAAACATTTAATTTTTGTTTGCTGCAGAACTTGTTGGATAAGATTTCTTTGCTGGGGACTCAATTATATATTAATATTTTGTATATTTAACTTGCCTTACTTGATTCTAAACAAGCATCTAATACTCAAGCCACATTTTGATAGGCTCATGATTATAAATTGGACTGATGTGTTTTGAACATATGTATATTGCTTGAGGTGCTTTTTCATATGAAAAGTGTAAAGAAATCTAAAGATTGAAGAGTCATTTCATGTAGGTGTGAGTGTCGTATATATATATTTAGTTCCTTTGCGTCTCCAGTATTTGTTTTGATAAGGTTGTGGTTGTTGATCACCTCTGTTTATTTTGCACTATCTTACACCCAAAAAAGTCTATACGTAATACTTATGCTTATACATTGTTGAAGCGAACGGGATAGCTTCACTTTTAACTAATGTCTTCTCTTCTTCTTCAACCTCTCCTTCTCCACGATAACTTCTTCTTCTTCTTTACTTTAAACTTTTCTTGTTCTTCATCATCATCATCTCATGACTCTTCTCTTTTCCTTTGGCAGGTCCAAACAAAGGGTTCAATCTCAACAATAACATTCTAGAAGCCATTGCTTCTAGTCAAGAGCATAACAACGGATTTCCTTTGTTCAAGATAAAGAATAAAGCGGAAACGATTTTGGTTGGATCTAGAATAAATCTGTTTAATTTGTTTTCAACGAATTCGGACAGAAAAAGGTTTCCTCAAATGTTACATTTCATGAAAGACCATAAAAACATCTACAAGAATCTTTTTTTCAAAGAACGAAGGATGATTTCACAAAATTGTTTTAAACCATCTTCTACTAATCATGATCAAATCGAAACGGCTACACAAGTTAAGCACTAATATGGCCCGGGGACCGTAAGCACAGTATTAAGCCACTCCATCTTACCCCAAATCACATCTCTATGGCGCTTCTCTAACGCAATCCTAGCACACCAAATTTTAATTTTTGGCTCTTTGCTATGTTGCTGGCCACTTACTCCCCATAACTAAAAGTTTCCCACCATAGTTAATTATTCGATTCAGTCCCTTATGTAACCAAATTCGTTCCAAACCCTTGACATCTCTCCACTCTCTACCCTCAGAGTCATACCACTTTAAATACCCCGAGTAGCAACAACTGTATATTACATTCTCTACCACACACGATAACATCATATGTCTGATACTCGATTTCTCTCTTACAATTTTCCACGTACCATCTTTGGGCTCGTAAGTGTAGTCTTTTGTCCTTGCCGCTACGTAAAGCTTTCCTTCAAAAGCATCGGGATTGACCTTAATACATCCGCGGCTTAACTCATGAAAAGCATCAGGACACGGCAAGGCTCTCCAAGTCTGAGTCTTTATGTCGAACACCTCTAACAAATTGGCAGACTCGTCATGAATCTCACAGCCACAACCGTTCATGACGTATATTTTCTCATCGAGGTAAACAGCGTATGGATTCGATCGAGCTACGTTCATGTTTGGCGCGTCACGCCACGTATGACTCCGACAATCAAAAATCCAAACAGAGGAAGCCAGCTCACCGAGTCCACCGATTACGTAGATATCGGAACCAACCGCTACGGTGGAGACAAATGGTACACTTGAAGTATGGGGAGAAGAAGGTACCGGAATCAAGGAATAGTCATTTAAAACCTCACCGTTACGTGTAAGGGTTTCTTGAGGTTTCATAGAAAGAGTGAACCATTGGTAAAATTTATGCTTACCATACGATTCTAAGCAGAATAAAAGCATGGTTCGTTGGTTCCGAGGTTAAACCGCGTCGCGTATAGTTGCGGAGAAGAGAGAAGAATCTCTTTGAGACGAGAGAGAGATTAGGGTAAGTCCATTTAGAGATACGTGCAAGAAAGTTTTCTATGATTTCGTCTGGGAGTGACGACAACGACAGTGGTTGAGAACTCAAACTCGTCTTCTTTTAAGGTAGTTCATCATCGGAGATCATGGTCGAGTCGGCGGAAATTGTAGAAGCAAGAGGTGGAGATGAAAGATGATCAATTACGTTAATAAACCATAATGATCACTCTCACTAATAAATAATGACGCTCTCGTTTGCGATAAAAAAGACGATTTTTTTACAGTTTTATTTCCGGCAAATTGCAGTTGTTCCAACGGCAGTTTCCAGAGATTCCGAAAGGGAAGAAGAGGTTTCTCACAGTTACATCTCCTCTCTTTCGTCTAATCCCACGATCCCCTCGATCGATCGTGATGAATATGGTTTTTCACCACCATCTAATCCACGTTACTATAAAGGCAAAACCTCAGATCTGGATTTCTTTAGATCTGATTCTCCTGCTCCCTCTCATCCAACTTATTTTCCTCTTCGATTCTATATTGTGATTTCAAAAATGGCTGACAATCTGAGAAGAGCCATTCAAGAAATTGATCTTGGGATAGAAGATCCTCCAATTTCTCTTCCTCAGGATGTTGTTTCCCGTGCAGCAGCAGAGAACCGGTTCATTCTCTTGGGTCGTCCATGTGTTCCTCGTCGTCAGAACCTGCGCGCTATTATTGCCAACATGCCAAGAATCTGGGGTCAACAGGGGTTTGTTCATGGTCGTCTTGTGGAAGGAAGACGCTTCCAATTTGTGTTTCCGACAGAAGAAGCTTTAGAGATGGTGCTAAGGAGGGGACCATGGGCCTATGCTAACCGTATGCTCATTTTGGAGAGATGGTTTCCTGATTTGAATCCTCTGTTGCCAAGTTTCATTCCGTTCTGGGTGCAAGTTAGGGGAATACCTGTTCACTATCTGAATAAAGAGGTTATTACTTCTATTGGGAGTGCTATGGGCCAATGGATAGGTACTGATTATGATCCGGCAATGACTTCAAAAGTGGACTTCGTTCGTATTCACCTTAACTGGAATGTGGACGTTCCGCTTCGATTTCAGAGGAACATTCAATTTACTCCGGGTGTTAACACACTTCTAAGGTTTACTTATGAACGTCTTCGAGGTTTTTGCGAAATTTGTGGCTTGCTTACTCATGATACAGGAGTTTGTCGAAACCCAGAAGTAGAGAGTGAAGGTCAATTGGATGGTGATAATGATGAGAGTCCTATGGCAAATACTCCTACTCCAACTACATCAGTTAGAGATATTACGATGATTCCATTCCCTGTTATTGCTCCACAAACTGTTTCAGAGGCTTCTTCGGACAATGATCGCTTATCTGACATCGATCCTCATCACAATTGCCTTGTCAACAGCGAAAGCTTTGGTCTAGAAGCGGTGTCTGTGGAACAGTCCCCTCTGGTCCTTCATATCCGTCCTCGTGAGGACATTATGAACGATGCTCTTGCTCAATCTGATATGGCTGTCTTGGACAGAGGGAAACGTAAAAGAGAGGCTGGCTGGGAAAGTTTACATCAGGGAGTAAGTCCAATGCTGAGGATACGGGAGAGAGGTGAAGCTAGCAGTGGTTCCCCAAACGATGACTTGATTAGAGGCGCGGTGGGCCCAAATCTACCATTATCGCCATGAAGACAACCTGCTGGAACTGTCAAGGGCTGGGCACTGCCTTGACAGTTCGACGCCTTAAGGAGATAAATAAAAAATATCTCCCGGACATCATCTGCCTATCGGAAACAAAACAGCAGGACGACTTCGTTCGCGACAAGTGTGAAGAAATGGGTTTTCCAAATTATGTAACAGTTCCACCGAGAGGTTTAAGCGGTGGTTTAGCTATGTTTTGGAAGAATTCAGTTAGTTTGTCTTTCCTTCATCAATCCCCTAATATTGTAGATTGTTATGTTTTCTGGAATGGAATTGGTTTCTACTTTTCTTTTGTTTATGGCCACCCTAATACAAGCCATCGACACTACTTATGGGAACGCCTTGAACGTACAACTTTGAATAGACAAGGCCAGGCTTGGTTTATCTTAGGAGATTTTAATGATCTTCTAGGACATGATGAAAAAAGGGGTGGTTCTCGTAGACATGAACACTCTTTTCGGGCTATGCGTCAAATGGTTCGTCATTGTGGTTTTATTGATCTAAAATCAATCGGTGACAGATTTTCATGGGCTGGTAAGAGAGGGGTACATCATGTTACTTGTTGTTTGGACCGTACAATGGCAACTCAAGAGTGGTTATCTATGTTTCCTCGGTCTATAACCACTTTTTTGGAATTTGGTGAATCAGATCACCGTCCTCTAGTGACTACAATTTCAGATATGGAAGAAGAAACCAGAGGCATTTTCAGATATGATTGTCGTTTGCTTGATAGAGAGGGTTTTAAGGATTCAGTTTTAAATCATTGGGTTAATGGGTCATCAGATTTTCAGAACTTACCTCTGCTTCATCAACTCAAAAATTGCCGAAAACGAATCTCTCTATGGAAAAAGAATCATCGTTACAATGCAGAGGAGAGGATTAGACTAATTCGTTATCGTTTAGACAAAGCCATCTCGGGTGGTGTAACTTCTACGCCAGATATTCACAAGCTAAGAAGAGAGCTCAATCAAGCCTTCATTGATGAAGAAATTTTTTGGAAATTAAAAAGTCGAAATGCTTGGTTACAGGCTGGTGATAGAAACACTAAGTATTTCCACTCGATCGCGAAAACGAGAAGAGCTCGAAACAAACTAATATCTATTCAGGATAGTTCTGGGACTACAATTTATGGGACCAATAACATTGCTGCTGTTGCTACTCAATACTTCGGGGACCTTTATAAATCCTCACCACCCCTGGATTCTTGTTATGCTACGGTTTTCTCGGGTTTTGAAAAGAAAATCACGGATGATATAAATAGGGAGTTGATAAGGGCGGTTTCAATAGAAGAAATTCGAACTGCGGTTTTTGCCATTGGACCTCATCGTGCTCCTGGCCCTGATGGTTTTACAGGAATTTTTTACCATCAGTTCTGGAATGATATTAAGCCATCAGTTATTAAGGAGGTCAAGGATTTTTTGATAACAACCAATTCGATCCAGCGCATAATCACACCAATATATGCTTAATTCCGAAGCATGAGGCATCAATGTCTATGGCAGATTTCAGACCAATTGCTTTATGCAATGTAAGTTATAAAATTATTTCAAAAATTCTGGTTAACAGGCTTAAACCTCATCTTTCAGGAGCTATATCAGAACATCAAGCTGCTTTTATCCATGGGCGTATGATTACAGATAATACCATTGTTGCTCAAGAGGTTTTTCATGCCTTAAAAGTCAGAACTCGCCAAGCTACATCTTATATGTCTCTTAAAACTGACATCACTAAAGCTTATGACCGTCTGGAATGGCGTTTTTTAGAAGAAACAATGCATCATATGGGATTTGCTCCCAAGTGGATTCAGTGGATAATGACATGCGTTACTACAGTGAGTTATTCTATATTGATAAATGGTTCAGCCCATGGTAATATCCAACCCTCAAGAGGTATACGACAAGGTGATCCCTTATCTCCTTATTTATTTATCCTTTGTGCTGAAGTTCTTTCACTCATGATGACTCAAGCTGCTAATACTAGACGGATATTGGGTATAAAAATTAGTAGTCGGAGTCCAGCAGTTAATCATTTATTGTTTGCGGATGACTCCCTCATTTTTATGATGACCAACACTAAGTCTTGTCGAGCAATTAAGGATATTCTTTCGCAATATGAGCGGGTTTCGGGTCAGGCTGTGAATTTGAATAAGTCTTCGATTACTTTTGGCAGTAAGGTTAAACAAGAGGTTAAGTGAAGAGTTCGTAATTATTTGGGAATTCATAATGATGGGGGTAATGGCAAGTATCTTGGTCTTCCTGAGCAGTTTAACAGCAAAAAGTCGGAGATGTTTCATTATATTGTTGAAAAAGTAAAAGAGAAAACCCAAGGGTGGGGTAAGCAATTCTTATCTCCAGGAGGAAAATAAATTTTGCTTAAATCAGTGGCTTTAGCAATGCCCATCTACTCTATGAATATTTTTAAGTTACCTAAAGAGATTTGTGAAGAAATAAATACTATCCTCAATCGGTTTTGGTGGAGTACTAGTGATGGCAACAAAGGAATGCATTGGGTTGCTTGGAATAGACTGTGTGTCCCAAAACGGGAAGGTGGTCTTGGTTTTCGGGATTTAGCAAATTTTAATGATGCTTTGCTTGGAAAACAGATTTGGCGCATTTTACAAAAACCTTCGACTTTAATGGCCAGAGTCTTAAAAGGTAGATATTTCCCAGAAACTGATATCCTCAATGCTAGCCAAGTCAAGAAAAGCTCTTATGTTTGGAGGTCTCTTCTCCACGGGAAGAACTTGGTTAAGAAAGGGATGCGGTTTGTTATTGGAGATGGCACAATGATAAATGCTTGGAGAGATTCATGGCTCCCTCTGCATCCTCATAGTCCTCCTATCAAGAAAAATGCGGATGTAGGCGATCTTTTAGTTCAAGATTTGTTAAATGCTTCAAGAACAGATTGGAACTCTGATTTGGTTAGGACTTGTGTTGCTTCTGAAGATGTTAATCATGTGTTAGCGTTAAAAATTTGTTCCCATGCTCAACGGGATCTTCTGGGTTGGCACTACACTTCAGATGGCATTTATACGGTAAAGTCGGCTTACTGGCTAGCAACACACCTCCCTAATGCGATCAACTGTCAACCTCCCCCTGGTGATATCACTCTAAAACAAGAGGTTTGGAAGATTAAAACAGCTCCTAAAATTAAACATTTTCTTTGGAGAATAATTTCAGGTTCTCTTCCCATTGGGGAAATGCTTCGTTACCGCCATATTAGTAACTTTACGGGTTGCCATCGATGTTGCCATACAGAGGATTAGGCAAAACATACTTTTTTCTGTTTGGCGAGCATCCGGAATTCCAGACCCAACGATTTTAGCTTCTTGCTTTTCATTGGAGGACAAATTAAAGGCTATTTGCTCTCTAAACACTACCGTTCGAGAACCTCACCTTCAACAGCTCCCTCTTTGGATTCTTTGGAGACTATGGAAGAGTCAAAATATTTTGGTGTTTCAACATCGACAGATCTATTGGGAAAAACTCTCCAACTAGCTCGCAATGATGCGAAAGAATGGTCGGATGCTGAAGATCTTTTAGTGAATTTCAACCAGGGACCTAAGACTCAACTTACACGATCTAGAGCCTATACCCATTGGACCATCCCGGTAAGTAATTGGATTAAATGTAATTTTGACGGATCTTTTGTGAACAGGAACATACCATCAAAAGCGGGTTGGGTTTTACGCGATCATAGAGCAACCTTCATGGGAGGTGGTCAAGCTATCGGAAGATCTCTCAATAATGCTTTGGAAAGT
Organism: Crucihimalaya himalaica; assembly: GCA_004349715.1. Classification (NCBI taxonomy): domain Eukaryota; kingdom Viridiplantae; phylum Streptophyta; class Magnoliopsida; order Brassicales; family Brassicaceae; genus Crucihimalaya; species Crucihimalaya himalaica. Next base: position 656,892 of record SMJT01000089.1, read on the forward strand.
GAATTTCAAGCTCTCATATTTGCTATGCAAAATGCTTGGTGTAAAGGCTTCAAAAGAGTTTGCTTTGAAGGGGTAACAAAATTATGTTTGATCTGCTTAATGGGAAGATGCTAAACTTTGATATTTTTAACTGGGTACGGGAAGTACGATTCTGGGCAACAAAATTTGAAGGTGTTTGTTTTGAGTGGACAAGACGATCGTGCAATGCTCCGGCGGACATACTTGCAAAACAAAGAATTCCAAACAATAGCTCCTTTCATTTTTATAATTTGATTCCTTGTAGCATTTCTAATGCATTACATCGAGATTTCTCGCACTATCAGTAAATCTAATAATGTTTGATGAAAAAAAAAAAAAAAAATATGATCAATTAGGGTTATGTAAATACGACTAGGACCAATGTTTTTAATACCGGACCGGTAGCCGAACCGGAAAAGTTTTTGGGTCATGAGTCAAATATGGTCCGACCGGATTTGATAATAATTTTATATATATATTATTTTATTTATTTTAAAATATTAAATAAGAAAATTCAATATTCATATTTTTCAAAAAAAAAAAAAAAAATCTGAGAAATGACAATTTATATAAACCACAAGTTTGAGAATTGTGAAAATTTCGTTTCTCTGTTAAGAAATTAAAGTGACACACAGAATATGAAGAATGAATGGTAAAAAACTAATGTAATATATATTAAATCTCATTAATGATAGATTAATTTCTTTTTAGTAAATAAGTATATACAATATAACCTAGATATATTGTTTAGAAAATAAAAATTCAATAACAAAACAGAAAATAATATATTTTTTTACAAAACCCGGTATGATGCGGTTCAATGGGTCACCGGTTTCCGTTTTTTTGGCGGTATAATCTGGTTTATTTTTACCGGTCCAACCCGAATATGCTTCTGGTTCATGGTTCAACCCGGTTCGGTCCGGTATTAAAAACATTGACTAGGACTGCAGAATAATGTAGGTACATATAGAAGTATATTTGTCAATTGATCGATCTAACCATGGGCTAGCCAAGTCCAAATCATTGTGGATGTGTTATAGGATCACGTTTAAAACAAAATGATATAAATGGATTAAACACCAAATTTTGTTCGCGGAAAAATGGGCTAGATCACACATACAATAAGCATACTTAAAATTCTTTAAACTCTAGGATTTTTTGTTGTTGTCAATATTAGAACTAGATCACAATACGCTAATTCATAGCCCAATACCCCACAAGAAAGAATAGTGGTCTGCCGGCCAAATAATTATAGGGTTTAAAATTTAGGAAAACAATTTCAACTTCTTTTTTGTTTTATTTTGTTTTATGATTCTCTCACTAGACTTTTATTATTTTATAAACATATATTATAAGTTTATAACCAACATTATGATTGTAAATTCAATCTATCATTTTTTATAACTACTAATATTTATGAAATTTTGTTAATTAATTCTTTATAACAATGTATATATATACATAAATTACATTTATTTTATTTTTAAAAATATAAAATCTCATTAATTATACTAAAGAAAATACATAAAAAGATAAAGATGTTGTATTTGGTTAACTTATTGGTCAACATCATATATGATGATAGTAAAATATGGACTCGCATTTTTTTAAGCGGGGAAATTTGAAACCATACTTTTTGGTGGAAAATTATGGAAATATATTTTGGCGGAAAATACAGATACTCGTTTTTAGCCAGAAAAATTACAAAACCATATTTTTTTGCGAAAAAATTACAGAATTACGTTTTTGCCAGAAAAATTGTTGACTCGCAAAAATTGTGAAACAATGTTTTTTACAGGAAAAATATGAAAATAGTAATTGGTCATATTTTTTAAGGAAAAAAGAACAAAAAAAATTGGATGTCCGTAAGCAGGCCCATCTGGACATGGAGGTTTTTGGATCGATGTCCACTATGTACCGACCAATTACACAACCCACAAAAAAAATGGTTTATGTGGACAAAGTCCAATCGGAAGTGGACGAACCATTTGACAACTCTATATATAAACCCTTAGTTTAAATTGCATATTGACCTATCCCCACTCAAAAATATTGTGAACAATATAATTATATTTATCGTAAGAGATTTGTTTAAAAAGATTATAAATAGCTCTAAGATTATTTTTCTTAAGAAAATAAAGGTTGTACTAAATATTTAAATATAAGATATACAAGCCTTAAAAAGCTCAAAAGCAAATTAAAATCTACAAAATAAACCTAAATCTAAAAACATTGACATATTTTATTTTCCCAAAACCAATAATATCAAGACACTAATTCAATTGCATTAATTCATAAATCCTATTCGTATTTGTAATAAAGTCCTTTAATTTCTTATAAATCAAACTTTTGCCCATGGTTTGGTTACCGGTTCGATCAGTTGGCAATCGGTACAATCAAATTGCTTTTCATTATTAATTAAGATAGAGCCACGTGGCACAGCTTACCCGAATCGTAGTGGTCTCCATGTAAACAGCAGGATAATGGGATCCACGTCATTAAAAGAGGATCCACAAATTATCATCCAAAACGCAGCGTTTTTGAACTCTTCGTCTTCTTCTTCTTCTTCCTCCGCGTATAAATTCTCATTCGTCATTTTGTCAGATCCAAGGAAAAAAAAAGTCAGAAAAAAACACAGAGAAGCTTCTAAAACGATGCCGTACTACACCAGAGACGAGGACGAAGTCGACGATTTCGATGAGTTTGATCCAACGCCGTACAGTGGTGGTTACGACATCACGGTGATCTACGGCCGTCCGATTCCACCTTCTGACGACACTTGTTATCCTCTCTCGTCTGGTGTCGATGATGATTTCGAATACGAGAGACCTGAATTTACTCAGATCCATGAGCCTTCTGCTTACGGCGATGAAGCTCTTAACACAGAGTACAGTAGCTATTCTCGACCCAAGCCACGACCTGCATTTCGACCCGATTCAGGTGGTGGTGGTCATGTTCAAGGTGAAAGACCCAATCCTGGTTATGGATCTGAATCCGGTTATGGGAGGAAACCGGAATCGGAGTATGGATCCGGTTATGGTGGTCAGACGGAGACTGAATATGGTAGGAGACCTGAATCTGGATATGGTGGTGAAACTGAGACGGAGTATGGTCGGAGACCTGAGCAGAGTTATGGATCTGGTTATGGTGGTAGAACGGAGACTGAATCGGAGTATGGAGCTGGTGGTGGAAGAACTGAGGTTGAGTATGGTCGGAGACCTGAATCGGGGCTTGGATCTGGATATGGTGGGAGATCGGAGACTGAGTATGAGCGTAAGCCTAGCTATGGAAGATCTGAGGAACAAGAGGAAAGTTATAGAAAGCCTAGCTATGGAAGATCCGAGGATCAAGAGGAAGGAAGTTATAGGAAGCCTAGCTATGGAAGATCTGAGGAACAAGAGGAAGGAAGTTATAGGAAGCCTAGCTATGGAAGATCTGAGGAACAGGTTGAAAGTTACATAAAGCCTAGCTATGGAAGATCTGAGGAACAAGAGGAAGGTTACAGGAAGCCTAGCTATGGAAGGTCTGAGGATCAAGAGGAAGGTTATAGGAAGCCTAGTTATGGAAGATCTGAGGAACAAGAGGAAGGAAGTTACAGGAAGCCTAGCTATGGAACGTCTGAGGAACAGGTTGAGAGTTACATTAAACCTAGCTATGGAAGGTCTGAGGATCAGGAAGAGGGGAGTTACAGGAAGCCTAGCTATGGCCGTCGCAATGACGATGATGATGATGATGAGCAGCGTAGGAACCGTTCTGGTTCTGGTGATGATGAGGAAGGGAGCTATGGCCGCAAGAAATATGTAAGTTGAAGAAGTTATCATTTCGTTTAGTGGAATTGTGCTTAGTGTGACTCTAGATTGTGTGGAAATGAGTTTTGATCTGTTCAATCCTTCGTTGGTCATAGTTTAGTAGAGTGATCTCGATATTCAAGTAAAGTTTATATCTTTAGTGATGGTTCATGTTCCATTCATGATCTAGCCATAAAACATCCATCATAAAGAACCATGTTTGAAGTCTCTGTTTGGATACATGCCAACAATCATCTCTCTGTTTCACATTCTGAAATTGATTTGCTTGAATTTGCTTGAATCGAAACCTAGTTCTAGGATTCTATTTGACTTTGCTGGTTCAGTATTCGATTGGATTTGGACAACTTGTAGGATACATAACGTCTCTTATCCTTTATTATGCTTGTTCACAGCAGCGGCATCATAACTCGATGTCATTGTGTATTGAACATTACAAATGATGCAGTATTTGCTTAACCTAATCATCTCTGTACACAATTTGCAGGGTGGCAATGACTCTGATGATGATGAGGAGAAGAAACAGCACCGTTACAAGCATCACCACCAGAGGCGTCGTGATGAAGATGATGACTAAACCCTCTCTGTGCTAGAGAGTGTAATGAGAAAGTGTGTTTACTTAGCTTCAAATATCTACTAAATAAAGAGCTAAGTCACATATCTTTTCTAAATGATATATTTCGACGTTGGTGTTGTGTTTGTTTGAATCTCTGTATTATTATTACTGCAGAGTCTGAGTTTGTGCTGGTCCATAATAAGACCTTGAAGTGGTATTGGGTCACCATGTAACTGTTGCTACTCTGTTTCGTTTTCTATCTATTGTTTTGCGTTATGATTTACAGTTATATCCTTATACAGTTCTGATTATCATTTCCTGTAATATCAGAATGTTTTTTACATGAATTGGAATCATATGGAAACTTTGTTGAACAAAATGATCATGAGTCTTATTGCACCATGGTCTTGTTGCTTATTTCAGACCGTATAGTGTTTTTCGAGAAATACATGTTCTTCCTTCTCATTGACTTCAAACTCTTAAAGGTAACTTGAATTGTAAGATATAGTAGAATAATACCATACTTTTAATTAGAGGCAAATAATTCCTTTCTAATTTATTGGTTTAAATATTAATGAAATTAAAATTAAACTCTCATATAACAAATCAAATATTTGAATAAATTAGCCATAAAAAAAAAAACTTAATTAACAGCAGAGCAAACCCTACGAATTTCACCATTCACCCCTGTCTTCACACCAATATTACTCATCTTAACCATTGACCTTGCGAACTGGACATTGAAGTTGCTTGTAGACGCCATGAACTCTTGCACTATGGATCTTGTGTTCTGGTTAGTCCAAAGAACGTGATCGGATTGAAGAATTCCTCTACCGCGGCTGAGATTGTTGAAAAAGGATGTGTCAAATGTGTTTCCGCTTCCATTATCCAAGTCCACACGTGCTGATCCGTCCCCGTTTTGTGGACAAAGTCTTTGAAGTTGTGGTACAAATGTTTGGTCCATGGTTGGATCTGCTCTGTTTCCTGTCGTGTTGAATATTCTGTTCGTGAAGAACCCACATGCAGCTGTTCCTATCGTGTGTCCTCCTTTTTATCCATAGATATTCATATTCAGTTTAATTATTATTTAATAATTGAAACAAATATAAATATATACATTCAAAGCAGTGGCAGATCCAGAACAATATTTCCTGGGGGCAAAAATATATGCTTAAACTAAGAAGAGTTTTTCCTTCTTATGTTTTTTTTCTCATCGCAAAAGCTGAATCGAGGAGGTGAACGAACAGTTTTTAAGTTTTAAATTTTTGGTTTTAAACTAAATACTTATTTGTGTGGCAAACACTAGTGTGGCCTTGACACCTGACAAGAGATTGATTCTGGTCTTCTACCTCAAGGGTATATTTGGCGAGTGGGCCTGCCATTTTTGGCCCACAAAAAAATGGCTGACAAAAAAAAACAAAAAAAACAAAATACTTATTTCACTGTGACCAGTAATTGAATTTTAACTAAAATGTGAACTCACTATTTAAAAGTAAGCCCAACTTTTGTTTTTAATGTTTTTTAGAATTTTAAATGGGGTCAAAATATAATTTTTAACGGGATCATAAATTTTTTTATATGAAAAACATGTATATTAAAAAGAATTGGTGGGGGTAGCTGACCCCACTAACTCCTTCCTACCTCCGCCCCTGATCCAAAGCCATGTTAAAGGGAAACGTATTGTATCATTTGTAGTTTAGTTATTAACTATTTTCTTATAATCGAAAAAAAAAACAAATCGAATAAGAGAAAACATGGATTAAACACTTCTACATCATATATATTTTAAGGAAAACATGATTTTGAGCGTGGTAGATTTGGTGTTAAGTCCAAACTATTTTTTAGTTTGACTATTAAATCAAATTGATATTCATTAGGTTAAATAAAATTTTTATCATAATTCAGATATAAGTTTTAAGTACGAGGTGAGAAGATGAACCAAATGAAACTCACTAATTATTAAAGTGAAAATCAAAATGTGAAAAAACGTACGTTAGGAGACTCCATCAAAACTACGATCTGTTGGATCTATTCTGATTTCTAAATGGTAATATGTGTGAAATCTAGCTAGTATATTATTGAATTTTGTAAAGTTACGTACTTACCAACAAGAGCGACGAGATCGCGAGTATTGAGGCGAAAAGCGGCAAATTTCCTTTGTTGGATGGCTACGGAGTCACTTGGAGAGGGAAGATTATTAACGTTCGTTGCCAAGGAAACTCGTCCATCTCTACGTCCTGTTGGGACTTGCCAGCTTCGTCCTTGCGTCTACATGCACCCATGTAAAGCCACACAAACGTTAGTTACACTTCGTTTTTGTTTTTACTTTCTTCGTAACCAATACTAGTTTAATATTTTAGAGCTAACCAAGTAAAATATACTTAAATGTTGGATATAAATTCCTTTCATATCTAATAATATTCTGATACTAAATTAATTTTATATAAATTAAATTAATATATATATATATATATATGTTAATTTTCTTCACGTAGTATGTATCTACTTTTTTATATAATACTTTCAAATGAATTAATCTAGTACAATTTTTAGTACTTTAACCAAATTTTTAGTTGTAAACGTAAACACAAAACACAAAGAAATGAAGAAACATATTGTTTGTATTTTGGCTTATATGCCGTGTAAAATTACTTAATGATGGAAAAAATATGTGTTGCCTTTTTTAATCTTTTTTTCTTACTCATATCTAAATGCAAACATAATATTGACATTTAAAACAATAGAGACATAGTTCTTCGGGTTATGTATGATATTTCTATAAGTAAATATACTTACGAGAGCAACGGAATCACGAGCCGATAAGGTTAAGATATCAGCACAAGAGACAACACCAGGACATGCCGTCTCGAGTTGCCTCTTGGCATCGTCAATGACCTCGAAACCACGGAGGTTAAAGTTTGCGCCAGCGGTTCTTTCAGAGTTAGGTCCTGATAAAAGCACTGAGGCATCACAACCTTGGACGAAACAATCATGAAAATGCATTCTCAATAACCCGGGTGCAATTCTTGGATCTGAACCAAAGTGAGATGTCACAGTGTTCCGAACAATCGTCTCAGCATTGGGGCATGTGGTCGAATAGAACCCGATCCTCGTACCTTGACCATTAACTGCGACGAGACAGCTAAGGAACACTATGAACGAACAAAATGATCGGACCAAACCCATTTGTGTTTAGACAAGATTTCAAGTGTGTTTTGAGAGAGTATATAGAGTTTGTTTAGATGCATGGGAAGTGATACGAGAACGTGAGTAAACTTATAGACGGATTGATAAGTCAAAGGGTGACGTTAAGTCAACGAAATCGGCTACAGTGTTGAGGTCATTGAACAAAACGACGACGTTGATCAACTAATTAAAAACTGTAAAGCGCGTTTTGTAATTGGCCATGAGCTGGCTCCGCGCGTTGACGACTGCAGAGCCATGTTGGGTTTGTTTGTTTTCTTTTGTACGTTTCTGTTAAATTGATTATTAATTAATTGTGTAATCATTTATAATGAATGTGATTATAGTATATTCATTTTGTAGCAGTTACACTTTGATTCAACTCTAATTCTTTATTAAGAAAACTCGTACTAGTGCATGAGATTTTCATTTTAGAATGCAGCGACTTTGGACTGGTTAGACGAATAAGTGTTAAAATATCCAAAACATGACCATTCACTATTCAACAAAAGTCCAATGATGATCCTGATTCATCGTGTGAGATTTAATGTATTGACCGGAACATATAGTAAAGTCTTTTAACAAACAAACAAAGAGCAAAATAGTATAGTGGGTTTTCTTAATGATTAGGCCTTGTACATAAGATATTTGATTGGTTCGGTAACTAAGTGTATGGTAATTGCCTAATTGGTAAAGGCATATATCATCTAGATTGATTAATCGGAGCCTGCACGTTATTTACATTTTTTCATAAATTTATAACAAAACATAATCTATAAAATATGGAATGTTAAAATCGTTACATAGTCGAACTTGTTGTATATATTCAAATATATTTTATATGAGAAATAAAATAGCTTAGTCCCAATAGATATAAAAATTAAGACTAATTAAATTATAATTTATAATTTTAATAATCAAGCATGTTTTTTCTTAATTTTTTTTTACTTATTTAAAATGATGTCATATTAAAAAAACCAGGCCGATTGGACCGATCAACATTGATTTTGAACGTGTATACCGATAAACCAATATGAATTACTGATTTTATACTAAAAACGCATGGGGGCGGGGGCTCATAAACACCTAGGCGTTCACGGTTCACCTATTGTTTGGACCAATTTTATGGGTCATTGGGTTCATAAAATGAATAGAAAATAATGAAAAAAATGAGAATGTATATGGGCTAAAGACTCATAAAATTTTGGTAAGAGTAAGTGAGAACTTGTATTTTGTCTTATATTGGTTGTGGGAAGAAGTATTCTCTTATGTATGTATGGAGGAATTTATGTATAAGTTCAAATGGTTGCGTAGAGAGATAGGCTATCCACCCGCGCGCCACTGCCCGACTCGGACCTTGGGTCTTGCACCTTTTAGGGCCAAATTTCTATGCAATTTTTTGGCCTATTTCCCAGACAACACACAGTTTCTCTATACGCCCAAGAATTGTGAACGAGTCAGTAGGAGACCGAGTCCTCACGATCATAGATGTCAGGCAAATCCATGCGTGTCTTGACATTATCTTTTGTCTTCTTTTGCTCATTTAAAATAGTGTTGATGGTATTGTCAAATACGTTCTTCTCTATATGCATGACGTCAAGATTGTGTCGAAGTAGAAGATCTTTCCAATAAGGTAAATCCCAGAAAATACTTCGTTTATGCCAGTTATGATACTCTCTATATCCATCAATCAGAACATGACCATTACCCCCACAAACTGTAGTACGTTTGACATCAAAATCTCGAAAATGATGCAGAATCGAATCTCCGTCATACGGTGCAGGTGGGGCATCACATACAACCCTATTTTCTTGAATAACGTCTTACTTCTTCTATAAGGATGATTGCGTCTCAAAAAATGATGGTGACAATCGAACCAACTCATCTTCCGACCATGCTTCAACTGGAATGCATCTGTATTATCTTGACAATATGGACATGATAATCTTCCGTGGGTTGTCCCACCAGACAACATTCCATATGCCGGAAAATCACTAATAGTCCACAACAATACAGCCCGCATCTTGAAATTATTTCTGCTTGAGACATCATATACACTAACTCCTTAAGACTATAACATTTGTAGCTCTGTAATAAGTGGCTGTAAGAAGACGTCAAGAGATCTTCGAAAATGATTTGGTCCACAGACCAAACTAGAAAGGAATAAGAATTCTCGCTTTATACACAATGCTAGTGGAAGATTGTATGGAGTGACAATAAATGGCCACAACAAATATTTCCTGCCTGACTTCCCAAACAGATTAAAACCATCAGTACATAAACCCAAATATACATTTCTTGTTTCACTCGCAAAATTTGGATACAAATAAGTAAAATGCTTCCAAGCTCCGACATCAGAAGGATGTGAAATTTCTCCATTAAAGGCATGTTCCGCATGCCATCTTATCGACGCAGCTGTCCTCTCTGACTGATATAACATAAAGGCAAATACCACACACGCTTAAACGGAATTTTGGTTCTTCCGCTTGATTCTTAAAATCATTACTTCCCACAAAAACCGCAGTGAATCAAATTGGCAGTTTCCCTCCAGAATATCATGCAATTCTCCCGACACACATCAATCATTTGATATGGCAATTCAAGACCTGAAACTAATTTCTGAATTGCGTAGTATGAAGCTGGTGCCAAATTATCTTCCGGTAGATAATCTTTGAAAAAATCAGCCCATGCATCAACGCAATCCTCACTAAAATTGTAATCCATCATCCTCCTTGCAGCTGATAACGGCGAATGCCCTTCTTTGTAACTAGGATATATCAGATTTTTTGCAGCATCTAACATTTCAAAAAATCTTCTGGTTTCTAAATTGGGTTCCTCCTCAACATTGGTATTCGCCATGGTTTCACGAACCTCTTCTCTACCAATTCCCTCTACGACATTTTCTTCTATATTGGTACTACTACCATAATCTCTAATATTATCAGATTCCAGTCTTAAGCGTTCACGCCTTCTATCTACACAACTAGGCCAAGATCATAAATCCTATCCATGTGAAAACCAAACATAGTATCCCGGTGTAAAACATCACCAAAATAAGTGATTCCAAACTATATCATTGTCTAAGAAACGATTATTTTGACATTTAATACAAGGACAAAACATAAAACCTTAAGTACGAGTCATTTCTTGATTCGATGCGAACTGCATGAACTCCGATAATCCTTCTTTGTATTCACGCCGAATATCCCTTGCTGCTTCATCTAGATGTTGATACATTCACGGTCTAACTTTATAAATGTTGTGAGATGTCATATTGAATTTCTTTATTTTTTTTTTAGAAAATAACATAGAAATTATAAGAATATTTGAAGTTTTTTTTTCTAAATTTTTTTGCTGAGAAGAGAAATGAACGAGGTGCGATATCTATAGAAATTTTTTTCCGACCACTACCGTAGTCGAAAATTAGTCGGAACAGTTTTCTGACCACCTGTCGTCGAAAATTTCTCAGATGTTCGGTGGCTTCATTTACCACGTGTTTACCTAACCTTTCCGGCCAAAATTCCGATGAATTCCCGAGGAAAAAGGTTGGTTGGAATTTTTTTGATTTCTGACCACCGTTTCCGACGAATTTCCGATAAAAATGCGGTGGTCGAAAAATTTTCAAATATTTCCGACTAATTTCCGACCATAACCTTGGTTGTCGGAAAGTGCTCCAAATGTGGTAGAAAAATTCCGACTACCGTGTCGGTCGAAAACTATGGTCGGAAATAGCCATGTTTTCTTGTAGTGTGTTGTACAAAGTAAATTTTTTGCTAGAAATAACATCCGTTAGTAATATGTAACAAATTGGTGATCAATATAGCTAGAACTCATCCTGATGAACTATCGTTTTTGGTCCATATGAATTTTTTTCTGCAATTAAATTTTGAGAAAATAGATTGACACTTTGTAACAGAATAGTGACATAACGAACAGAGTTTTCTATAAATCCAGAAGCTTTTGTGACATCATTCATGTTTGGTAACTAAATTTTATCAATGGAGATGTTATTTTCTTATGAAAATCCATGCATGACGTCTACAAAGACCATTACAATTCAAATATTGATGCTTTCATTTCATATATATACAAATCTCAACGCACGAAAAGCTAACTTACTAAGTTTGTGACTAAGTTCTGTCTCGCATAGTACCATAGATTTATAATTTTGTATATCCTTTAAAAATTACAATTAATATCGTTGTGTTTCATAATCGAGTTTTAAGGATGGTCATTCGATTTCAAAAGTATTAGCTGTGTAGATGAGAGAAGATTTGAGGCTAGTGATTAATATGATATATCAAAGTGTTAGGGAGATGACTATATATAAGATATTAAGGGAGTGTTATTGGATTGTGTATTTAGCTAGATAGAGTTAAAAAGATTTAGATGTTGTTAAGATTCTAGTGTTATTCAATTAAAATTATCCACAACTCTATTAAATTTTGGTGTTATTGGTTTATGTATTTGTAAAAATTACTCTAAAATCGTTATAAATCTAGAGTGGATTCTTTAATTTATAAAATCAAGAAATTTTTTATGTTATTCAACTTTTATGAAAGAATCTCATTTTTTGAATTTAAATATTATGTTATTGGTTTATGATTCTACATATTTTCTTCACAAAATCTAATCACCCAAAATATTGTACTTTGATAAGATATTCTCAAAATCATGCACCTATTGAATACCATTTTCATGTATAACGTTAGTCAACATCCAACTAGAAATGACTTTAATGGACGTTGTGATGGTTTTCTTTGGCTTAAAGATTCTGGAAACCATGTTGCTGGAGAGTTTTCTATATCTGTGATTAAATCATGAGTTAATAACCAATATAGTTTCTTATCAGTCTTTTTTTGTACGAAAAGACCTGCTATTTAATAAAGAATAAAGAAAATTTTAACAAGACCTGCATAATCAAAAACCAAAGATCAAACGTCTTACCTTAGCAAGACAGGACCACCATTTATGTAAGTTTCTCAACTCGAGCCATTTAATTCGGGAATGTTTAGGTCTCTATAGACAGGACCACCATTTTTGTAAGTTTCTCAACTCGAGTCATTTAATTCGGGAACACTTAGGTCTCTATAGGCCAAGAACAAGACCGTTAGTACGTTTGATTCAGGTCCTCATGCTGCTTTTGTTGGTGAAACAAAGACAAAGACATTTTCAATCCTCCGAGGTAATATGAGTAAAAATCGATGTATAGGGAAACTTACTTATGACTATTGTGCGCCTTTTTAAGAATATATATAAGAGAATATATATAGCAGATGAGAAATAATATATTTTGGAAATATTTTTTATAAGTTTGAGATACTCCATAAAAGTTTTTATCTTTGGAGGATTTTATGAGATTTTGGAAAAGGTAATTAGAGAGATTATACAAAACTCTCTAGTAGTAATTTAAAATCTTTAATTTATCTACTTTCTATACTTTTTCTAAGTCATCAAAACTCTTTTAAAATTGCAAACCAATAAGACCCCCTAAAAGTATATCCGTTTATGAAAATGGGAAACAAACCGACGTTGTTTTGTATTTCACTATTCTTTTAATTAATCATTCTAAATTTTAATACGACGTCGTATAGAAACACCCCATCCTTAAAATTTTTCCCAAGGAGGTTGTCTCGTCCTCGGTTCATCGCACAACCCGAGCATTTACTTATGTTTTAAGAGTCGATTCCTTAACAAGTCATATTCGATATTAATTCTGAGATTCATTAAGATAGAGTCGAATGCTAGCGGAAGTCTTAAGAAAATAATCGAACATAAACTGGATTTCTTTATTAATCAATCAAGGATTCAATACACTTGCGAGAGTTTGCACTATAGGCTAATACAAGTATAATATGATCCCCATAATCCAGTTTAACACACCACACTCTCTTCTCGGCAACATCGTTTGGACGCCTAATTGCGATCCTTTCCACGGTCGCCACCTTTTCCTGAAAACCAACGAGTATAAGTACTCTGAGTAATATCGAGGGATGAACGACGCAGATGTTCGATGAACAATCCTACATGAACATGCAAACACGGCAAACCCTCGTGTTTTCCCCACGGATATTCTCTAAACAACCGAAGAGAAGTAAGAAAATTCGAGAAAGAGATACAAGTCGCTTAACCGCCACGCTTCCTCGGAGGAACCATCGAACTTCTATGGATTAACTCCGCAAGTTCTCGTATCCAATCCTCGGTTACGGCGTAAGCACCAACCTTTGCCGGCCTCGTAGTCGGTTCCGTGGTGATCTCGAGTTCCCATGAAGTAATCACGTCCATCCTCGGAGATTCCTCCACAGTTAGGTTATTTTCTTGATTTCTCTCCATTTCTCTCGATTTCTCTCTTCTTTTATGTGTTTATTCCTTCGTAGAACTTAGGAATTCTTTAAGAGTATTTCTCGTGTTTTTTCGAGAATGAATAATTCGATATCTCAAACCATGAGCGAACATCTCTTTATATAGGCGCGGGGTGGAAAACCGTTTCCTTTGGTGAAGAGACACGTTCCTCCGAACAGACGCCTACTCGTTCTCTCGCATCCCATCGTCCGTGTCCGTTCGTACCATAACCGCTCAACCGCTCACCTGTCCGGTAACCGTCCAACCATCCGAGTAACCGCCAACCGTCCAACCACCTTAGTAGCTGGCCGAGCTGAGGTGAGCCATTCGAGCTTAGCTCCAGCTGACCGAGCTAGGTACAGTCCATGGCAGCTGAGGTTTAGTCCACGGAAGCTGCTTCGAGCTTACCGTAGTTTCCCTCGAGCTATCCACAGCTTCCTTCGATCTCGCCGTAGCTTCCCGAGCTATTCCTCGATACTTTTCCGAACTTCTTTTATTTTTCTTAATTTCCCTTGATTCCCTTCGAGGAATTTGGCTAAGTCCCCTTCCTTTCGACTTAACCTTCGTTCACGGACCTTTTTCATGAATTTTTTTCGATCATGGCCCGTTCCTCCGATCCTTAACGCGGATCGGGGATGTTGCAAGTCTCCCCCACCTGAATGGGATTCGTCCTCGAATTCGGATCAGTGTGTTCTTCAAATCCGATCTCTTCGAACCACTTAGGAAACTCGGATTTCATTTTACTTACCGTTTCCCAAGTCTCGTTCTCCTTGCCATTACAATTCCAAACAACTTTAACCATTGGGATTGTTTTTCTCCTTGTTACCTTTTCCATTTTGTCGATGATTTGTACCGGCCTTACCTCCACCGTAAGATTCTCCTTCAAATCTTGTGGTAGCTACGGTAACCACACGTCTTTTTCGGTTAGGCACTTCCTTAGTTGGGATATGTGGAATACATTATGAAATGCACTCATTTCCTCGGGCAAATCCAACTTGTACGCTACTTGCCCGACACGTTCCAACACGGTAAATGGCCCAATGTACCTCGGATCCAATTTTCCTTTTCTCGAAGTCCTTGCCCTCCCTTTGAACGTGATCATCTTTAGATATACTCGGTCTCCTACCGAATACTCAATATTCTTCCTTCGTCGATCCGCATAACTTTTCTGTCGATCTTGTGCTTCTCTTATCTTCCGTTAGATTACCTTGATTTTATATGTGGTTTCCTGCACTATGTCCGCACCAATGAGGCTACGCTCCCCTACTTGCGTCCAACATAGTGGAGTTCGGCATGGTCGTCCGTAGAGTGCCTCATACGGTGACATTCCGATACTCGCTTGAAAACTGTTATTGTAAGCGATCTCGACCAAAGGCAAATGCCTTTTCCAAGATCCGCCCCAATCAAGTATACATGCACGTAACATGTCTTCCAACGTCTTTATGGTCCGTTCCGATTGCCCGTCCGTCTGCGGATGGTATGCGGTACTCATGTTCACTCGCGTTTCCAAGGCTTTTTGGAAAACCTTCCAGAATTGCGAAGTAAACCTTGAATCCCTATCTAAAACGATACTTGCCGGAACTCCATGTAACCTGACAATTTCGTTAATGTATTTATTTGCAATTACCTTAACGCCGTCATTTTTCTTTATTGCGATGAAATGGGCTGACTTCGTGAGTCTATCCACCACTATCCACACCGCATTCTTTTTGTTGCTCGTTTCCGGCAGACCTGTCACGAAATCCATCGTAACATGATCCCATTTCCATTCTGGAATCGGCAAATTTTGGAGTAAGCCACTCGGTACTTGATGTTCGGCCTTGACCAATTGACAAGTGGGGCACTGTGACACCCATTTTGCCACATCTTTCTTCATTCCAACCCATTGATAGTACCGCTTGAGATCTTGGTACATCTTATTCATCCCCGGGTGAATGGAAAATTTTGACCGGTGAGCTTCTCGTAGAATCTCGTCCTTTAGCTCTCGGACGTTCGGTACACAAACCCGACCATGTACCACAATGGTACCATTGTTGGACATTTGGTACTCTGACCCTTCATCATGTAAAACCTTGTTTAGGTTCACATCTTCCTTTTGTGCCGCAAGGATACGTGTAAGTAGATCAGCTTGATCGGCCGCACCCAAACCCAAAAGTTCTAAGTCGCCGGACAAGACATTGACATTCAATGTCCCAATCATATCTATCAATGTTTCTTTATCCTTGTTTGCAGCCACTTCGGTCCGTCTCCGACTTAGTGCATCCGCAACCGTATTGGCCTTACCCGGATGATACGCGATATCAATATCGTAGTCGTCTACGAACTCCATCCATCTTTCTTTGTCGAAGATTGACTTCGGGTTGCGTGAAGATATACTTCAAGCTTTTGTGGTCGGTAAAAATTTTCACCTTGGCACCATAAAGATATAATCGCCATAGCTTAAGTGCAAACACCACCGCGGCCATTTCCAAGTCGTGGGTGGGGTAATTACCTTCATGTTTTCGTAACTGCCTTGAGGCATAAGCTATTACCTTTCCCTGTTGCATCAGAACGCATCCAAGTCCCATGATAGACGCGTCGGTGTAAACCACGTATGCTTCACCCGGATCCGGCAATGCTAAAACTGGTGCACTCGTTAGCATAGCCTTCAGCGCGGAGAAACTCGTTTCACACTCGTCCGTCTACATAAACTTTATGTCCTTTCCCATGAGACACGTCATGGATTGTGCTATATTCGCGAATCCTTTTCACAAATCTTCGATAATATCTGGCTAAACAGAGAAAACTACGTACCTCCGTTGCATTTTTCGGTCGTGGCCAATCTTTTATTACGCTTATCTTCTCGGAATCCACCGATACGCCTTCTTCCGACACTTGTGTCCCAAAAACCCGATGCTTTGTTGCCAAAAGCTACACTTGCTCAGCTTGGCATATATTTTTTGTTCCCTTAACCGTTCCAACACCGCTTTAAGATGTTTTTCATGACTTTCTCGGTCTTTTGAATAAACAAGTATGTCATCGATAAAAATTATCACATACTCGTCTAGACAATCACGGAATATGCCATTCATCATTTTCATAAAAGCTGCAGGTGCGTTAGTTAAGCCAAACGACATTACCACAAATTTGTAGTGGCCATACCTTGTACGGAACCTTCTACGGAATGCGGTTTTCCGAATGTCCGTTGATTCTATTGATATTTGATGATATCCGGAGGCCAAGTCAATCTTGGAGAACCACGTTGCTCCCTTGAGTTGATCCAGAAGTTCATCAATGCGAGGCAAAGGGTATTTGTTTGTCACCGTAACCCGATTCAAGCCTCGGTAGTCAATGCACAACCGCATGCTACCATCCTTTTTCCTTACGAACAGTACCGGCGCTCTCCAAGGTGAGTTACTCGGTCGTATGAACCCTTTGTCCAACAAATCCTCCAACTGTTTCTTAAGCTCGGCCATTTCAGCCAGAGCCATTCGATAAGGTGATTTGGAAAGAGGAACAGTTCCAGGTTCGAGTTCTATCGTGAACGGATCGGATCTATCTGGGGGTAAACCCTTCAAGGATTCGAACACGTCCGAGAAGTCCTTTACTATTGGAATGTCTTCGATCTCCGCCTCTTTACCGAGTTCAGTCGTGGATATTGTAGCGAAATAGGTTTCACAACCTTTCTCAAGCATCTTATGAGCCTGAATCGCCGATACCATAAGTTTCCCCGAAGTTGGCCGAATTCCTTGGAATTCTAACCACCCTTCGTCTCTTGCCAACCGTACTTTTCCACGGTGACAGTCCAACGTAGCCTTGTATCTTCCTAGCCAGTCCATCCCCAATATCACTTCATGCGTTCTCAAGGGTATGCACACCAGGTCAACCAGCATGTCCACGTTGCAAATGCTAACTGGGACATCACGAACCGTCCCATGCGATTTCATGACCTGTCCACCGGCTGCTTTTATTATCTCGGAACCTTTCTCTGGTTCTAATGGAAACTTTCCCTGGGCTACCACTTCCGGACTCACAAAACTATGTGTAGCCCCATATTCGAAAAAAGTGCGAGTTAAAACTCCACCTATTCTTATGGTCCCTACACATTCGTAAATGCTTAAGTTCCCCCCCCCTTTATCTACGATGCAATGCCATGCTCGGATTTAAAGGTGATTTAGGCATAGTGACTTACCAGTGATTGAGTTGAAGTTACCGGCCGTACCGGCTTCTTTCGTTAATTGGTACACATGGGGCGCCGCGGTTACTCCTCTGGTCTGTGCCGGATTTCTGTTGCCCCTGGTGTTACTTTTATTCCCCGCCTGCCCCTCCTTTGCAAGCATCGGGCACTCTCTCTTGTAGTGGCCAGCCTTTCCGCAAAGGTAGCAGGTCGGTCCTTCACTTGTCACTTTTCCATGCCTTTCCCGCAGACAATTCCGACTCTCATGGCCCTTACTGCCGCATTTCTCTCATCGAACTTACCGATGACCTTTGGTCACCAACTTGATCCCATTTACTTTTGCGATCATTTGGCTTGAATCCACTACTTGTCCGTGGCTGAACCTTGGCCTGGTTTCCCTCGGCTAGGTTTGCCTCGACCATAGCAGCCCTTTCAACCAATTCCGAGACCGTGCCGAAGGTCTTCACAGAACAGTGCATTCGGAGTTCCACCCGAAGTCCACTGAGGAATCGTCGTACTTGCACCGTTTCGTCCTCGAGTTCCCTTCCCACGTACCGTCTCCACTTGTTGAACTCCTCTTCATATTCCCGAACTGATTTGCGTCCTTGGACCAAATCTAGGAATTGACTTTCCAATCGATCCCACGCTTCGGATGGAAAGTACTTCCGATTAAATTCCTTCTCGAATTCTTCGAAGGTCTCCACGTTTCCTCTTGTGCGCTTGTCAACAGCAAGCCACCAATTGTGTGCATCTCTTTCGAGAAAATGCACGGCAATGACCTTTTTGTAGTCGTCCGGACACCGAGTAGATTGAAAGTTCCATACCAATCGACTACGCCACGCGTCCGCCTCCATCGGATCCGAACTTCCCTTGAAATGTTTAGTTCCAAGTCGGGAAACGTGTTCGAGGAGATTAAGGTAATCAACCTTACGGACCGTGCGGGTCATTAAAGGATCGATCTCTATCACCTCTTGTCCTTTCTCCGCGTTCGTCCACGCCGTGGGTAGATCCATGTGGATCCTTGTGGACGCTACTGTCGGATTTTCCACGGATGCATTTGGTGCAACCGCTTGGGTTAACACCGTCATTCTGTCCATGACCGTTTTCAAGGCTTGTAGCACCTCCCCGGTAGAAGGTTCCACGACCCTCTTACCGTGAGCCACATTTGGTTCCGCGTTCAAGCCTTGTCCCGGATCACGATACTCGACATCCTCGCCTTCTTCGTTACCCTCGTCCGTTGCTGCGTGGTTTCCTTCCACATTTGTAACATTTCCTCAGAGAGGGTTCGAGGTTTCCACTACTTCCTCTCGTCGGCTCCTGTTCCGCATGTCCGGAATCACCACCGAAGGCTGTACGGTGACCGAAGGCACAAACGGCGCTTGTAATCCAATCTCAAGTCCGATTGGGATTGCTTCGATTGTTTCCTCAATCGTCACTCCATTCGCATCCGTTCTTTCCCTTGTTTTCTTCCGTTTTCCGGATTTGCTCTTTCCCACCTAGAGTTTCAACGGATTAGTTCACACAAATCGTTAAAACCTTTCAAGGAAAAATCTAAAATTTCCTAGCGCCAAACCGTTTCCGAAGGAGTGGTGTGTCCTAAACCCAAACTTAACCCTTCCTAGGATCAAGCATGCTCTGCTACCAACTTGAAACACCCCATCCTTAAAATTTTTCCCAAGGAGGTTGTCTCATCCTCGGTTCATCGCACAACCCGAGCATTTACTTATGTTTTAAGGGTCGATTCCTTAACAAGTCATATTCGATATTAATTCTGAGATTCATTAAGATAGAGTCGAATGCTAGCGGAAGTCTTAAGAAAATAATCGAACATAAACTGGATTTCTTTATTAATCAATCAAGGATTCAATACACTTGCGAGAGTTTGCACTATAGGCTAATACAAGTATAATATGATCCCCATAATCCAGTCTAACACACCACACTCCCTTCTCGGCAACATCGTTTGGATGCCTAATTGCGATCCTTTCCACGGTCGCCACCTTTTCCTGAAAACCAACGAGTATAAGTACTCCGAGTAATATCGAGGGATGAACGATGCAGATGTTCGATGAACAATCCTACATGAACATGCAAACACGGCAAACCCTCGTGGTTTCCCCACGGATATTCTCTAAACAACCGAAGAGAAGTAAGAAAATTCGAGAAAGAGATACAAGTCGCTTAACCGCCACGCTTCCTCGGAGGAACCATCGAACTTCTACGGATTAACTCCGCAAGTTCTCGTATCAAATCCTCGGTTACGGCGTAAGCACCCACCTTTGCCGGCCTCGTAGTCGGCTCCGTAGTGATCTTGAGTTCCCGTGAAGTAATCACGTCCATCCTCGGAGATTCCTCCACAGTTAGGTTATTTTCTTGATTTCTCTCCATTTCTCTCGATTTCTCTCTTCTTTTATGTGTTTATTCCTTCGTAGAACTTAGGAATTCTTTAGAGTATTTCTCGTGTTTTTTCGAGAATGAATAATTCGATATCTCAAACCATGAGCGAACATCTCTTTATATAGGCGCGGGGTGGAAAACCGTTTCCTTTGGCGAAGAGACAAGTTCCTCCGAACAGGCGCCTACTCGTTCTCTCGCATCCAATCGTCCGTGTCCGTTCGTACCATAATCGCTCAACCGCTCACCCGTTCGGTAACCGCCCAACCGTCCAACCACCTTAGTAGCTGGCCGAGCTGAAGTGAGCTATTCGAGCTTAGCTCCAGCTGACCGAGCTAGGTACAGTCCATGGCAGCTGAGGTTTAGTCCACGGAAGCTGCTTCGAGCTTACCGTAGTTTCCCTCGAGCTATCCACAGCTTCCTTCGAGCTCGTCGTAGCTTCCCGAGCTATTCCTCGATACTTTTCCGAACTTCTTTTATTTTTCTTAACTTTCCCTAGATTCCCTTCGAGGAATTTGGCTAAGTCCCCTTCCTTTCGACTTAACCTTCGTTCACTGACCTTTTTCACGAATTTTCTTCGATCATGGCCTGTTCCTCCGATCCTTAACGCGGATCGGGGATGTTACACGTATTGTCTCTGGTTTCCAGTTTTACGTTTTAAACTAAACGACGTCATTTCATATGTGTCATCCATGTCATCGAGAGTTAACAACTTCACCGTTACGACCGATGTATAATTTTGCAAAAAACAAGAAATTAAGGTATTAAATTCAAATTTATGTTTAGTTGGCGAATGTTTTCACACAATGATATAATTTATGAATGAATTCAACATATTTCAATTATGCATGTATGAAAAAGCCGACTTCCTTGTATATTCATATATCGACTAATATTAGATCTCTCTACACATATGTGTAGATATTGGCTTCAAAGCTAATAATAAAAAATCCAAACGTCGGTAATTTTTTTTTTTTATGGTGTCAAACCAACTTCATAATTTGTGGGACATTTCAGTGAATTGTCTTAGCTTCAAATGGGGATAACAGGAATAGGCATGGGTATTTGGGTTTTCAGATCGGTTTAGATCGGGTTTTTTGAGTTCAGGTAATTCGGGTAAGACTTTTTAGAAATTGTTTGGGGTTTATAACTATTTGCTTCGGTTCGGATAAGTGTTTGGTTTAGATCTGTTCAAGAAAAAATTAATAAAATGGTTCAGTTTTAATAAGATTTGGTTTCATTTTGCAAAAAATATTTAATTTTAACAAATATAATTAACTAATTTTTGTTATTTTGGTTATATCGATTTTTGTTATTTTGGTATTTTTGAGTATATAATTATAACTAAATTAACTAATATTTTTAGATATAGAATTATAGTTGGATATTTTGGTTATCGGTTTGGTTTTAGTTCGATTCAGATAATTCTGATAGAAATTTTTAGGACATGTTCGAGTGTTTATGACTATATGGTTTGATTTGATTTCTTCCTAACTTGGTTCAATTTCGATTTGTTTTTATTCAGATCCAGATATTTTGCCAAGTCTAAGTAAAATTATAAGACAAAATAGTCCGATCGAGTTTGGGCGCGACCTTGAAGTCGGCCACTGGGTTTTCTTTTTGTACTCATGTGAACAACTATAATTGGCCATGAGTTGCCAAAAGCCTATCTCCGACCATGTTCATAAATGTCAATAACCTATTAAAAATTTAGAATACCTAGGTGAAATGCTACATTGTTCAAAATGTTAATGATAACAATGATTATGATACCAAGATATTTTTGTAACTAGTTATGCCTTACGCGTAAAGAAATTATCATTGCATCTATAGTGTTCACAATTTTTTTGGTTCAGTTCAAAATTGGCATGACTATTTTTGAACTGGTTAAATAGTCATATGCTATCCATATAGATTCCAAATTTTACCGTCTCATATCCATATCCGTTATTATAATATCCAATGATCCGTTTGAGTAATTGAAGTTTTGAAAATTATCCCAAATATTATCCAAAAATTTCTAAAATGAACCGATAATAACCATTATAACCGTTAATTTGTATGATCCTAACCTAACAAGTGAGAATTCAGATGACCCTGTCCCTCCGTTAGCAAGTACTCCCGACATAGTCCAAAATATATGGAAGCTTGATATCATTCCGGAACTAAAGCATTTTCTATGGAGATTTGTCTCACGAGCTCTTGGAGTGGCCGAAGATTTATGTCATCGGAAATTCAATATATCGCCCTATTGTGCTCGTTGTTGTGTCGATCTAGAAACGAGTGACAATGCCCTTTTCTCATGTGTTCATGACCTATCGCTTAAAAACTAAGGTATATTTTCCGGTTATATAATGATTCTACTATAACTCTCACAACACGTTATCTCCCATTTTGGTTACTTTGACGTATATGGAAGAGTAGGAATGATTTAGTTTTCAATCGGAAAACTATTGAACCCCTAGAAACATTGAATCATGCTCTTATAGATACCCATGAATAGCTTGATAACAAGTATACAACAGGGGATGTAAGTCGAACTATGTCCTCAGTAAGGTCCCGTGTAACTAAATGGACTAAACCGCCATTAGGATGGGTTAAATATAACTATGATGTCTCTCATCACGAAGGTAATTCAGCTTCAGGTTTGGGATGGATAATTCATGATGTTAATGGTTTTGTGTTGGACTACGGAATGAGAAAATTTTAAGGAAGGACCTCTCCGGAAAAAGCCGAATGCTCCGCCCTATTATGTCTATACAATCAGCCTGGGGCCTAGGGTATTCAATGGTGGCATTCGAGGGAGATAATGCCAATGTTAATCGATTTATTAACAACATCCATAGCTACCGTCGACTTCAACATTACCTCGACCACTATACGAGAATGGCGCAATATGTTTGTTAGGACAAAATTTTCATTCCAGCCACGAGAACATAATACATGTGCTGATCTTTTAGCAAAAAAAGCGAATAATTGTAACGAGCATTGGTCTCTTTATAGGTACTGCCCAATGTTTTTAACTCCTTATGTGAACAATGATCTTGATACTGTAAATTAATAAAGATTGTAGTTGGAAAAAAAAAGTGAGAATTCAGATAGTGATTTTTCTGTGTGTCCAAATTATCATCCAAATTTCCCAATTTATTGGGTATTTCTCAGTCTAATTCTGAGTTTCGTAAAGTCTAAACTTTAGTTGGAGAATTCGGTTTAAATTCATTTGGTAATCAGTCCGGTTCTGATTTTTCCCGAACCAGAACCGGATCAATCCACATTAAGTTGACTCCAGAATACGTGGCGACTCGTGAAATATCTCTATGGAACTGTTCAAAAATGTCCCCTTTTTTTTTTTTTTTTCTTGTAAATCAATCATGGACTCCAATTTCTAAATCTCTTTTTTTTTTTTCGTGGTCTTTCCAAATTCGGATTTTGCATTTTCTCCGATCAACTTTTTCCACTATGGGTGCTTCATCTTCGACAGACAACAAAGAATCATCTGAGATACGAGAAATCGAAAGCCTTGCCGCTTCAACCGGAGCTCTTCCTTTGCTTCAACGTTCTTTCTCCAAGCTCGTCGATTCCCAAACCAATTCAGTTCCTTTTCAATCCCTCAAGGTATAATTCAATATCTGTAAATCTTGGTTTGCTATTGAATCGTGAATGATCTAACTTAGGGTTTAAAAAATTCAATTTTTGTGATGAATTTTGAGCAATTTTGATTTCTCTTCTTGTAGCAAAGTTTTGGCTTGAGCTACGATACAATTACTATTGAAGGAGGGCAAACAGTTCCGGACTCGTTTCCCAGATATTTGGAGCATTTAGGATCATCTTTAGTAGATTTGTTCTTCGTACCTGACAAAAAAGGATTGAGTTGGGTTGAGTTTGCTAGAGGTTATGTAAAATGTTGTGGAAGGATGTCGACTTCGATGTCATTCAACACTTTGTTGAGAGTCTTTCATGTGACAGCTAAAAATGCAGGCTTTTCTCCAAAGATGGAGTTTGAATCTGATGAATCTGATTGTAAGATTAATGGGTCGATTTCGATAATAGAAATGCATATGTTTCTGTGGATGTGTTGGACTATGTCGTGGGATGGTCGAACCAACAAATCCGCTGAGATGAAAGGTTCCTTGTTTCTTCCGGATATAAGTCATCTGATTCTATCAGCAGTTGTGTCTTGTATTGAATCTGAATCTAGCTCTAGTTTGGATCTTTGGGATACTGATGCTTCTGAATTTGAACTCGAACTTTCTATCGGGAAATTCTTAACGTGGGCTTTGACAACAGTTCCAAGCCTCACTGAGTGCCTTTCTCTCTTTTGTAATTCGAGACTTCAAAATGTGACAAGAGTAGAGGTATTCCTTTTTACTTCTTGCTTTGCATCTAATTGAAAAAAGTTTTTTCTTGAAAGAGGATTTCTCAATACCATTGCTTGTGTGGTTACATATTGAAGTTATAAAAGAAGCTGAGAGATGTGAAGTTTGGATTGATGAATTGCAGGATGGATCTGAACCTTCAAAGTCTGCTTCTGTAGATGATTCTACGTCCAAGACAAATGAAAAAACCCTTCTAACATGTGGAAGGGCATGGGCGATTTCGTTGACGTGTAAAAGTACAATAAGCGAGGAGATTTTGAGCTCATGCTTTCCCTGCAATAGCAATGAAACCAATGAAAATCTTCTATACCGGTATCTTACTACCTTGCTTCTGGATAACTTGTTGACTTATCTGTCAAGTGTTTTGACTTTTGAATTTATTTGAAATTGCCATTCATGCATACATCTGTTTGTTTATTAAACATTCTGTCTCTACTGTGTATTTAAGTTATGTTCATCTCTCTTTCAGCTCATACCATCACGGGAAAGGCATGAATCGACTGTGGTCCAACGTTGAAGGTTATCATGCTCCAATACTATTTATAATTTCTGCAAGCTGTGAAGTCGAACAGAGATACGATATTCCACCAAGCGAGAGGAAGTGGGTCATTGGTGCAATCTTGCAGCAAGGTTTTGAGAACAGAGATGCGTTTTATGGAAGCTCTGGGAATTTGTTCTCCATTAGTCCGGTCTTCCACGCATTCTCATCTTCTGGTACTTCACTAAGTTGTGATTTCTTCTGCACACTCAGTTTTCCATTAGTCCAATCTTTGATGCTATTGAGTTAATAATCTCCAGGCAAGGAGAAAAACTTTGCGTATAGCCATCTGCATCCTTCTGGTGGAGTCTACGACGCACACCCCAAACCTGTTGGAATTGGTTTTGGGGGAACACTTGGAAACGAGAGGATTTTCATTGACGAAGACTTTTCTAAAATCACAATACGTCATCATGCAGTTGATAAAACTTACCAGCCAGGCTCTCTTTTTCCAAACCAGGTAAAACTGAAGCATCATAACCCAGAAATAAACAAATCACAATGCCATAAAGGAGCAACACAGAGTCTATAGATATATCTGTCAAATTTTGTGTTCTTCTTGATGACATCTCTTGTTATATGTTACTGCTGCAGGGTTATTTACCAGTAGAGGCTTTGGTTTTAGATATTGAAGCATGGGGGTTAGGTGGAAATAAGGCTAGGGAAATTCAACAGAGTTACCAGAAAAGAGAAGAGCTCTTCACTAACCAACGTCGAAAGGTCAAAAAAAAAAAAAAAAAGAGCGCAAGATCTATTATGCAATGTGCATCAATTTCCAAATTTGACACCTCCATTTTATCTGCAGATCGACTTGAAAACGTTTACGAACTGGGAAGATTCACCTGAGAAAATGATGATGGACATGATGGGTAATCCTAATGCTCCTAGAAAGGAAGAGAGGTAAAACATGAAGCGGACTGGGTTGATATACACGCATACGTATTTTGAAAGAGATTTTGTGTGTACAATATATAAGCAAGAAACTCTTTTGCTGTTATGTGCTCGTTGATTCAATGTGTAAGTTATGTATACTATCGTTGCCTAAACTCAAACCGGCGTGTTCATTTGACATTTACCCATAAAAATTGTTTTTATTCTCAAAGCTTACACAGCAATGTCTTAGTCATGGTTCCTGATCAAATGTCCATCCATTTCTGGTTCACATAAACACGGAAACAATACAAATCTATCTTTCCACACCCGAAACCTAAAACGCTAAGCTTGAGACTCATATCGAGTTGCGTACTGAGTGTGATCGTACATTACCAAAAGCTAGATTTGTCAAATTAACGAGATTACACCATGAGATATCGATGACACATGATTACTTCTTGTCTTCTGCTTTTCTCGGCTGCAAAACAGCGAAACCAGACAAAAAGGTCAGTTAATTCAAAATCCAGACCTGCAAATACTACACAAAGAAAATGCTCGTAATGTATGTTTTGGACCATCCATATCAGCCTTGATGTTACATGGTGTTTCCAAAGTTTTCTAATTTTTAGTTTCAGTGTTGGAAAATGAAAATGTGCAATGAGACAGACCTTAACACCAGGAGCCTCTTGGAGAAGCTCTTCATCAGGGATAATCACAGGCCATTGTTCTCCAGCTTCACGAAACATCTGCTCTGTCTCGAGATACTGACCTTTATCGAGAATCATCTTTCTAATCGACTGAGCCGAGGTTGCAGCTGCATCAAAAGCTTCCTCAACACCATTAACAAACGTGACTGTGATCTGCGGCGGCTGCTCATCGGTTCTACGTTTCACCAAAACCTGACAATTCGGATTCGACTCTTTGGCCTTCCTTGCATTGCATTGAGCCAGGAACTCAACACAAGACGCAAGTCTTGGATCCAATGTGTTGAATTCAATTTTTACTTTTGATAGAAACTTCAACATCTTCTTTAGCTTCCAAACGCTTGACCTAAATCAGCCATTATACATGTCATTAGAGAATTTCCAAAAAACCCTAATTTCACAAATTAACTCAGTCTCTAAAAAATGTTCCCAGATCAGACCATAACTCAATCTCAGACCAATTAACCAGCCTGTCATATCAAGTTCAAATTAACAAGTACAGTGTCAAACACAGATCAGCCTGTTTAAAACCAATCATAATTAAACCATAAAACAAAACAACCACAGCCACAGTAATGAACTAATTAAACCAATCATAATTAAACAACAAAACAAAAGAATCACAGCCACAGTAATGTACTAACTAAACCAATAGTAATACTATAAAAATGGATAGATGGGACTACACTGTCGTGTGATTACAACAAAAGAAAAGCTTCAACTCCCCGATATTGCAATCAGCAACACTTTCAAAAACAATTAACAGAATCAGTATAAGTTTAAGCAGAACGTGAAGCATTGAAAGTAATGTGTCGAATTTGATGTATTTGACAAAACAAAAGAACTAAATAAAAAAAGATATCTGTAGACAATCAAATCAAGATTTTAATGTGTCGAATTTGTTGTTTTATAGAGTTTAAGAGAACAGATGCAACTAAAATCCTAAAAACCAAACTTTCAAAACCATAATTGTTCCTTCTCTATCTCCAGCTACATCTAAATCAAATCCCAAAAACCATAATAAGAAAAAGATTGTTCCACAATGGCAAAGAACAGAGGCATGCAAAAAGATAACAACTTTAAGAAAACAGATCGATGCAAATAAACCCTAAAAATCGAAACTTTCTAAACCTGCAATCTCACAGTAGTCAATGCCGAGTGAGATGGAGAATGTGGCCGGTGACGGTGGACGAAATTGTGGCCGGCGACAGGGTTAGTGGCTGCGGCTAGCTTCCACGGTGGCAGCGGCGAGTTTCGTGGGTTTGAGATGTTTTCCGATAAGTCTTGGGGGGAAAGAACAATGACTCAAATGATCCACTTCCTTACAATCAAATCAAATATCTAAATAAAATTTCTGTAGATTCATAAGAAATATAGAGATTTAAAGATGAAACTACCAAATCTGAGCATCGAAATTATTCGTGTAGAACTAATAAGATTCGATCACATAGAAAATGAAACATTTAACGCATTCTAATCGAAAGTAAAAGATTCGAGTTTTACCGGTGGACGGAACCTTCGTCCGGCGAGATTTTTGTAAGTGAAGAAGATAGAGAACGCAGGAGAAGAAGACTGAAGAAAGGGTTCTTGTTACGTTAAATGACGATAATACCCTTCATTCTCTTCGGTTCGGTTCGATTCGATTGAACTGGTTCGATTTATGGAATTTGGCCGTGCCAATCATAACCGACCAAATTGAACTGAAATGTTCAAACCAGAACTGAGAATCCAATTTATGGGTTTAATTGGTAATCTGCGGGATGGAGTGTACCGTTTTCATAATTACCATTTATAAACTGAAATTTCTTTCCAAATTCTATGTTATTGAACATGAAATTTGCTTAAAATCATTCAAAAATTTTACAAGTACTCGTTATTCAATCAATCATTTGTAAAAACCACTAGTTAGATTAGGTCCTGCGTTATAAGCGGGATTATAATCTAAATAAAAAAAATTTATATAAATAATTTTTTTTACAACAATCTCATAATATTAAATTAAAATAAGTTTTAAAAATAAAATAAAAAACAGATGTTTTACAATAGAATGAAGTTGAATGTATAATGGTGATTTTGAAAAAAAAAGTGTTTTGTTTAGAAAATATGAGACTACTTATTTAATAGAGTTCAATATTTACAATTTGTTTTTTTTAGAATTAGAATTTTTCATTTTTGTTTTTATAAAGTTAAATATTTACAGTTTTTCTTCTTTTAAATTTAAAAATTTTCTTAAGAAATACTAATTTATATATTTTCCTTATAGAATTTTTATTTTTTATATTTTCTTAAGAAATGAAGTTTACTTTTTTTAAAAAATACCAATTTATATATTTTCTTATAGAATTTTTATTTTCCGAATAATGGTAGTTAATTATTTTTTGTATAGTTAGTTTCCTTATAATAATTTTTGACATTTTTTCAATCTTGACACTTGTCGAAATCTTGAATCGATGAATATGACATATGTCGTGATCTTTTGAATTAGTAACTTTGAAAACTTTTCTTTAAGATATTAATCCAATGTTATTCAAAACTTAAAAAATACTTTAAGAAAATAGATTTTAAGAGACTCCAGATACCTTATTAGTTAAAAACATTGATAAAAAAATCACATCTTAAACAGTGGAATTTGGAGAGATTTCAATTAAATTAAAAAGTATAGATATAAAACTGTAAAACCCACGCCTCCACCGTTATTAAAGCCTCTACATCTTTTCTTCCACGCCTCGGGGAATGGTTTATCACAATTCACAATAGAAAAGTCCATGATAAAATCATCATCATGGATCGCCTAGTACGGACTCATCTCTCTTCGTGTGGTTATGTTAATTCCACTAACAATATCATTTTTAGACCTGGGCAATGGGCATCATGTTTCTAAATCCCTTTGTTGTATATTTCTTAAACACGTTATATGTCCAAGGATCAGAAGTTTTATTATGTGAATTGTATTAAAATCCGGTGTACCGGGGAAGCTCAACAAGATTGAAGAAAGAAACAAACTTTATTTAACCGATAAAAGAGTTTGTTACAAAGCTTAAATCTCAAATGTAATATACATCAGCTTTATATACTAATGTAATTTCAGTAAACCAATACTAAACCAGCTTCCAATTAATCAAAGTTAATAATTTAAACCATGTATATCTCTAATATGCTCCTCTCAAGTCTTTATTTTCGAAGTTGGAAGATAAAAACTTGACAAAGACATCTTTTGTAGCAAGTCATGGAAGGGACCTGAACGGAGAGGTTTAGTAAGGATGTCTGCGTGTTGTTACCAGTAGGAACGTGAAGAGTTTTAAGATTTCGAGCCTTGATTTGATCAAGAACCGTATGACAATCTATTTCTATTGATGACAAAAAAAAAAGACTATCTATTTCTATGTGTTTAGTACGCTCATGAAACACCGGGTTCATAGCAATATGGAAAGCAGACTTATAATCACAAAATAACTTCGCTAGACAAGTCACTGTAATGTTTAAATCTTTAAGCAACTGCTGCAACCATATTATCTCACAGGTAGCCAAAGCTAAACTCCTATATTTAGCCTCAGAGCTACTCCTACTTACTACTGCTTGTTTCTTTACCTTCCAAGAAATGAGAGAATTACCAAGATAGATGCAAAAACACTGATCTTCTAGTATCCTTACAATTAGCATAGCAGCATCCGCAAATCCATTTAAACAAAGCTCAGAGTCTACATGATACATTAAACCTTGGCCAGGGTTAGATTTAATCTACCTGAGAACTTTGTGAGCTGCTTGGAGATATATGTCTGTTGGAGCTGATATGAATTGACTTAGTTGATGGACTGCAAAATTTATATCTGGTCGAGTAATTGTGAGATAAAGCAGTCTCCCAATTAGTTCTCAGTAAGCAGTAGGGTTAGGCAAAGTAATTCCCATATCTTTAGTATGATGAAGATTAGGATCCATAGGTATAGAGTTATGTCTGCATCCCATAAGACATGCATCCTCTGATAGATTCTGAGCATATTTCCTTTGGCACACAAGGATACGTTTAGAAGATCTTGCAATTTCTAAGCCAAGGAAGAATCTTGTTGGACCTAGATCTTTGATCTTGAATTATGATCTCAACAAAGCCTTTAAACACTCCACTTCTGCATTACTGTTACTAGCTATCATTATATCATCAGCATAAACTAGAACATCAATGAATTAACCTGAACTAACTTTAACAAACAAAGTGTTATCAGCAGGTGAATATATGTAGTTTGCTCCCAATAGGACTGATGAAAAACGCTTATACCATTGTCGTGATGCTTGTTTAAGTCCTTAAAAGAATTTAAGAAGTCTACATACCAGATTAGGAGGTAAAATTGTGTCCTTTGAAGCTGTATAGCCTTGTGGTAGACTCATATATACTTCTTCATCAAGGTCACCATGTAGAAAGGCATTGGACACGTCCATCTGTGTTAAGCTCCATCCCTTAGCAGAAGCAAGACCAAGCAAAAGTTTCGTACTCGTTAGTTTAACAACAACAGAAAAGGTATCTATATACTCAATGCTTCTTGTTGAGTGAATCCCTGGGCAACCATCCTTTCTTTGTATCTCTCCACTGTACCATCAGGATTATACTTTATCGCGAACACCCATTTACACCCAACAACATTCTTTCCCGGAGGCAGTGATTCAACAACCCAAGTTTTATTAGTTCAAGAGCATGAAGCTCTTCATTAGCTGCTTTTGTCCATTTTTCTGATTTCATAGCTTGTTTAAATAATTTTTGGTTCTGTTTCAAGAGTATAAGCACATATATATGATTGAAAAAGGGGAGACATTTTATCATATGATATAATAGAAGAAATGGGATAAGGTGTTGTTTTTATAGGTGTAGTAGGTGGTAAAGAAGAGATAGAAGGAACCAAAGAATAATGATACTTAGACAGATAACTAGGAGCTCTAGTAACTCTTTTAGATTAAGTTCTAACAACATCTAAAGCATCAATACCCATATCTAGAGTTTCTGTAATAGGTTCTACAAGTATGGTACTAGGTTCCATATGTAAAGTATCTGGCACAGAAGATGATGATGGCACAAATGATGATGATGGCATAGAAGATGATGATGTAGTATATGTTTCAGACACTTCAGGAGAATGATTATCATATAAAGACATAGAATCAACAAAGTGTAAAGGTTCAGGTATGGTAAAATAGTATTAAGGAACATATATGCAGCTTTAGATACTAAGTCACTTGTCTTAAATGGAAAATTTAGTTCATGAAAGACGACATTTCGTGAAATCAATATGGAATGTGATTCTAAATCAAAAACCTTATAGCTTTTGTTGCCTGAAGGATATCCTAAGAAAACACAAGGTTTAGCCCTATGAGAAAATTTATGTTTATCATGCAAATGAGTTGAAACATTACAGAGACAACCAAAATTCTTTAACAAAGAGTAATCTGGCAATTTATGCAAAAGAAGTTCATAAGGTGATTTATCATTTAAAAGAGAAGATGGAATCCGATTTATCAAGAAGTTGTAGTAATCACACAATCACTCCAATATTGTAAAGGAACATTGGACTAAAATGTTAAGGATCTAGCAACATTAAGTAAATGTCGATGCTTACGCTCCACAACAGAGTTTTGTTGAGGAGTATAAGCACATGAGAAATAATGTATCATGCCATGTTCTTTAACAATTTTAGTGAATGCAAGCTCAGGAGCATTGTTTGTCCTAATTGCCTTAGTGTTAAATTGATACTGAGTAAAGACAAGTTTAATAAAATTTAGAAAAACAGTAGCAACTTCTCCTTTATTTCTCAACATATAAACCCATGTCACCCGAGTAAAATCATCTACAAGAGTGAGAAAGTACTTAAAACCTTCAACAAATTCAACACTAAATAGACCCCAGACATCTAAATGCACAAGATTAAAAGGCTGAGAAGCCATATTATTGTGAGAAATATATGCTAACCTCTTTTGTTTTGCTAATGGACAAGTTGAAAAATGTGGACTATTAGTAATGACATTCTTTAAAGATGGAATCACTTTAACAAGTTTTTATAAAGCTACTATGCTAGGATGTCCTAATCGTTGGTGCCACAAACTCCATGATCAAGTGTAGAACTAGAAACAGAACATACCGCAGGAAGAGATGGTGAGAGGGTTTTATCCTTAGATTCAAGAATGTATAAATTGTTGTAAAGTTTACCCCTCCCAATCATCAAGCCCTGTGAAGGTCTTGGATAAAACAACAAGAAGAGAAGAAATGAGCAAAGTTCTAACCAAACAACTGACACTAATCAAGTTGAATTTAAAATCAGGGACATGAAGAACATTGTATAATATCAATGATTGAGTGATGCATATGGTGCCAGTATGTGTAATGGGAACCTTCGTACCATTAGGAAGTGTAACAGTGACACTAGAAACATGTATTAATTCTCTAAACATTGCTAAATCTGAACATACATGACTAGAAGCTCCACTATCTATAATCCAAGCATCATGAGATAGAAATTTCTGAATAAATGGTAAGGTATGGTTCTCGAAAGTGAGACTATTATTCTCATACTTAAGACTAGTAGAAGAAAATGAAATAGTACTAGAAGTAGAAGCATGAGCCATCAAACCATGTTCAGTAATTGTTGCAGTACTAGCTAAGCTAGTGTTTTGTGAAGCAGCTTTAGGCTCTTGAACCTTAACCTGAGCATTGAATTGTGAAATACACTGTTGTATCTGTTGTGGTGAAAAATCTTGAATATTCAGATTACTAGCTTGAGAATACTGAGAAAAACCAAACTCAGGTAAGTATCCAACTGTCTTCGAGTACACATTAGAAATGGCATTTACATTCTGAATCGAATTATAAGGAACCATTTGCATTTGCATTCGTGGTTGATTCTGCATCATCCTAGGTTGAAACTGAGATGTTTGCATATTTGGTTGATTCTGATTATTACCCTTATATCCTGAAACATTTTTCTTGTAACCCGGAGGAAAGCCATGGAGTTTATAACATTTATGTATAGTATGTCCCATCTTCCCTGGATTTTGAGATGGTCTTACTATATTATATGCAGCTACATATGTATTCTCTATATTCTCCATATTAGCAACTGTCTAAAAAGCTACATTAACAACCCGAGAAGAAGGCTTAATCGACCTTTGTCTTTCATCTTGAGAAACTATGTTGAAAGCTTCTTCAATGGTTGGAATTGGATTTAACATCAAGATATGATGCCTTGTCTGTTCATAAGACTCATTCAAACCCATAAGAAACTTAGTCACACGACCTCTCTGTTGGAGCTTTTCCCATTTAGCAGCAGCCTCACATTCACATCTACCACAAGTGCACACATGATGATCTACATAGTTCTTATCTTCCTCCCAAAAAGTCAACAATTCAGTGTAATAAGTAGATATATCCATAAAACCATGCTCAATCTTACTAAGCCTCTGTTCAATATCATAGACTTTAGGTGCAACATCTTGTTTAAATCTACTCAACATATTCTTCCAAATGCATTCAGCTGTAGAGATAAAAAGCAAACTCTGACATATCTTCTTAGATATCGAGTTCATCAACCAAGTGGCAACAACATCATTGCATCTAGACCAGGCTCCATAATCTCTATGATTCATAGCAGATTTAGTGATCGTTCCATCCATAAAAACCTAGTTTATTCCTAACATTCAAGGCCATCCAAACATATCTTTTCCAAGAATGGAATTCTGAAGCAGTCACAAGCCTATCTGATACAAGAACTAGTCCGACATGATCATTATTATGCAGATAATAGAGATTTTCATACTGATCTACCTGAAATCTGGACTGTCCTGTAACATTATTCTATGACGAAGGAGCATAAGATCCCATCAGCAAAGAGTAAAGAATTTATGAAGAAGAATATGACGGGATTAGTTCAAGAGAGTTCAAGATCCGTCATACTAAGGTCAATCAAAAGAAATTAAGAAAAATAGAATCGAAAAACAAACATAGATTCCGGTGAAGATTTCAAAAATCGTTGAAACAAAGATTTGAAAAATCAAGAGATAAGAAGCAATCGAACAGCTCATTCAGCTTCTATCTTGTTGCGAAAGCGGAAGACTAACAAAAGAGACAATGCTCTGATACCATATTAAAGTCCAGCGTACCGGAGAAGCTCAACAAGATCGAAGAAAAAAATAAACTCTATTTAACTAATAAAAGATTTTGTTACAAAGCTTAAATCTCAAATGTAATATACATCAACTTTATATACTAATGTAATTTTAGTTTACCAATACTAAATCAGCTTCCAAATAACCAGTCAATCATTTAAATTATGTATATCTCTAATAGTTTTGTATATTTCCTCTAATAAAAGTTATGATGTTATGCAGTCTAATGAGGACAAAAAAAACTTGAGATATTAATTAGTTGGTTCCTTAAATGTAATTGTGATCTTTAAGGATATCTAACAAATTCTGTTTATTGATTTTGTTGTTGATTTTTTTTTTGTCAACTTTTGATTTTGGTGTTGATTACAAATGATCACATTCTTATAATCTTATTACATGAGAAAGAGATAACATAGAAAATATAGATTTTAGATTCAACATCTGTTGATCTAAATGATCCTTTTTAATGATCCAACTCTTCATGGTTGACTTAACCATTAATGTATCGTGTTTTCAAGATCGGGTAAAACATCAACAACTCCTAATTCTACAACATAAAGAATTCAAGATATTGTTTACCAAAATTTTGCCGCTTTTCTTATCACCTCTTTTGCTCTGTCGAGACCAGCACCTCCAGAACTAAGGATCAATTCAAGGAGTTTCAAATTAATATTTATTTGACTAATTAGTGAATAATCATAACTCTTATTCACTAATGCTTCCATGAATGATGAATAATGCATATTTCTTCAAACGAGGGAAAGCAATCCACCAAAAATAATTTGAATACAAATTTTGTACAATTTTTTTTCATATCTCACCTACAACATTAAATAAAAATT
Source organism: Crucihimalaya himalaica (assembly GCA_004349715.1). Classification (NCBI taxonomy): domain Eukaryota; kingdom Viridiplantae; phylum Streptophyta; class Magnoliopsida; order Brassicales; family Brassicaceae; genus Crucihimalaya; species Crucihimalaya himalaica. The sequence goes on from SMJT01000089.1 coordinate 692,819, forward strand.
CAAATTAAAAATACCAGAACAAGTTAATTTTTGATTTTAGGGATCATTGATCTATGAATTAGTGACATATTATTGTGTTGAGTCGTACGATCATATTCTAAAACAAACAAAAACATAGCTATAAATAGATTTATGCCGGAATCAATAATAAGCTTACAACTTGGGAACCATGGACTAAGACTAGGATCATCTCAAATTATTTATAAGCCATATGCAATTTTTTTTTTCTGTTTTAAATATTTTCAATGGCCTGGAAAACACAATAGGATTGGAGTTAATATTATCCTTTATCTAAGAAGAAGATGAGGGTTTTAGTATAAAAGTTGATTAGTATTGGCGGCGTTGAAAAAATAATTCATGCATGTTGTTTCTACTTCTTTATATCACACATACATGTTCATATTTCATTGTGGCGTAGCTGTAAGGTTTTTTTTTTTTTTTTTTTCAAAAACAATCGATTTTAGGTATTCTCTTCAAAGATTATCAATTTTGGTAAACAAAAAATTTCAATATAAGAAATTAGGAAAAAAAAAATTAGGGAGTATGAAAACAAGATGATGACCTAAACATGTGAAGTTTGACATAACAATATAATATTGATAAATTCCTTCAAACTTTGTTAATAAATACTCATAAGTCATAGTATCAACTCTTTGGTTGGTGGCCTAACACATGTCATATATAATTTTTTCATTCATAAGAACAGTAAACAAATTTGGATTCTAACTACTCTAGCATCAAATTAACAAAATTTAAATTACCGGATCCCAATATATATAAAAAAACTCATGTGTTTTAATAATGTCATATTATATATATATATTCTTTAGCTTCTTGAGTTTTAATAATAAAAATTATTTATTTGTATTAAATTAGCTCTAGCATTATGCATGGCAAAAGAAATTAATTAAGATAATACTAAATTAAAAAGTCTATTAATTATATTAAAATACTAAAGCTACATAACAAAAGAAATTGACTTTCTAGCCATTTTTTCTTCCATTTTTTACAAAAAAAAAATGTAACAAGAATATTCATTCACACACACGAATGCATGACTACAAAGTCTACAACAGAAGTTATACAACTCAGAAATTCCAAACGCAATCCAATTCCTCCGCACCGGCCAAACCGGACGGGTTATGACCGTCGGGAAATTGAGTTTCTTGACCGTCAAGCAAGAGTTTCATTAGGGAATAATTGTCTTGTAAGAACAGAGGATCAGAGTAAAACAGAGAACCAAAACTGTCTTTGGACTCGTCAACAAGTCTCTTATCTTCGGTTTCTTGGTCGGAGAAGCAGGTCACGTGAGTAGAGGACGAACCGGGGAAGGAGTCTTGTTGAGAACAATCCATCAACGAAGGTAAACCGGCTGGTTCGATACGGTTAATGCGAGAATCAAGCATCGATATTATTGGAACCTTTGTACCATCGGCACGTTTTTGAAATACACGACATATAACCCATTCGTTCTACATTCACAAACAACCAAACAAAGATATTAATTTCATCAAGACCACAAAACAAGAAAAAACACACACACAAACACACAAAAGTCTCTTAATATTAGTATTACCTTAGCTGTTTGGGGAAGATTTTCAATAGAATATTTGCCTTCTAAACGATATTCATGCATAACCCAATTGGTTTTAACTCCTTTAGGAGCTCTTCCTTCATAGAAAACCAATGTTTTCTTCATACCCACAAGTGATTTGTTCTTGAAAATCTCTTTGTCTTTACCTGTGGCTTTCCAATAACCAGCTTCTGTTGCCCGGTTAGTCCTTAAACCGGTTGGGTATTTCCGGTCTCTTACACAAAAGAAATACCATTCTTTCTCCCCCATCTTAGCCTTCCCTGTTCCACCAAAACCAGCCATATGATCAGAACCATGAGTTTAATTGTAGAAAGGAAACAAAGAACGGTTCTTTTCAGAGATAAGGAAGTGAAACTTACAGGGTAAGTCCCAAGGCTCGATCTTGTTGAGATCAACTTCACCAATGGCAGTAGCAGAGAAGAAAGTGTTGAAAACCTTTGGTTTCAAGTAGTGGGTTATGAGTTCTTCATCAGTAGGATGAAATCTGAATCCTGGTGGTAGATCAATTTGTTCATCATCCTCTACCATTTCGCCGATTCTTGATGCATCGTAGTCCATTTTATCCTATTAGGGTTTCTAAGAAACAGTAGATGTTTTGATCTTCTTGTAAGATTTTTTTTTGTTTGGAGATGAAGAGAAGGGTTTTTGAAGAGAGAGAACAAGGTTGAGGTTTTTAAGAGAAGAGGAAAGGGTTTGAGCTACGAAGCTCCTCTCTATATACTAGTTTTCAGTTGAGAAATAAGAACACAAATATTTATTATTATTTTTAATATTGACCAATAATTGGTCAATTTTTTCGTATCAAGTTCTTCTTTCGAACAATTATTTTGTATCTAAATTCAATAGTTTCACCTACTATAAAGAAAAAGAAAATTTGATATCTTACTTCTAATTAAATGATTTTTTATGTATATAAATGGGTTTTCGCGTTTAAATCTCGCACAACCATCTAATCATATTATAAATCAGAAAATACTATTTTTAGTTTTCTTAATAGGATAGAGAAAGAAGAAGATGCGTAGATTGTTAGGCAACTTAAGATGTGTAATTCTCTAACATCATTTTCAATAAAAAATAAATAAACCTTTCTACTTCAAGAACTTTAATATTTCCAAGTTTCAATTTGACCAGAAACACTTCACCTGTAACTCCCTGTCCCTTTTTTGTTAATGTGATAAGAACAATCTTATCACATTAAATCGTGATGTTTTTGTCCATTCTTTAACTCATTATCAACTAGTTAAATTTTATTTTTTAGTAAAATACGATTATATATTGATTTGGTAACAATTTATAGTTGAACCTACGTGGTTACAGAGATTTGGAATTATGAACTATAGTAAAGTTACGAGTCTTTCTTTTTTAAACTAGAAGAATGACTTTTTACTAGTCTTTCCTTTTTAAACCAAAAGAATGACTTTTTAACATTTACTATTCTTACGGTACGGGTCACTAACTATTATTGGTGTTGTTATTTAGGATAACTATAAGAAAAAAAGTTCACATGGTTAGATAATTTGTTTTATTTGTTTAACAAATGTTATCCATCTCGTGAGAAAAAAAGTATGCATGCATGAACCTTGAAAAGTATATTTTTATATATGAAAGCAAGTGTTTCCTTTTGTCTTATTCCAATGTCTACCGTTATAAGAACTTATAATATTAATATCTATAACTATATATTAAAGTTCATTGAAAAATTAGATAGAATAAACGATTTTCATGTGAAGATGGGTAATGATGATGAATGATGAGGATGGTGATGATGAAATTCTGTTAAGACTTTGAAGATATTTTGAACAACCTTACTTACCTTTGCCATGTTGTATGTGAAGTATGTTCTTTTTAATGATCGAATCACGTGTTTGTCTAGACGAGGTTGTCATTTGCCACTTCTACAACATATGCACTTTTTTTCCTAGCTTAATTTCTCATCATTTCGTTTGGTTTATGGATTAAATCTTAGTATGCATTGGAATTTGGATCGTTATTGGAAGGTTAATTGATGTTTTCCATACTCCTTTTTATTTATTTATCTGAATTTCCAGACTCAGAAAGAAAAAATTATATAAGTTTGACAAGTAGTCAGAAAAAGAAAAGAGTAAAATAAATAGCATAAAAGAATATAAGAGTCTAGAGGCTAGATGCTTATCATTATTTATTGGGAAAATTCTAGAAAAATAAACCAAATATTTTTCTATTTCGATAAAAATACATAAATATTTTGCATACTCAGAAAAAATATACAAACCATTTTTCTTACTCATTCTATTACTTAAAGGCTGAATAGTATGTTCAATTTACAATATAATACGAAACATACACGTTAACCAAATTCAAAATCCTATTTTCTTTTTATCTCGTGATTTTAAACCTAGAGTCACATATTTGAAGTTTATTTAGATTTGGATATTTTGCTAGATTAATATTCTCTTTGCTCAGTCGTTTAAGTTTTTTGCACATTTATTAAAAAAATAATTAAATTTTTTATTTTACTTCTCATTAATATTATATCATTTTTTTTATTGATCAATGCATGCATTAACATAATAAGGAGAAAACTGAAAATATAACTAAACATCTATATTGAAAATACAAAACGACACTTATTTTAAAAAAAAAAATTTTAATCTAAAACGACACTTAATATGAAACAGAGGGAGTAGGAAGAATCTTTGAACATATAATTTAGTTTTTTAAATTTGCGTTAGAAATTAGACGAAATAACAAACGGTGTTGAATACCATTAATATCAATGTTAAATTGATTACGAGATGTCCTAAAATGAATGCACAATTTAGATTTTATGCATTGAAATAGACAATAATATAGTTTGTGTATATTTTGGGTAAAAAAAATTTATGTAGTTTTATGTAAATCGAAAATAGTTAGTTTATTTTTATGGAAATTTTTTTTTCGTGATCATGACATATTCTTGGAAGATTTTCGTGGCAACCTTAGTAAAACCATATCCGATGTAATCCATGATGCCTTCGTAGCCAACGCTATGGCTTCGGAAGCAAACCACGTAACTTGAACAGGTTCACGATGGAAATATTTACTTTATTAGTCACTTTGAAGATTTTTGTCAGCTACACCAAATATATAACTCGTTATACGTTTATACATTCCAACTAAAAATATATTGATGATTATATCAAGAATAATTAACCTATCTTTCCAAACTTTTAAAAAGGTCTTTCATACTAATCTAGACATGAGTTATGTGTATCATCCATATTCATAAGTGGCAAATCATGCTATAGGCAATATGATAGTTTGGTGGGTGAGGCCACTAAGAGAGGGTTTGATTGGTTACTTGTACCGCTGCGGTATGAGGTATACCGCTTTAACAATTATGAATACCAAAAACGTTATAAATTATGTTAATTTCAGTTTTCTGTATTGTTTTTTTTACGATTGTTTTGTACCAATTTAAACTATTTTGGTATTGATTACCGCTTCTTCTATCCACTAAAAACTTGCATTGATTTGTTTCACTAATCAGACCTTAAAATATGGGATTCTCGTGTTGATTCTGCCAGCGATCACACCTTGAATGTGTTCAATACACACTTATTTACTTATGAACCGGACGAAGAGATTCTCGATCTGGAATGAAAAAATGATCTTCCCTCATGTAGGGTGGGGGAGGCTTATGAAACATAATACTCTATTTTTGTTGGTGTTGAGTTTTGTTTTACCTTTAGATTTGTTTTATTTTTCATTTTATTATTTAGTTATGTTTATTCACAAGTAGGATATTGCTTCGGTTTTGTTTCTCATTTTTGGTCGTTTTTCTTAAATAAAAGATTTCGTCAATTTTAACTGAAAAAACTTAGTCTTAAGTCATTCGTATAATATAACGTGGTTGACAAAAAAAACTTAGTCTTGATTCTTATAAATAGGCATAGTTGGTTTTGTGTTTTTGTCACCTTTTTTTATTTTATTTTATTTTAAAGCATTTCTATATATCCATTCTGATATTCTTCAAAATAAATATTGGTCAATCGTGATACTCTTCCAATGCCAAATTGTTCTAAAATTAATGTGGACACTTGTAGAGATCATAACACAAATATATATGAACTATGAAAAAGGGAATTCTTTATTAAAGGGAAAGAATATAACTTTTGGTGAAAATATCATATAACAATCATGAATTCATTGAAATGTGTATTAGCGTATTAATCATGTGACTTGTAGACTGAGTTATTAATCAAGGGAGGATACTACTACTACAAGTGCCCTCTTCTTGAATCATGTGACCAAGATTAAAAGCAATCAATAGTTGAACTCTCATTGAGATATTTTGTACTCTTGGCTACTAATGTCAATCAAATCAATCATTCTAAAGTTAATCCTTTCCTTTTAAGGAATATTTTAAAGAATTCTATAAATATCTTAGTTATTGGTGAGCCCAAAAAACCACGTGTCGTTTTGTAATTTGAAACGGCAAGAGTTTTAATCGTATTGGCAATGCCAACCTTCTCATGGACACGTCCCACGTACTGCAATTTCACAATGGACACGTCGTTGAATATCAATGGTGAAGTGAAAAGGTAAGCATCTTCTAACTCTATTCTTAATTATCATCATATTTAAAATTGTTGAAAAGAACTAATTTAGTTAATTACTTAAGTGGGATACGGAGTTTGACCAATGCTTCCTTGGACGAAACATGGGCTTGTGACATGGAAAAGACACGCGTTGAGAGTTCATTGGTATATATATGTTTGTAACAAAGAAGATAATGTAAATTATGTATGTTAAGTTAGGCGATCCAATGTCAAAAGAAAAAATAAAGTTAGGCGATCGAAGTTTGTGGATAATTGGATATACTAACTTCAAAAAAGGTTTCAATTGTCGAAAAAAGTTTATATAAACGGTAAGTTTCTTTATTCTTTTTTTTTTTTTTAAAAAGTTTGTGGATATACTAAATTTATATACAAATCAAAAAAATTTGTTTTTGTATTTTCTGTAATGACATTTTGTTCGATTAATATTAATGAATTAGATTTGTAAGAAAAAAAAATACTAAATTTATGTAACCATTTAAATTCGAGAATATTAAAATGTCAAGACTTAGCCGTAAAACTTGATTTGTCGTACATACTAAACTACTAATAATTCCATCGTAATTTTCTCATTTTAGTATACAAATACAAGATTTTAAAATTTGCGCAGTTAGCTTCGTTTTAATGTTATACTCATTGAGAACTCGAATCTTATACTCAAATTTTAAGCCACGTGATCGAGGAAATCTCACACCTCTAGCCCTTGTTTGAATTAAATTGAGACTAAAATAATACAAACACTTTTTTTTAGCTTCTTAAGATTACATTAAAAACACAGTTCCTAACTAATTCATTGATTGTGATTAGTAATACAAAACGGTACACACTTTTTAGTAGGTAAAAAAGAACGGTAAACAGTATTAGAATAGTTAAAAAAAGATACAAAATATGGGTAAAAGAAAGCAGATAAAAAATTGATAAAAAATACTGTAATTGATAACAAAGCTGATATCGTTTTTGATACAGCTTTAATGCTTAGTAATTATTGGAACGATAAATTCTCTACCGCGACAATACGAAACTACCGATCAAAGCCACTATCTCAATTTCAGTCATATAGAAAGAGAACGAGATAGAGTTGAAAACAAATTAAAACTAAAAATTGTTTCGATAGAATTAGAAAAAATACTAGGAAAAAACATTGTTCCCTTTAACTAAACGTCGCCTTAAAATATATATTTTTTTTACTTTTCCTAGTTCCTATTCTTGTTTCTCTTCTTATCAACCCTTAACCAGAATAATAAGCCCATTCTAAGCACATTCACAAACCCAATGATAAGCTGAAACTTAGTAATAACTAGAACTAAGCCCAAACTCCAGTTGTTATCTCAAAACATTCGAATTCTTGATACGACTTCTATAATAATAACATTTATTTATAAAAATAAAACTTAATCAAAGTCGTGAATCTACACATCCACTTGGAGTCGCCGTAGTTGACTTTCTGTCGAGTAAAGACCACAAACCAAGTATTTAAGAGACCACGTTGTCTTCAACTAAAGAGATTCTATAAATCACTTATTAAATACAATAAAATAACAAAATCATTTCACACAGTGTAAAACAAAGAACTCGACCAAAATCAGATCAAAAAAAAAAAAAAAAATGGTGAGACAGAGAAGAAAGACAGAAAAAGAAGAAGATAGAGATGAAGTGGAGAAGATAAGCAAGAGTCGAGGGATTAGTAGAAGAAACGTGCAATCTCTTGTGATCGGACTCGTTGGAGCAACGTTGACTCTTGGAGCGTATTCACAGACGTTTGTTTCATCGTCTCAATCTCTTGGTGCTGGTCTCGTCGTCCTCTTCTTCGGTTTGCTCGTTAGCGAAGGTTTCGTATCCTTCTAAGTTCTAACTCAATACTGAGTTTATATAGAAATATATGTATTTCTGGGATATGTTTTGTTAGATGACTGAAATGAAGGACTTAGATCTCATATTTGTTTCGCTTTATTTTGTCTGGTTATGCACTCTTCTTGATTGTGATCCACCCAATCTGGGTATATCTTTAAATCTACTGTTTTTTGAACGTGTAGATTTTCGTTAACTTGTCAAAGTAGATTTTTTTTTTTAATTCTATTTTATATATAACTTTGGACAAATTTTATGATATTGTATCACTTGTTTATAGAGAGTGCTCCGACACATTTTTTGGCACACGATAAATTGTAGTCTGAAGACATTTTCGTCATTAAAAATTAAAGACATTAGATGTTTTATTTTATCGTTAAAACTAAAATGTGCTATTTAACGAGATGCATCTTATTATATTAACTTGTCATTTTTATTGGAAGGAAGTTTGGTTAGAAAATATGTGACATAATAAGAGTATCTCCATCAGAATTTCTAACCGACAAAGTCTATGAATAAAAAATTTTAAAAAATTGAAAAGTGGAACTGAGAGTGTAGGAGCGTTTCTCAATTAAGTAACCTACGAGAAACCCTCCGATACACGTGTTTTTCTTTAATTGGATGAAACTTTTTTAGAAAAATTAAAATAAACAAAATATTTAAATAAAGTAAAAAATGTTACTCCCTCTGTTTCATTTTAAGTGTAGTTTAAGGATTCTACACACTTATTAAGAAAAACAATTAAATTTTTTGTTTTACCCTTAATTAATATGTTTAACAGTTTTTTATTGGTCAAAACATTTAAACAATAGGGATAAAACTGGAAATTTTTAAAAACATTTGCATTGAAAATCTAAAACAACACTTAAATTGAAACAAATTTTAAAACCTAAAACTACACTTAAAATGAAACAGAGGGAGTATTATTTTATTAAAAACGAAGAGTATCTCTCCAACGATAGATATGCTCTAAGTTGCATATTGTTACATAGTATAATATATTTTTTTATTTCACAAAAATATATATTTTTAATATAAAAGTGAATTTTATATCCAAAAGAAGAATGAGAGTTTTATAGAAGATTTTATAGGTAGCAATTTCATTGACATAAAAAATTAAAAAAAGTTATGATGGAATTTAAGAGTTCTTCGGAGAAGGATCAATGGTTAGCGAACCAAGAAGATAGTAGTTTCCTGCATTTTTAGCTACATCTTCGGGCTAATAAGATGTCCCTCACCTGCCGGTCAGCTTTGAGAAAGCTAGTCCCTCACCTGCCGGTCTAGAAGCTTTGAGAAAGCTAATGGAGATGTTGTTGTGCAATCTACCATTCCTCTCCTTCCAAATAGCATAAATGGTGGCCTGAGTAACCAGATTTTTTAGAGTTGAAGACATACCAATTGAGTGGGAGAGGAGCCAGGAGATCAATGAATCCCAAGAATTGAATATACATTGAGGCTGACCTAGTTTTCGTAAGATAAAGAACCAAAGGATTCTTAAAACTCACAGTGAAGAAATAGATGATCACGGGTTTTCGTTTCTTTGGGCACAAATGTAGCAGGCCGAGTAAATATTCAAACCCCAAGAAAGCAACCTAGTCCTGAGTGGGAGTCTATCCAAGTTGGATATCTAGAACGTGTAGGCGTGTTTAGGTACATTGGATTTGAACCATACAACTTTTTCCCAGTCCACCTTTGAAGCTGAGGGCCTTAAAACATTCCAAGTGAGGCTTGATGAGAAAACGTGGGAATCTAAAACCTTCTTGTCCCCAAAACTATATGTTTGGTCCCTTTTCTACTGATGGCAACTCAAACTCCATAAGAGAGGATCAAATGACTTGTAGAGCAATATTCCGAGTTCTCACCAGAGGTAGTCTCCATCGTGCTGAACCCAAGGCTTGAGAAACTGATGCATTTTCAGGAATTCCAATAAGCTGAGATCATATAGGTCCAATATGATCAATAAGCGGTCCTAGATCACTCCAATTATCATACCAGAAACTTGCTTTTTCTCCATTTCTAACTTGGCAAGAGATAAAGCTTTTTGTTGTGTATTTTTGTGATAACATTGACTTCCAAATCCAAGACTAGGAGGTTTTCCCTTTAGTATACCAGAAGCTCTCCCATTTCAAGTAATGCTCATTAACCTATGCAAGCTACAAAGAGCCACTGTTTGAAAAGAGAAGCCAAATGAGTTTTAGTTGCAGAATTTTATTCTAACTCACTAGACTCCTTAAACCCAAGCCACCCTCAGATTTTGGTAAACATACCTCCTTCCAAGCTACCTTTTGCTGAAGTTCTCAGATTAATACATCCAGACCATAGAAAACAATTGCATATTTTCTCAATTTGCTTCAGGCAAAGAGAATGCAGAGGACCAGGAATTTTGGAGGCTGAATATCACAGTTGAAATGAGGTGAATTTGGCAAGAGAAGGATATGGACTTTGCAACCCAGTTTGTAAAGTGTGATTTCACTTTGTCAATGAGGGGAGAATGATCAGCTTTTGGCAAATTTCTGTGCATCAAACGTAGCCCAATGTATTTTATTGGCAATGATCTTGTTTTGAACCCAAAAGCTTCCATAGTAGTAGTAGCTTTAACAGAGATACCCGCAACAAATAAGTCAATTTTTTCACTGTTCTTGGAAAGGCCTGATAGATCTTGGAACTTAACCAGAGAAGATTCAATAGCAGCTAGGGATTTGTCCTTACTATCAAAGAAAAGCATAAAATCATCTGCAAAGGCAAGATGATATATCTTAGGATTCTTTCCAAGGAGGTGAAATTTTATTGCACCATCTTCAAATTTTGAGTTATTTATGGTAGCAAAAACCTCCGTAGCAATCACAAAGAGAGGAAGAGAGAGAGGGTCACATTGTCTGAGACCCTTTGAACCTTTGAAGAACCCTCAAAGCTCACCATTAACATTGATTGAGAAAGAGGTTGTTGTGATGCATTTCCTGATCTAGTTCTCATAGACATTGGGGAACTCTGCTGCTTCTAGGACCATGAGGATGAATTCCCATTTAACTTAATCAAAAGCCTTCTTGAGATCAACTTTCAACAAGCCTCTAGGAGTGATATTCTTATAATTGAAGTCTTGTACCATTTTGTTGCAAAAAGGACATTCTCAATGAGTAATATTCCTTTAACGAAAGTATATTGAGAATTGGTTATCATTCTAGGGAGGATACTACTCTCTAGTCGCCTAGCTAGGATTTTAGAAATAACTTTGTAGACCACATTACACAAGGAAATGGGCCTATAATCTGTCAATCTATCTGCACCAGTCTTCTTTGCTATCAGAGTTACAACCATATAGTTCCACTACTGAAGCAATTTTCCACATGTGAAGAACTCCCGAACAGCTTGTGAAACATCGTTGCTAATAATTTCCCAAGAGTGCTTGAAGAACTCTCCTGTATTTCCATCAAGCCCTGGAGATTTTTTGTTTGGAAGAGCAAAACTCTCTCTTTTGATCTTAGCAAATGTAACGAGAATCTGAAGTAGAGCTTTAGTTGCATCATCACATTTGAAAACTGTAGAGCTGTGGATTTGATCATCGTGCTCCTATGTTAAAGGTGTTTGGCTGCCCCCAAATAACTTTTTAAAGATCAGGACACAATGTGCTTTGACATCCCCTATTTCTTTCAATTGATTCCTTGCCTCATCAATGAGATAATGAATATGGTTAGATGCTCTTTTCATTGAAACCATCCTGTGAAAAAACCTAGAGTTACAGTCCCCACTCTGAATCCATTTCACCCTAGATCTTTGAAGCATGAATTTCTCCTCAACAAGAGCTAGTGTTAGCCAGGCCTTATGAGCTTGTTTCTCACGACCTTGTTGACTGATGGGTCTGAGAGCACATAACTTTGGCAGAGAAGAAGCTTATCATGAGCCTTCTTTGTTCTGTCTTCAATACCAGAGGAGTTTTTCTTGTTCAAATCTTTAAGGACCTGCTTAAGGGATTCCAACTTTTTCACAAGAGCAAACATTGCAGTACCTGGAATGTATGTTTTGATTCCAATGCTCAGCCACACGCAGAAAAAAGTCTTTGTGATTCAAGAAAAGCTGTGAAAACATGAAAGGCCACTTGGATAGAAATCTGCTACCAAAACTCAAGGTTGCTGCACTATGGTTAGAGCAATATGGTTCACCAAAGTAAGCAAAAGAATAAGGTAAATCTAGGTGCCACTCATCATTTATGAGAATCCGGTCCAGTTTCTTGACTATGGGATTGGAGTCTTGCTTGTTCCACCAAGTAAGATGATGACCCCTTATACTTAAATCCATTAGCCCAACAGATTCAATTCAGTCTTTGGAATCTTGCATTCCTCTATTGATTATGGTGCTGCCTTGAGAACTTTTATGGGGATTTAGAATTTGATTAAAATCATCCATGAGAGCCCACAGTTTAGAAGCCACCAACTAATCCTTTGATAAAGCGCCAACTTCTTCCCATAAGTCACGTCTGCCATACTTGCAATTGCTTGCGTACACAAATGAGATTACCATATCCTCAAAGGAGGGAAGTTTCATTACACAAGTAACCATTTGCTTTGATATCGAGTGTATCAGCAGGTGCACTGACGGATCACAAACCAGCTAAATTCTTCCTGGGTTCAAGAACTCGTAATTACTAACAAATTTCCAACCCGGGAAGGTGGATTTTAAAATTTTCTAAGACTTAATGATTCTGACATTTGTCTCTATCAAACTGTCAAAAAACGTCTTAATCTGCCATAACCAATTCATGAAGCTCCTACGCTTTAAGCTATGATTAAAACCTCTAATATTCCACAAAAGGTGTCTATCATAATCAATGATTAGATTTTTTTGGGGTCTGGTCCCATTCTCAACAGAATCACGCAACGAACATCGATGCTTTTTTTGAAAGCAGCATGGAGAACTGAGCTTCTTCTTCAGGACTAATTTCCTCCTCTGATATATCTTCTGAAGAAGATGAATCATCAAGCTGATCTTCTCCAGAGGAGGAGGTAGAGGAGCATGAAGAACTATTAGCAGAACTAGAGGGATAATAGCTTACTTTCTTGTGTAAAGGAGTAGAATAAAGGTTTTGGAGGCCAATATCCAGAACTAGGGATCCACCAGCATCAAACTTTCTTGAGGATGCTTTGGACGTTTCTCACTGTTCTCTTTTGCGTCTTGCTAGACTCTTCCTCTTTGGAATGCTTTGTTCCTCACCTCCCTAGTTCGACTGAGAGGCCAATTCTTTTGTGGCCTTCTTCTTTTTACTGGTTACTTGTACAAGAGGACACACTTCCATAATGTGTGAGAGCTGGAGTTGCATTTGGAGCAAGTAATAAGAGCTGTTGGACATATATGTATGCTCTGGCCAATTTCTTTATAGTGATCGCATATTGGTGGCAACCAAGGACAAGATACCCCAATGCAATGTATCTTACCCCATTCAAACTGCACATTTACTGCCTCCGGAAGAGGCTGAGATAGGTTGATAATGGTAAACACCTTTGCAACCTCCATATTTGACATATTGGTTGTAGTAGGGTGTAAGCAAATCGGATGTCCAAGCATATCTGCAACATGCGCTAGAGCTTCTTCCGAAAAGAAATGTGGGGGAACTCCACTGAATCGAGTCAAACTGGAACTTCTGAGAGCTCATGCATCTTTGGATTTAGACCCGGTTCCCAATCAGCGAAAAACATCGTTTGGCCTTGAATATGCCACACTCCTTGGCTAAGAACTCTGGTGCGAGTATCCTTGTAGGGAATTCTAATGAGGACAATCCTTTGTCCTAACCTTGAGATAGTGATATCCTAAAATCTGTTGCTCCAAATACCATTCAAGATAGCATGAAGAATTCCTTTGGAAGGCAAATTACCATGGAATTTTCCAATGATGAAGGACTCCTAACGAGAATGGTGAGCCTTTCTCTCTCGATTCCAGATGAAACAGTGAGCCTTTCTTTCTCATGTTTTGTGAAGGCCATTTTACGAGGTCCCTCCAATTTGGCTTCAAAGAATCAGCTCCACCTACAAGGGAAGAGGCAGAGGTGATATATGGGTGTCGATTGTCAACCAGCGTCGGTATGAAGTAGATCTGAAGATGCAAGATCCGTTTTGTCAACAATCGGCCCAAGCTGTTGCTGGTGGAACCTGAGTGTTGTCAGATGTAGCTTTGCCCTTCGAGATGGGATTCTCAAGAGGAATACTTGAAAGAGCGGCCGGAGCGACCATCTCTAAAGGAATCGAGCCAGACGCATCTTCACCTAGAAGCGGAGGAGCTATGGCGGCAATGATATCCGTGGAGGGGAGCTTTGGCAGGGGACCTTTAGGTGGAAACTTACGCTTCTTCTTCATGGGAACAAAGAAAGGGGGGGGGGGGGGAGAGTACCGCCACCGAGATCGGCAGTGGCGGCCAAAAAGAAAGGGTTTCGCTCTTGTTTTCTCTCAGGTACGCTTATCGAGATTATAAAACGCTCTTTTATTCATGTAAATAATGTTGTTTTATATTTTCAATGCAGATATTTATTATAATTTTCAGTTTCGTCCCTACTATTTTAATATATTGACCAATGAAAAAATTGTATAATATATTAATAGAAGATAAAATAGAAATTTTTGTTTCTTATGTGTAAAAAACGTTAAACAATTCTCTAGGTGAAACAGATCGAGTAAATATCACCTGTATTTTTAATTATACACATTAATTTATCACACTTAATTTCTACACTTAATTGAACAAAAATAAATAAGAGCAATTAACCCTAGTTTTGTACGTCACTATGGTTCTCATCCCATTACCATAAAATAATTGTGTATACACAGTGCCGGCTCAAACCTGCTAGAGGCCCCGGGGCAAATCTGAAAAATAGACCCCTTAACATATAAAAAAAATTGTTACTATAAAAAAAAACAATACTATTTTAGCAAAACACAAGCAAACACACATGTTAAATAAGAAGTCAATTTGCAATCCTTGTTCGTTGAAATGTAAACAAAAACCACAAATAATCAACGTCTTCATTGCGCTCTTCCTTCTTTCCACGCTTTTCTTGCAATTTTCGTTCACCGACCTTCACACCGTAATATATATTTGATTGAATCTGAAAAAGAAACCACTAGTCATTCCAAGAAGAATATATGATCAAATGAAACGATTCGTTCGAGCTTTAGTAGATGCAAAATCATGAATAACAGTTTCAAAATCTATGCTCTCTAATGTACTTTTTTCTATGCATAAAATAGCTAAACCATTCAACCTTTCTTGAGACATAGAAGATCTTAAATAATTTTTCAATAACTTTAACTTTGAAAAGCTCCTCTCCGCTGAGGCCACAGTCACCGGTGTAGTTAAAAGAATCCGATATGCAATGGAAACATTCGGATAACAACCAACATTTTCAACAAATTCAAGAACTTCACTAGGTTGCATAGGTACATCGGGTAAAGTCATTTGCAACACTCTCAATTCAGAATAAAGATCATTACAATCTACGTCCGAAGAACTACCATGAGAAAATGTTTTGTGAAAATGAGTGCAATGTTCTTGTAATTCACTTTCATCTAATGCCTTCAATTTTTTCGAATCAAACAAGAATCCAAATACACTATTAAAAATTTTCATTTGATCAAATCTATTCTTAACCGAAGTTATTGCCATGTCCACCACAACTAAAAAGTAGTTAACTCTAAAAGCTTCCTCACTTGATTGAACTTCTTCACCAAAATCAGTTTCACCAAATTGTTTTTTCCTAGAAACACGACGCTTTTTTGGAAAAATAGGATCAATGTCCATATCATGAGCAATACTTTGAGCTATACTCAAACTAGAATTGAACCCTTCATGTCTATACTTCTCAAAAAACAAAACCACACCTTCCAATTGTTTTAAAGCATTATCAATGCATATAGACTTAGATTGTAAGCTCTTGCTCACCAAGTTAATAGCAAACAAAATGTCATACCAAATAACCATACCAAGTAAAAATTCAAAATTATCAAGTGTCATGACTAAACTTTCAGCATCACTCTTTGTCATAGCATCATCACAAGATTTATGTAATTCCAATAAAGCTAATTTTACTTGTGGAGCTTGAAACCTTATAGCTTTAACACTTTTGATTCGACTCTCCCAACGAGTATTAGATAAATATTTCACGGTAAAATTTGGAACATTGTCAAGCAAAATCTTCCATCTCTTTGTAGAACTAGAAAATAATGCATATATCCGTTGCAAAACTCCAAAGAAAGAAATAGCTTTCACACATGAATGAGCCATATCACTAACCACAAGATTAAGACTATGACAAACACATGGCATATACAAAGCTTTTGGATTTATGTCAAGTAATCGCTTTTGAACACCTTGATGTTTTCCTTTCATGTTAGAACCATTGTCATAACTTTGACCCCTCACATTATCGACATCAAGTGTAAGAGACTTTAGAGCATCTAGTAGTTTATCAAGGAGTCCTAACCCGGATGTGTCATCTACCTTTAGAAACTCCAAAAAATACTCTTCTACTCTTACTATTTTATTTGATATATTCACACATCGTACTATTAAAGTCATTTGCTCTTGATGGCTCACATCCGGTGTACAATCAAGAATGATCGAAAAATACTTTGCCTCTTTAATGACTTTTAAAATGGAAATTTGAACCTTATGAGCCAAAAGAGAAATAAACTCATTTTGAATATTATGACCAAGATAATGATGATGGATCTCATGATTTTGAATGCGTCTAATATGATCTTGGATTACCAAATCAAATTCTGCAATCATTTCAATAGCTCCTAAGAAATTACCATTGCTATCTTGGTAGACTTTCTCATTTTTTCCTCGAAATGCTAAGGACCGTTTAGAAAGAAACTTCACAACAGCAATTATTCTAGTTAAAACTAATCTCCAACGTTCTTTCTCTTTTGAAATTTCCTTTTGTAGTTTTTTATCAATTGTTACACTCTTCTCAAATCTAACTTGCAATTCTTTCCAAGTTTTCATGTTAGTTATATGATCAACAGTTCTCTCATGCTCTTTAAGTCTCTCACTAAGATGCTTCCAATCTCTAAATCCATCATTGGCAAACATATTTGAGCAGCCATTAGATTTAAGCAATTTGCAACAAAAGCATTAAACTTTGTCCACATGTTTACAGTAAACCAACCAATTTCTATCACTAGTTTCCCCATTATTCAACTTCCTAGAATAATAATTATATGAGAAATGTCTATTGTTGTTATCTAAAGGAAACACAAGATTCATTTCTATGATAGGCCCTTTTTCAACTAACACATCTCTCATTTTATTGTCAAGGTTGTCCCAATACCTAGGGTCATAAATATCAACAAAAAAACTTTCAACATTAGATGCATTTACCACATTAACCTGCTCACTCAAGTGACTAGTGTCATCATCAAAATGCTCATTTGATTGAAAAACGTTAGAATTTTCTTGAGGACTTATTCTTTTCACGAATTTATCTAAAGAACCTCTTTGTGATTCAATAAACAATTCATTTTGTTTTTTTTTTCTCCTCTTTTGACATCCAGATAGATGACCAGTCATGATGATACAATCTAAATGTCAAGTAAAAGGAAGAATAAAACCTGGATTTAGGAATATGAGCGTGAACTAGTGGCACTGCACTCTGCAAGTCTGCAGTTCTAGATCCAAAATTGCAATCTAACTTGGGTCTTGGATTTAGGTCCAAAAGAACAATATAAAACCTGAAAGAGATTAGTAAATAAAAGTTAATTTGTATCTAAAACAAAAACACACAACATAATAGTTTAGAAAAAAAGCAGAACACGATCGCTTACATCTTCTTAGTTCTAAACAAGCCTAACACATATTCAAATACATGAATTAGAAATCTAATCAAAAACTTACAAAATCTTACAACGAATTTTATGCTGAATGGCCAATTTAGAGCATTCAGGTCATCAGGTGAAACTGGATAAAATCAGCAATTAAGAATAAGAGCTTACAAAATCTAAACTTTCATGAGTCGTGACGTGACTCGTGAGACTTCATCATTCATCCCTTCCAAGTAGAAAACGTTTTTTTTTTCTCTTTTTTTTTGTCGGCAACGAAAACGTGTTTTGTTGATGCAATTGAGATAATTAGGGTAATATGAAGAGGTTTTGGGTTATAGATTATTAAAAATGTAAGAGAATAGTATGACCCTTTAATTTGTTTTGCAATTGTTTTGGGCCTTACTGTTTTTGTATTTTTTTTTCATTGTTTTATAAGTTTTGTTTTAAACATTTTTGTTATATAAAATTATTTTTGGACCCAAAATTTTAGCAACAAAAAAAAAATTATGGGCCCCGTAATCCTTGGACCCGGGGCGGTCGCACTGCCCGCCCTCGTGGTTAAGCCGGCACTGTGTATACATAACTGTTTTTTTTTGGCCATCAACTTCCACCACTATTATTATGTTACAAAACAAAGGTAAAATTCCCACTAAACATAGAAATTCTAATACTCGTTTGTAAACGTTACAATTTATAATTCGATCACTAAGGGGGAAAAGCCCGCAAGCAATTATAATATTATGTTACTTCCACAAAAATAAAGGCTTGATAGCAAGTTTCTTCCTCCCGATTAAGTGATTTACTGGACTACTAATAGAACCTAGCTAGCTGATCACAGATGTTCTTAATATCTTTCAAGTACTCATTCATGGATTTATCAAGTTTTTTTTTTCATGTGTTTGCAACTTTGCAGTACAAATAAGCGTGAAGAGGAGACACACTTAAAATGTTGAGCAAGAGTAATGCTTACCGCATGAGATGTAGGAGCTGAGATTACATCTCTAAGGATGTTGTCAGATAGGGATCCAACAAATCATGCTCTGACAACTTGGTCTGACCTAGTCCAAGCAAGATGATCTGGTTTTGGTGCTTCACTGGTATATCCTTCAATATTTGGAACTGGAATGACCGGATCTGGTTGCTTGGTGCCGTCTATAACAAAGCCAAGTAAGCCTTGACCGGAAAGGAATTCAAATTGAGATTTCCACAAAATATAGTTTCTTTATGTGAGTTTTACTGTCTTACAATTTGAAATGCTTAACATAGGTAGAGAATATAGAGTTCCATGGATTTGTTATCCATGGCTCTGATACCATGAAAGCATAAGCATGAACATGGATTTGTTTGTTTATTTATATTCTCTCTTAAGTTCCAGATTACAATTACTTAATTCATATTTATACTAAACATTTTAGGTTTAGCAAGATACATCATTATGCAAAACTTCAAATGAGTTAATTAGCTTAATCCCTTGACTTGTACAACTGGATTCACCTTTGTTACTTTGCATATTTTTGGTAGTTTCATTTTTCTTTTTGGGTAATTGTTCCACCAACTTCCTCTGTAACCAGTTTGCCTTTACCTTTGTCTTTTGCAGGAGAAGACCGTTGCTGATTATGCTGAGTTGGCTTGGGGTGGTGTTTTGGCTTCCATATTTGTACATTGGTCTTCACCATTTGCTGGCCCATTTATTGAGAATTCTTCAAGAATGTTTGCTCTATTTTCAACTTTTGCAGAAGGTGTTTCTTTAATAGAATTTAGCGTAATTATATTTGTACCGTTGAAGGAGAGCTTTAAGAATACACAGCGTACTTCTAAAAAATTAACCAAAATATGTGCTTGGATGGGAAAACGGCTAATTTCCCCATAAATTATGTTGTTTTGATCAATTCACATCCATGACTTTGCATCCAGTCTAAACCCACTTGATCTAATCTGAATTTTGAATTACCCACATTAACAACACATAACCGGATTAAACACACAAATTAAATATAACAGTATTAATTTTCTGTTAATGGTGCATGAAGTGGATTCCACATCAGCTAACTAAATGACATAGTGGATATTCATCGTATTCTTTGAAAAAAGGTCCAATCTTAAGAATCCCCGAACTCGAACTCATCACCTATATTATACATTAATGCATACTCATCAGAATCGTGCCAAAGCAATTTCTGATACAATAGCAAACAAACAAATATATTTATATTTGTTGAGATTTTTTGGAGAATTTAGGAAGCCGACTAGGTGGCCTCTTGCGCAACAAATAACAAAGCAGACATCGTGGAGATTCATCGTCTAGCTAACGCTCTTCTCTCTCTCTCCTATCCTCTGTTCGTGTGTTGTTCTCGACCTTGAACGCGTTAATGGCGTCTCTTGCAAATACCTCTCTTCTCTATCAGTTTTAAAACCTCATATCAGTTTCTTCACTAAGATATTTTCACAAAAACCCAACTTGAACATTTATGACCTTTTTGAGGTTTTGTGATTAATCTTTGAGCAGGTTGCTAATTTGGAGGATATATTGGTTTCTTATTTAACTTCAGATTGTAGATTTCTGTGACTACTACAAAGTACAAATGGATAAACGAATCAATATAGGATAAAAAAATCGGAAGCACAATTATAAGAGGATTGTCCCCCGAAAAACAAAATTAAAATCGAGAGAGAGCTCTTAGTCTCGAACATTACTTTGATGAGAGAGAGAGAGAGAGGTAAACGTCCAAGGGGATCGGAGGGGGGGGGGTGACAGTTCTACCGACGAAGAAGAGTTTTAGCGAATAGCGATGCACCTACCTCACTACTCACCTGCTCGAACTCGTCCCCTCTGAAGTGTGAACTAAAAGATCCAACACAATGTGACGAGACTAAACCAACATTGAAAGCGCCTTATTGGCTTCTTCTAGTCGTCGTAACCAGAGAGAATGTTGGTTATTTGCAAACTTCATCATTAATCAGCTGCGTCTTCTCTTTCTTTTCCTACCCAACCTATTATTCTCATCTGTTCTTCGTCGAATCAGCCATGGAGGACGAGGTAACATATGAGGAAGAAACACAGAAGCGTTATATATATAAATATATTTGTTTACTATTGTATCAGAAATTGCTTTGGCATGATGGTGATGAGTATACGTTAATATCTAACAAGACATGTGTTCGAGTATGAAATTCTTAAGTTTTGAACTTAATTTTTTTTTGAAAGAATACGCCGAATCTCCACGTTGTCATTTATTTAGCCAATGTGGAGTCCACGTCATGCACCATTAACAGAAAATTAACGCCGTTACTTAATTTGTAGGTTTAATCCGGTTTTATGTTGTTCGTGTGGGTAATTCAAAATTCAAATTAGATCGTGTGGGTTTAGGATCGAGGCAAAGTTATGGGTGTGAATTGACCAAAGCAACATAGTTTATGGGGTTAGCCGTTTTCCCGTGCTTGGAATCAAAGTTCAGAATCCAACCACAATATTTTTTTTTCAAAACATAAAGAAAAGCAATGAAGAATAAGGAAATGTCTAGTTTGTGTGGAAGATGTTCTAAGCAATAAAATAATATATTAATAATCAAAAATTAGACCCCGAAACATAGAGAGTAAGAGAAAAATGTCAAAGTAGAGTTCCACAAAATGTCTGGAATGATGTGTTTACTAATCTTATCTCTACAAAAACATTTCTCGGAAAAATTATCAGATCGAAAGACAATCGTTCCTAGTTCTCTTTCGTATCTCTCCTAAAATTCTAGATCTAACTTTTCGTCGATTCCTTTTTTTAATTTTAGATTTTCATCATCGGTGATGGGTAGAGCAGAGCAATAGTGGAAGATGGCCATTCTTTTCCGCTTCTCTAATAGTGTAGTGGTGTGGTGTACCCGCCTCCTGATGCAGGTTGGTGGCGAGTTTTTTCCGATAATCTGGTGTTGCATCCAAGTCGGGTTCGCACTAGTCAAAGACGCTGTTGAAACCACGTCAAAGGTGCTCGCAACTCATCTTGTTGGGATTGTAGCTCCGATTTGCAGCAGAAGTCGGTTGGTGGGTCGGTGGGTCTTCATTTTTAGTTTGACGATTAGCTGGAGATCCTTTCGGATCTGAGAAGGCTGGTCTTGAATCTCAGTGGTTAGGGTTTATGTTGAGCAAACAATCCTCCCCACAACCTTTACTTGCATTCCCCGAACCTGATTGAATTTGGGCAGGTTTTGGAAGGGGTTCAATGGTTTTGGAATCGGATATGAGTGTTCGATTTGTGTTTTCTATCTCTTTGTTAGGTAGATAAATAGAGAGTAAGGCCATTTGGGTTGATTTTTAACCCGTGTAACTTTTGTAAAGACCATTATCATGGCCATTTGGGTTGATTTTAATGAAATTTGATTTATTTAAAAAAAATTGTCTTGGACACGTCACATGTATTTTGAGTTCCACAATAGACACATGACAATATCAAACTATCAATTATGAAGATAAAAAGGTAAGCTTCTTCTAAAATTTATATTCATTGGTAGGTAACATTACAAAAATTTCCAGCAGACTTGACCAGACTTCTCATAAACTTGAACAGATTTGGCTAGACTTGTCCAAGCTTGTCCAGACTTGTCCACTACACCTACTTGTCTAGACTTGTCCACTACACCTACACTAAGACACTTTGAACAAACCATACAGTATATGCCAACAAATACTCTAACTTCTAAACTGTCTATGTTAATCCCTGACACACAAACTCCCACCCTATTTGTTCCAAAAAATGCTCACAAGAATGAGTCTTACGTGAACAAACTTCAATCCTGGTTGTACCAGAAAATGCTCAAACAATGAGTCATACTCAAACAAATTACAAAAATCAAACAGAGGAAGAAACACTCTCATTTTCTGAGACACTATTTAACCACGCCTGATGACCAAATTCCACATATGATTGTATTCTACGTTCTTTGGTAGTTGGTAACACTTTGAGCAATGAGATTAACTCCTATGTTTGATGATGGATTCTCCAAAAAGAATTTCTATTCCTTAATAAAAGAAATAGCTAAAAAACCTTCACATATTGGTATCTAAATGAAGGCCATGCTGTTGGTTTGATTATTGCTCCCACTAAAGCCTTATGATGCAAACCAAACACAACTTTGTTTACATTGTGACTTCTCATTCTTTCAACTGCCTAGAGAAAATCTTTGAACATAGCTTCACCCTTATCATTCACCGCTATGAATGATTTTTGACTGTGGAGTAACACTACTCCCCTTTGATCTCTTAAAACCCAAGCCCTCCATCACACTTATTCCTTTTTAACTAAGCAATCCCAATATTGCATTTTAGCCAATCAGGAGCAGGAGGTTTCCAGAGATTACAAACCAAAGCCCCTTTGCTAATTTCCTAGGCTATTCCTTTTACGGAATAACTTCTTCTTCCACCAGTTGAGCTTCAAACCATTCTCTAAAATCCTCTTCTATCTTAAGGACTAATTCTAAAGTAAAAATTGAACCTCTTCAAATGATGCCAAGTTTCTGTTTTTCCGTAGCTTCCACACAATCCAATGAAAGGATTTTCTGATCTCAACCAGCCACTTAATGTTTCCTGCATTTCTTAGCAAGTAATCAACATTAGAAAACACAGTACCACCCAATTATTTTGTAGGTATCCTTGATATAGCCTAGCCCTGGGACTTCGGTTATTCGGTTCGGTTCGGTTAGTTCGGTTTTTCGGTTTTTTTTTTAATGTTGCCGAAATTAACCGAAATAAATTTCGGTTCGGTTAATTTGGTTCTCGGTTAATTTCGGTTTTTAATTTTAAAACTGAAATTAACTGAATTTTTGTTTTTTTAAAAAAATTCCGTTTTTTTGTTATTTTTCGGTTATTTTCGGTTATTTTAGGTTATTTTCGGTTTGGTTCGGTTCGGTTATAGATAAAAACTGGTTTAAATTTAATAAAACCGGTCTAAATTGTGGTATAATCCGGTTATTGGAAAAAAAAAACAAATTCGGTTAACCGAGAACCGAACCGAACCGAACCGAACCGAAGTTTTTGGGTAACCAAAGTTTTTTAAAAACTTGCCGATCGGTTCGTGACCCATAACCGAAACCGAACCGAACAGCCAAAATCTCGGTTCAGTTCGGTTCGGTTAGTTCAGTTTGGTTAATAATCTCACCCCTAATATAGCCCATACTTTCCTTGCCACATTAAATGTGAAAAGAACATGATTAATAAATTCACCCTTTTCACCACATAACTGACATTTATCATTCATACTCATTCGTCTCCCTTTAAGAGCCCCTCCCACTGGTAAATCCCCACTTAACACCTTCCACATAAAGATTTTGATCTTTGGATCTGTTTGTAAATCCCAAAATTGGGACTTCAAGGCATTTGTTGAGGGCTGTTGGTTTGCTTCACGTTTACTTGGATTGTTTGCCTGCTGAGTCGCTCGCCAATAGGCTGATTTCACAAAAAAATCTCACACTCTTATTTTGTTTCCAAATAAAGAAATCATCATGCTCCACCACCGATCTGATTTTTTTAATTTTGGAAATGTCTCCAGGAAGGAATATATCATCCGATTTTTGTGGATCTCAATCTTTTATCCTTCCATCAATGAGCTCGGAGACTTTCAAATTCACATTGAAAAATTGTTTTTTCTCCAAGGCGACCTCATTCCTTCATCTTCAATAGAAGATCCATCTAAGCCTTGATCAAATTTCTATTTCCAACATTCTTTGATAAACCATGTCTTAATAATTCTCTTCCACGCATCATGCTTCTCTATGCATAAGAAGGTTTAGTCTCCTTTGTAGCCACTAAAATATCTCTTGAGGAAAATACCTACTATTCATAATTCATGCTAGCAAACAATCAGAAAAATAAAATATCCTTCAAGTTTGCTTTGCTAGAAGACTTGATTGAAATTCTGAATATCTTTGAAGCCTAAACCACCTTCACATTTAGACAAACACAATTTTTTCCAACTCTGCCCATGGATCTTGCTTGAATGTTTAGTAGAGCTCCACCAGATTCTACCATAGCACTAGCCAAATGATCAGCTCAAGTTGGTGGCAACTTGAAACACGACATTACAAAAACTGGCATGGCCAATGCAACTAATTTGAGTAAAACTTCTTTGCCTCCCTGAGAAAGACCCCTAAAGAACCAACCTGAGAGCTTCTTTTTAAGATTATATTTTATGTAACTCCACTTTAGAACCATTAAAGCATTTAGGCAAACCTAGATATTTTCTAGCTCCACCCTCTTTGAAAATGCCCATCCTATTTTGAATGTCTAATTTAACCACAAGACTAACCTTTCGCCAAACGTTATGGATGACTTACTTAGGTTAATCGCTTGACTAGAGACTGCTCCATAGCTATTCTAAATATCTTGTAGCCTTACTATGCTCTGAGGTAGCTTTATACATGAATAGGCTCTCATCAACAAAGAGTAAATGATAAACCTGAGACGCTTTCTCATTAAACTTGAATCCTTCGAGACTTCCATCCCTTTAAGCCGTTGAGAAAATGAGTTAATCCTTGTGTACACAGGAAAGAAGATAGTGGATCCCCATGCCTGATCCCTTTATGGAGTGTGATCAATCCAAATGGTTGGTCATTGATCAAAACCGAATAGGTTACTAAGGAAACACAAATCATAACCTAATCAACCTAATCAACCCATCTCTGATGAAAACCTAAAGTAATCATTAATGCTCTTAGATAGCTCCACTCTACTCTATCATAAGCGTTATCTGATTTAACAACTATAAACTGTGTAGAGATAGATGGGTGAGACTTAAGAGTATGCACAAACTCATGGGCCACCTTGGATATAGTCTTGTATAGTACTGAACACAAACTTATAGGCCTCAAATATGTCATTTTAGAAGGTTGGGAAGTCTTTGCCAAAAATAAGAGGTGGGTGTAATTCCATTCCACTGGAAACACCCCTTGATCTAAGAATAACTGAACTTCTTTAATCACTTGATCCCCTACAATGCTCCAAAATTTCTAGAAAAACAAGGCCAACATTCCATCAGCTCCTAGTGCACTCTCAGCTTTGATGAAAAAAAAAAACAGTTTCTCTAATCTCTTCTATTATCACTTTCTTAATTAAATCCTCATTCATAACCTTAGTGGCCTTTGGTGGAAAGGTCAAGAACTAACTTTGAAAGCTTTGAGGGTTAGAAGATTTAAAGAGGTTTTCAAAATAAACCAGTGCCACTACATCTTTAGCAGCATCCGATTTCTGCAATCTGCCATTAACATCCTTTAGCAAATCAATTATTTTCCTTTCTCTGTTAACCTTAACAGATCCATGGAAAACTTGGAGTGGAGTTTCTATTCATTGATCTAAACCATTTTTGTCTACTCCTCTGCTTCCAATTTTCTTCTTTCTGTTTGTAAGCAATGGCCAATTCTTTCTTTAAGAAATAAACTTGTTCCAAATTAGGCCATATCTCTGATTGCACTCTTTCCTACTTCTCCTCACACAGATGAATTTTACTCTGAGCATTCTAGTTGTTAAGGCTTTTCTATATATCTTAAGTCTATTAGACACCAGTAAGTCTGACATATTACCTCTACCATTCCAGGTTTTAACAATAGCTGCTCGTACCTCCAGCTTATGCAGAAATCTTCTATCAAATCTGAACTGGCCTCTATAACTATACTTTACAGAAACTAAACTTAACAGAATTGGTATATGATATGACCCTCTCATATCCATAAATACTTGATTTGATGTAGTGAAGTAATAAAAAATGCTTTATTTCTAAAAGGTCTATCAAGTCTACTCTGAATTCAAGTACTCCTCTTCTCCCAGTCCATGTGAACTTGTTCCCAGTACATGGTAGTTTCAACATGTCACAACAAGACAACATCTCCAGAAGATTTAAACACATTACCACTCTTCCATGACCCTCCTAATTTTTCTCCATTATTGAGAATAGCAATAAAATCTCCTAGCATAAACCACCTGTCTCTTCTTCCAACCCCCAAAACGACTTATCTTTTCCAGAATTTACCTCTCTTACTAAAGTCAGGATCTCAATACACACAATACATACATTTTTTTGTAGAACCAAACTGTACTTGAGCATCAATCAGATTTTTATCCACAAAAAGTAAATTCAACTGAACATAACTCTTCCAAAAGATTCTCCTCTACACTAAAAGCATCTTCTGGTTTCAGTTTTTTTGAAGACTTTGAAGGTCTTTATCTTGCCTTAACTTTCTTCAAATTAGTTCCAGATACACCAACTTCATAGAAACCAGGGTTGAACACTAGGCCTGAGATTTAAAATCAAACCGGTTTGGCCAAATCAAACCAAACCAAAAATTTGGTTGTTTGGTTATGGATCGGTTATTAGGTGTAAATCGATCAGAAGGATTTGAAATAATGTTCGGTTATCTCTTCGGTTTGGTTCTGTGTAATTGATCGGATAACTGAAATTTTAACCTTCGTATATGAACCCAATAACCAAACTCTCACTTGACCAAACTTACCAAAGCTTTTGTGCCTCTCTTTCTCTCTCACAGCCTCAATCTCACGATTAAACATCTTCTTCTTCTCCTTTCATATTCTTTTTCCTCCTTCTTTTATCTTCTTTTTCCTTCTTCTCCAGTCTTTTTCCTTTTTCTCCAGTCTTTTTCTTCCTTCTTTTGTCTTCTTCCTTCTTCTTATGCCTGTTCTTCTACGTCTTCTTCTTATACATCTTCTTTTGTCATCTTCTTCTTGCTTCTTCTTCCATCTTCTTTTTCCATCTCTTCTTCTTCAGATCTCGGGGAGACATGAACGAATATGGATTTAAGGCGGCGTATGATGGTGATTTCTTTTTCGCCATCGCTCTAGGTCCCGTCCATCGCCATAGCCGCCCTCCTTTTCTCTTAGCCTCAGACAACAAACAAACCTCTCTTAATGATAAAAAGGGTACAAATCCCTCTCATGTGTGAGCCTCTGACACTCATAACACCTCTTTTGAATTCTTTCATACTTAAAGTTAACTGAAGTGGTTCCTCCTCTGGGAAGCGTGACAACTTTTGATCTTCGTAAAGGCCTTGAAACATCAAATAAAACTTTTACTCAAACCCACTCCTCTAGCTAGGGTTTATCAGAATCAAAAGCAACCTCTGTAACCTTCCTAATAGTCTCCCCCACACATTATTATGGCCTTCGTAGTGTAGTAAGTAACTGGTAGCTTCCAAATTTGTACCCAAATTGGTAAGAATTAAAAATAATTATTTGGAGGTTCGTCATACCATTTAGCTATAACCAGATCCCATTCTTTATACGTATGAACACTTTTCTCTAATATCTCTTGTAAGTCATATTCATTCTTGAAAATAAACTGAAAATGCTCCTTCGATAAAGCTACTCCTCTAACCCTTCCTACCTTTTGCCACTTCTTGAGAATATATCATAAGAGATTCTTCATCGGTTGGTGTTCTGGGTTGAGCACACGACCAATGATACTTAGTGAATTCCTCCCACACGAGTCAAATTCTGGTATATTTGGCATATCGAACGGTAAATCTTCTTCCTCCAACGACATAGCTATCAAGACTTTGTCCATAGCCGACGACATGATCAATCAACAGTAAGAACTGACTAAAACACTAGCGAGAAATAAAAACTCTTGCAGAACAGCAAAAAAAACTTCGAATCTTCAGAGAAAACACAGAAAAAGTACTGAATTTAGGGGAAGCAGGGTAAGAATCGCCACAAAAGGATCAACAGTGTTTAACATCAGAAGACTCACCTTGTTCATTAGCATTCATGCCCGGATCATCATCTCCTCCATCCGAACTTGAAGAATCATCAAAAATTAAATCACAATCTTTGACATCGTGTTTAAGAGAACCACATTTTGTACAGAAATTTCCTTAGACCCTCAAACATAAACTTCACAATAGTTTCTTCATTATGATCAAATTGAAGCATCTTTTGAAGACGTAATGGTTGGTCATGCTCTACTTTTAATCTAATCAAAGACACTAGGTAAAAAAGAGAGTCCTAACCCGAAACAAGGGAAGCACAAACACCGGTCGAAGAAGCGGTGGTAAGCGCCTTTCTTCTACGGTGGTGATGAGGCGTGGTAGATACAGAGCTCGATGCAAGTGGATGGCTGATTTTGCTTCATTTTCTCTCTTATTTCTCCTCTGAAAAATTGGTTCTAGGTTTAAGTTTGCCGTTCGTTTTCAAAGGTCTTCATAGCCGATGTTTGGATCGCCAGTATGCGCTTTACTCTCCTGTGGTAGATCTGGAACTCAATGCAAGTGGGTGGCTGATTTCACGGCGTCACTGAGTGGCCGCTCCTTCGATTTTGGTTGGTTAAGGAGTCGGGCAGAAGAGTGGAGTAGCCTTTTCGTGGCTCACCATTTCATGGTATGAAGCTCTGGTTTGCGGCAGAAGTTGGGTTTCAGATTAGTGGTTGAGCCACATGTGAAGAGATTACCGTCGGATCTAACTAGATCCTTGATGGCTAGTAGCTGCCTTTGGCGGTTGGTGGTCTATTTGAGCCAGCGTCCGTCACCATCGCCGAGATTGGCATTCTCTTCACCAGATTTGAAGATTGGTTAACTTAGGGAGAGGTTCGAGGGTGAGCAACATCGTAGGGGGGATTCGATTACGAGTTCTCTCTTCTTGCTAAGTAGGGGAGTTGAGAGATGTGGTCTCGGTTATGGCGTTCTTCCTTTTCCGAGAGAAAGCTCCGGGATCCACTTGTTCTCAGCGTCTTTTGTGGCGGAATCCACTAACTTCGTCTAAAATTTGGAGTCGAGAGTGTAGTTGCAAATGAGTCATCCTCGTTAGCGTTAGATCTAGAAGGCAAGTTTTGTGTTGTCTGGTGAAGCATCTGTTTTCAGATTTCTCTTTCGGTGGACTCCTATTTGACTTTTTCTTGTTTTATAACCGTGTAATAATATTGAGATTTTTTTGTGTGTCAACAACTTTATATTAAAAGATCGGATCAACTGAAACCAATCGGAAGGAACATTGTTAACATACATTACATATTCCAGTTGTACACGAACAGTACGTGCAAGCTTGTCCGCCTTAATATTAGCTTGTTGAGATATTAACGAAATGAAAGAAATTGAAAAGCTTCCCTTATGATGCTCAATCGCCTCCAGATATGACGAAAATGTTGGCCACTCTATTGGAAAAGACACCATCTTCATCTGAGCAGTCTGTAAAAAAAAAAACCTCACTTTTTTGCGCATGAATCAAACACTTCATTACCCATACTAGTGCTTCCCCTTCTGCATGTAATGGGGAAACACTGTCTCGAATATTACATGCTCCCATAGTTGGTGACTCGTCAGTACTAGTTAAACAAAACCAACCCAATCCTGAAAATTTGTCGCTCTCTTTCCACGAGCCATCAATAAAACATCGATAGCTTAAAAAATTTATACCATCGGTACTACATATCTCAGGGGTATGAGCTGCTCCTAAAACGTCTTCGTGGGACACCACCCATGCCTGTGCCTCATCAGTTGCCAGCTTTAGGACATCCACATTTTCATAAACCTTTTCATTACGAGCCTTCCATAAATACCAAATTATCCACCGAAAACCAAGAAGGGGAGGTACCATAGGTAATCTCCAAAACAAAAACTATGTATTCGCGTATAGCGATAAAGAAGGAAAATTTTCCGGAGCCGACGGGATTTGTGACAAAGCCTAGGTTTGTAAAGCGGAAGGACATTCAAAAGGAGCATGATTTCTTGTTTTTTTGTCTGCACCACATCTAGCACATCGAGTATCACATTTTATACCTCGCTTTTTTAGATTTGATGTTACCGAAATAAAACTAGTTAGAACTTGCCAAATAAAATGACGCAACTTCGGGGGCATTGTAACTTCCATAGAAAAGATAGTAAAACACTAATATCTGGTCCTGAAAGTAGACCCCGTTGTCGGAGCTATTGCTCTAATTGTAATATGTGATATCTTGAATTAACCGAATACCTTCCTGACTTGGTTAAATGTCATCCCAGAGCATCATGTTTAGTAGCCGAGCCTATAGGCATTGCTTGAATCACCGGAATATCCTTCGGATCGATAAAATCAAATATTGAGATTTTAATAATATTATACTATTAGGAAACAAAAAGAGTGCAAGAGAGAAAAATGGTAAGTCCTCAAATTCCTTGATCGTATTGATATTCTCAACGACAAGTGGACATAACTAATAGTCTAATACGTTGAAGCCTTAAAGGTAAACCGTTAATAAATCATGTTTTTTTATAATAAAAAAAATCATTTACAGCTCTACTGCCTCATCAATTTGCTTTACCAGCTCGAGTAAGTCAAATCAGGTTTCGACACAATTGTAACATAAATGGTGTTATCAACAACATATTTTTTCTTTTTTTTTTCACAGATTTTCCAATACTTGTCTGGTTCTTTACTCACCTATGCATTGTAATTTTTAGTTTTCTTTTTAATTTATGTAAATAAAGTGCTATATGGAACCAAAATCTATAAATCCCTTATTTTTGAAATAATATAAGTAACAAAAAAACATATGGTAGTCGATTATTGGTTTAGATATGTCAATGTATATTTCAGCAAGAACACCGTCTTGGCTGCTTCTCCACTTTTGTAAGCTGCCCCACTTTTGTAACAGTGCCGTTTCTATATCTGTGCCTTAAAGAGACAAAAGTATGAAAAACTTAATTAAAAATAGAAAAATTGAGACGTGTATATGAACCAATATTGAGATACAAAATTTAGCAAATTTACGTAAACCCTAACTCATAGCTGCAAAGCCTGCGTGGGTTAAACGATCCCACCTCCACAGACCACAATATTTGCTCTATGTTTACCTTCTAGAGATGGACGGAGTCATATAAGTTATTTAACCCAAATTTATTCTTAACCAAATAATTTTATAAATTATCCTAAACACTGAATTGGTCATTCGGTTTGTTTAAATCACTCATTTCACAAAGTTTTTGGCAGTGTTTTATCTGTTATAAAAGATCTATAGATATACTCACATATCGTCAATCCAATTCTCATTTGAGAGAGCCTTTTTGGCCATCTCCAGAAAAGCTTCATCAACATTGGTGTTTTCCTTTGCCGATGTCTCAAAGTATGCTATATTTCCCTTTGAGTCACACCATTGGTCGGCCATCTCCTTTGCAACCTGCGTAAGATAACCCCGCAGAAATTAGAGTTTAATGAGTCATGAGAGAAGCTTTTATAGTGAATATTTCAAGCTTACAACTCGGGGGTTTCCGTTGTTTATATCAATCTTGTTTCCCATCAAAACAAAGGGAAACTTGTTAGGTGTCATAGGATTTGCCTGAAAGTAATGAGAAAATTGAGTTAGAGTAAATTTTAGATAGTGATCAGTAGCTACAAATTGTACCCGGCTCAATAACTCAAAAGACCCGAAAGAAATATGGACCCTTATTTTTCATGTATTTTGGAAACAAAAAAATAAAAAATTGGACCCTAAATTTGTTGGACTTGGTTTTTTAACGAAACAAAAATTAGATGGGCTCCGTTCAGATGCATTGCCAGCACATACACAGGGCCGGACCTGGCTACAATACATGCATGATGCCTAATTTTCTGCCCAAGAAAGTAGAAAAGAAATGGTATTATACCTGTTTGATGAACTCATCGTGCCAGTTGTTGAGAGAGTCAAACGTTTTCAAAATATTTACGTCATAGACAAGAACGCAACAATCTGTGTCTCGATAAAACCATGATGGTACACTTTTAAATCTTTCTTGTCCAGCGGTATCCCAAATCTGTGCAAAAGAAAAAGAAGTGACATGAATAAAAATATTAACTTGTGGAGTAAGGGATCCATATATTTATTTACTTGTAAAATGACAGATTTCTCTTCGATACGAAGCTCCTTCGTGATTACATCTACAGAGATTGTAGAATTATAGAGTAGCTGCTTAAACTCCTTGCCTTCGTATCTTGGCCCACAAGTTAGGGATTTTACAAAGATAGAGACAGAAAGAGATTATGAAAATAAAGCAAGCCGAAGAAGATTTACCAGAAACCAAAAGATTGAAGTATGCATTCTAAAGAGGATACCTTTTCAGCAGTGATGTTTTGCCTACTCTGCATAAAGAGTTAAGAAAACATTAAAAAAACATAGAAAAAACATTGGTTTTAACTAGAAAACTTAGATTGAGTTTTAATTAGTACCCGCTATCTCCGAGGAGGATGATCTTAAGCTTTGGTTTTTCAATCCAAGAATTCATTATCCACAAGCACAAGAAAGAAGTTTACGAGATTGTTTTCAGAATCTATTACTGGAAAAGTTTCTTCTGGCCTTTTGGACAGAGACAAAGAAGTCTACCATATTGTTTCTATCATCTAGGAAATGGTCTAGCTTTTATCAAAAAAGAAAAAAAAAAAGACATTTTCTAGCAATTTTTATTTTAAGAGAGAACGGGCCCTTATAGAGTTATAGGTTTAAACCAAAAAGAAAATGTCCTTAGAGGTTTTTAGATTAACCGTTATTGCAACTTGCAAGCCAGCAATTTTGCCCAAAATTAAAAAACTGTCATTTTCCCAATCTTGCTATACGAATGGTAGATTTAGTTTTTATTTTTGGTCACGAGGAAAATTTAGATAAAATGATAAATTGTATAAATCTGAACACACTTCACAAAAAATCGATATTGAAAATATTGTTATTTGGCACATCCTGGCCTGTGTCAAAAGCTAAAAGAAAATATAAATTTATATGATTGTATAAATTCCAATTTAAAATTTTAATTTTTAAAGAAATTTCAAATACCATAATATCCATAGCCATCAATAAGATATAATTATAATAAAATTTGGAAATTTCCGAGTAGTATTAATAAGATAATTGGAAAATTAGTAATGGAAGTTTTCAGTTATTTCACATTTCAGTCGATTCTGAATAAACTTATGATTAGTATATTTGTTTTATATATTTATGTAATAGTACAATAGTTAACAAATTAGTGAATAAATACTTTATTATTAATGACACGTTCACACGATTTCAAAAGAAGATAATTGCGAGTTTAAATGGAATATAATATCGCCAATATAAACAAAACTAAATTTAAAACTAGTTCGGTAAATGACTTTTCTAATAATATATGAGATTTATATGTATGGTGGGAGAGTTTTTTTTTTGTGGAGAATTACAAGTTGAACGATTAAAATAACTTAAATTATATATTTTATCACTTGTTTGTTTTTTTAGCCACACTAAAACTTTTGTTAAAAAAAAAAGAAGGAATTAATTCTGGAGCAATTATTCATGTAACTGTTGTTATCCATCTCTCTCTTTCTTTTTTTTATTTAAAAACTTTTGTTATAACTCATGTACGTGGATAAGTCGAAGCTTTACCGAATGTTTGAAATATGAGTTTTGTTCACGAAAACATGAATATACATTTGTATAATTTTTAATTGACTAAATATAACACATAATAGACAATAATTTTTATGGTGGACAATATATTACTCACAAGTTGTCCACGAATACTCATAATTTACTGAATTTAACATATGATGGACAACAATTCTTATGGTGGACAAAATATTACTCACAAGTTGTCCACGAATACTTATTATTGACTGAATTTAACACATGATGGACAACAATTTTCTGGAGAGAAGGAAAGAGAGAGTTAGAAAGGAATTTTTGTCCATGACGAATTATATATAACAATAAAAAAAAAAAACAGAAGAGATGAACCATAAAGAGCCAAGGGCAAAATCGTCCCTAGTGTCAGGTTCTACCATCAAAAATGGCATTTTGTCTTAAAGTAAAATTAAGTGGTAGTTTCGATAAATTTTAGAGGTCTTCGTGGTAGTTTTAAAAATATTCCCTTTTTTCTTCTCTTAAAATATTTACATCAAGCAACCATGTCATCATATTTTACTCTTTTATATGAAATCCACACATTTTAATTATTAAATTTAAGTACATTAAAACTAAAATTAATTCATAGGCTTTATATTATTATCATTTATTTAAAAAATTTAAATATATATTATATATTAAAAGAAAAGTCAAAAGTAATTTTATTCATTCTCATAATGGTTGATTATCACTATGCTCTTAATAAATCTACTTTATTATAAACATCTACCATTTAGTTTAAAAAGATATAAAATATAATTTTTGAAATAAGTTAATATAATTTTTATAGAATCTTCCAAAAATGTTCGATTTATATTTTTTTGGAGCAGATAAATGGGACATGAATGTTATATGTGAAGAGACACCGATTTCATTGCCTTCAAAATTTTGTGCACGTGCCGCCGCGACGAGCTGTTTCTTCCTGGTGGTGTCCACTGTTAACCCACGGAAGCAAAATTTGAGTGCTTTGATCAGACAAATGTCTCGTGTCTAGGGTTTGCTGGTTTGTGTGTGGGTTGGATACTTGGCCAGGGTCGTGTCCAGTTTGTTTTTTCAGAGTGAGGAAGCGATGAATGTCGTCTTACGCTGTGGTCCTTGGGCGTTCAACGATTAGAGGCTCTCTGTTCATCTTTGGTATCCAAATATTACAGAGGCAGAAATGAAGATAATCAACTTTTGTGTTCAAATCAAAGGTATTCCTCTACTTTATCTGTCAAAGGACATGGCTGAGTTTGAGTATGTAGGGAATCAAAAAGGAAGTGTAACGGCTGTTGATTTCTTTGAGAATGCCAATATTCTTAAGTTTGTAAGAAATCAAATGGTCTGGACCATGGACCAACCATTACGTCTTCAAAGGATGCTTCAATTTGATCATAATGAAGAAACTGTGAAGTTTATGTTTGAGCGTCTAAGGAAATTTCTGTACAAAATGTGGTTCTCTTAAACACGATGTCAAAGATTGTGCTTTAATTTTTGATGATTCTTCAAGTTCGGATGGAGGAGATGATGATCCGGGCATGAATGCTAATGAACAAGGTGAGTCTTTTGATGTAAATACACTTAAACACTGTTGATCCTTTTGTGGCGATTCCTTGACTTGATCAAGATGAGGGAGATAAGAGTGTTTCGTTGGGATGGGACACTGCTAATACAAATTCCGAGAGTGTCTTTGAAGACACGGAGTTAACGGTGGAACGACTCCACTGCCTAACTGCTAAATTCAGTCGTATGCAACCACAACTTATGATCAACGGCAATGCTTTCTGGACTCAGGAATACGATCATAACATGGTCACTGACTATGTTTTTTACAAGAGAAAGAGAGTTGCCTTTGGGGCATATTATCAACATTGTGAAGATACCGAGGACCGTTTGGTGATGGACCAGTTTCGAAGGAAGAAGCGACTTGAGTCCCAAAGCTCATGCTCGGTGATAGGACTTTACAGAGGCGCAGGGGGTACCCCGATCTGATTTGAATATCTTCACTTGGAACTGTCAGGGACTTTTTGCATTGCTGACAAATTTTTGTTTACGTCGTCTATGTCCTATTTATACGTTAGATATTTTATTTTTAGTCGAAACCCTTAATAAGTGTGATATTAGTTGTGATTTGGGTTGTGTGTTAGGATTTACTAATGTAATAAAGCAACCACCTCAAGGTAGAAGTGGTGGTTTAGCTTTGTTGTGGAAAAATGTGTCTTTGTCCAAGATTTATAAGGACGAAAGACTTATCGATGTACATATAACTAATAATAAATTTAGTTTTAAGAATTGTTCATCATTATCATTGAGAACGTTTTGAGAAAATTTCCTAGGAAAGAAATGGTGTTTGGATGTTAATGGGTGGTTTTAACGTAGTCAAATTCGGAAATACGAGAAGGTCCTCCACGGGATGAATGGCGTTTTTGGAGTTTCCGTACTATGATATCAAACTGTAATCTCACCGATAAGAAACACAAAAAGAATAAGTTTTCTTGGGTGGGTAAACATTACACACACTCGGTTTCTTGTTGCCTTGATCGTGTTCTTCACAACTCGGAGTTTTTTGCGGCTTTCCCACACTCGGAAGCTGAATTTTTGGATTTCAATGTTTCTGATCATCGCCCAGTTTACATATGTATTGATGTCTCTCTCACGGTTTCGTAAGCCATTAATTTCGCTTTGATAAACAATTATTAAAAATTCCGGAGTTCAAAACTTTTGTCCGAGAAGGTTGAGATAGGTTACTCATTCCTCAAATTCAAAGTGATTTGGCATTAGCTTATAGAGATGAAGTAACTTTCCGGAAACAAAAAAGC
The DNA here is from genome assembly GCA_004349715.1 of Crucihimalaya himalaica. Taxonomy (NCBI): domain Eukaryota; kingdom Viridiplantae; phylum Streptophyta; class Magnoliopsida; order Brassicales; family Brassicaceae; genus Crucihimalaya; species Crucihimalaya himalaica. The sequence continues at coordinate 729,799 of SMJT01000089.1, forward strand.
AGAAATAAATGGCTCATGAAAGGAGATAGAAACACAAAAAAATTCATGCTTCTACAAAATCCTGATTTTCGCGAAACTACATTCATTTGATCAAAGATGATAATGATGTAGTCTATAAAGCAAATACGGAGATTAGTTGTCACGCTACACAATTTTCACTTAAATCTATTCAACATCAGGTCATCCTATTTCAACACTAGACTTCGCTGATTTTATACCTTCGGTTGATGACTCGATCAACACAGATTTAACTCGTGATTTTACTAGTGACGAAATTTATAATGCGATATGTCTTATTGGCGTTGACACAACACCAAGTCCGGATGGATTGACAGCCCATTTTTATAAACAGTGTTGGGGATATCGTAGGAGGCGATGTCATTATAACGAGGTTCAAACTTTCTGCGCAACCTCTTTTATGAAACCCAGCTTTAATCATACAAATATATGTATGCTTCCAAAAATACAGATGCCGAAAAGGCTATCTGATTATAGACCAATTTCTTTATGCATAGTTCTATATAAAAATATATCAAATGCTTGGTGATGAGATTAAAAAACCAATTAAATAATATTGTTTTTGATTCCCAAGTTGCGTTTATTCCGAGTTTATTCCGGGTAGATTGATTTCGGATAATGTGATGATTGCTCATGAAGTTATGCATTCCTTAAAAGTTTGGAAAAGAGTCTTGCAAACATATATGGCTGTTAAAATTGACGTTAGCAAAGCATATGATCGTGTCGAATGGAAATTTTTTGAAACCACTGAAAAATGGATTGGTTGGATAATAATGGCCTGTGTTCGCTCAGTGCGCTACTCCATCCTTGTTAATGGCTCCCCATATGGTTTTATAACACCAGAAAGAGGCATTCGTCAGGGAGACCGATTATCTCCATATTTGTTTATTCTTTATGCGGATGTATTAAGCCACCTTATACGAACGAAGGCGTCTTCGGGAGAGTTACGTGGTGTTTGCAAAGGAATGAAGTACCAGCTACTCATCTCCACTTTGCTGATGATTACTTATATTTTTGTCAAGCAAACATGAAAAATTGTGTCGCTTCAAAGGAAGCATTTGAAGTTTATGAATATTATTCAGGACAACAAATCAATCCATTCAAAATTTATCATTACTTTTGTTTCTAGAGTTTATTTTCATAAACAAGATGTGTTGAAAAGGTTCTTGGCATCCCAAACAATGGAGGTGGTGGGAAATATCTTGGTTTGCCTAAACAATTTGGTCGGAAAAAAAAAATGCTTGATTATATTATTGAGAATATTAAAACACATACGTTGAATATATTGGAGTGCTAAATTTTTATCTCCGGCTGGCATAGAGATTATGATTAAAGCAGTGGTTTTAGCCATGCCGGCGTATTCTATATCTTTTTTTAAATTACATATGAGAGTTGTATCAGAGACCAAATCATTACTTATGCGATTTTGGTGGGAAAAAAGCTTGGATTCACAACGTATTCCCTGGCTAACTTGGGAAAATTTCAATATTCGAAGAAAGAGGGAGATCTTGGTTTTCGGGATCTATCTTACTTCAATGATGCTCTTTCCGCAAAACAGGCATGGCGAATAATTCAACATCCTACAACTCTTTTTGCCTGGATTATGAAAGCACGCTATTTTAGTGATGGTTCCATTCTCAATGCTAAACCAAGACGTCATCAATCATATGGCCGAGCCTCAATCTTGACGGGGCTAGAGATTATTAAAAAGGGTTATCGGGTCCAAGTAGGAGATGGTAAATCTATTGATCCATTACATGACAATATAGTTCCTTCGCATCCACGACCATTACGGTTGACGACTACACCACCAATTAGCTCTTTTTCTGACGCTATCTCAAACACGGGTAATCATCATTATTGGAGTAATATTGTTCTTGAAGATCTGGATTACGAAATGACAATTTGGAGGTTTTTTTTGCAGAAAACCCTAATATATAAGATAGATATCCGAAACTAAACACTTCTCCATACCATATCCATAATCAACAGTAATTCAATAAATTCAATTATTCTTCTTAAAACTTATCATAAAGTATATACCAAAAAAACTAGAATTTCAATATTTTTGAAAAATAATAAAAACTTGGAACATCAGTACTTATAAAATGGAGGATATATATATCTTACAACTTTCTTACTGTTGCAAGAAGATGGCAATACAAAACTTATACAACCAATACCTTACAACTTGGTTTGTACCCTATGGTCTATCCACCATCATTAATTAATGACCTGTTTAGCTGTGCAATTTGTAATACGGTGCTACAGCCTACAGTCATTACCAATTCAAAGGATGAATTGGTCAATAAGTGATCTCTTTGTTTTTTGGTCCGTTAATGATTCACTATAAATATATATATTCAACCGAAGAATGAAATAATTTCAAGTTGGAAAAAAGAAATGATACAATTTCAAGTTGAAAAATAAAATTGAAACAATTTAAAAATATATGAATTGTATTTGAAGAATTCTCAAAACTACGGGTTCTTTTATGTTAGTCATTTCCCCTTAAGATTATTAGTCCTAATTTCGTGCTAAATAAATTTCTGCACCGGGTAAACATTCATATAACTCTCTCGTCTACTTTTTGTCATTTGTTATTTTAAATTTCTGGATTCTTTTTCTCTATTTCATTCCAATTACACAATATGCTAGGGTTTTGGTATTTTTAGACATCAATCATCGATAATAATTAATGTTTTCTTCTTCTCATTCCTTGTAAAATAGTCTTATTGATGGTTCGATTAAATATGATTTAGGTTATACTGATATACGCTAATTCAGTGCTTTTCTCTTTCGATCAGGTTTGCGAAGGCAGAAGAATTGAGTTTCATCATTGTTGACTTTGCTGATTCTGTACAATGAGTGATGTGTTCAATGATTACGAGCAGCAATATTGCACGCTCTGGGACGATCTTTCAAAGAAGTTTTCAGCGTTTATACTTAACGGAGGTAAATTAATATCTCGAATGTTTTTCTTGACCAAGAAGTTTCGGGTCTTAGGTCTATAATCTCTTCAGGTTATATTAGTTAAAACCCCGACTCGTGATCTCAAAAAGTTTTCATTAGTTTCCTTTGGCACTGTAGAAATTTTGAAAATTTGAATCCATCTTAAATGTTTAAAAATTTATTAGAGATATTTTGGTTTATGTTTGAAGAAGAATTGTGCGTTTTAGATAATCATGATACTCTACTTATATGCAGAAAAAAAGAGTGAGAAGCTCTCTGAAATAACATTTGATCTTGAAAGTGCTGAAAAATTGGTATATAGAAGTCTTCTCTATTGTCCATTTTACCTTTTTGACGACGCTTTTGTCATTTTTTTTTTTTTTTTGGTGCTTTGTCAAATTTATTTACCACCAGATTTGGAAAATGGATCTTGTAGCAAGTAGCCTTCCAGCCAATATCAAATCCATCCTCCTTGTAAGATTAAGGGAATACAATTCTAAACTGAAAAGTCTTAAACGTAAAATAAAGAAAATCACATCAGAAAACGTGGACGCTTCTACTCAAAATGATTTGCATGAAGCTGCTATTATGATGGAAGTATGTAAGGACTTGGTATTATTCAATTTATATAATCTCGTTCTTGGCTAGTTAAACCAATTTTGATACTCTTTTAATTGAGATAAGGATTCTGCTGATCAAAGATCAAGATTGATGAATTTGACCGAGGATTTGAGTCGAACAACAGGCAGAATCAATGACTGTCGAAGAAAAATGCAAGAGGTTGAAGAAAGTGGTGTTAAAATACTCCAGGGATTGCGCAATCAAAAACAGTCTTTACAATGCACCCAAGAAACGGTATTGCTTTCTTCAAGACTTTTCTCTTACTCCACATTCATTCATTCACTCACGTAGGTCTTCTAGCTTTTTTAATATACTTATATTCATATATTCTCACAAAAGATTTCTTTTTCAACAACTTAGAGTTTTATTAAATTGTAAAAGGTTCATACAAATATTTGACCAACCATGAAGGTGGTACTGAAAAAGAGAAATACGTGGAATTTGATAAATATGCTTTCCTACATATTGAGTCGGCGGCAGTATTATTTTCTCGGTGTACATGATCTAAAGAAGATAGAGGTAGTTTCATCATCCAATGCCTTATATCATATGGGAGGGTTCCAAGTTGGATGTGATCTTCCCCCGAGTTGATTTCTTACCAATTCCTGACAATCTCTTTCAAACCAAACACAACGAAATCCTTAAAACCATATCACTTGGAAAGCATTAAGGAAACCAAGAGCCTCTGCTTGAAGTGCTGAGAGGGAAGATCGAAATTTTCCACCTCCTGCTAGAATGAGCTTTCTTGTAAAATCACGTAGAGTCCATCCTGTGGCTTTAGAAGTGTGTGCTTGTAAAAAACTGTTATCGAAATTACATTTAATCCAACCCGACGGAGGTGGAGACCAATCACTATGACGAATTCTTCGTGATCGATGCGGATAATTAGTGACAGTAATATTACTGAAATCCTCCGGCTAAGTAGCTGCTAGCCATTCACACACATCATCAATTCCTTTTTTTTAGCTCAGGATCTGGACTTTGCATAATCTGCATAATTTCTCGATTTCCATATTCTCCATAACATCTAGAATGGTAGAAGACTATTTAACCCAATAGGAAAGGTCTTATGAAGCCAGAGTAACATGTTTATGTTGTCTTCAAGATTATATGTATAGGAAAATAGTCGTCCCAAGTGAGGGTGCATTAAACGCCAAATGGATTGGGCATAAGTGATTCGTTGTTTCATTGTCCAAACAGCATCGTTGGCACAGTGGATTGACTTGAATTTGTCGAGATAGAAGATGCGTATTTGTGGCTAAAGCTCCGATAGAAAGCGCCGTAGAAAATGTTTTAGTTTTGGGGAAATGTTTAGTTTCCAGATTTCTTGTTTGAGTGTCACAGAGCCGTGTGGAGGTTGAATGATGTCTTCATCGGTCAAATCTACGTTGGTAGCTACCCGATAACCCGATCTAACTGTATAGCAGCATTCGAGTTGTAGACCCATTCATAAGAATCATGGACAGCGTGATGAGACAAATACATTGTAGAAGCAGCATTCTCACAAATATTTATTGGGTGTCTCATCCAAAACCAAATGAAAATAAGTGAATTATATCTCTTATCTATTATTTTAGGTCCCATCTTATTGAGTTTTGGAGACTTCTTTTTTGAATGAATTTGGAAAGATACACTATTTAAATTTGCTGTTTTGAAAAAAAAACGTCTTTAAAAAAACTAATTTTCTAATATGTAAATTACTAAATATCCTTACTAAATTTAATAATAAGTAACAAAAAAAATTATAGTTTAAATCTAAAATAAATTTATTGGTAAGAAATAAATATTTTATTTTTTAAAAGTTCTTATATTTAATTTTTAATAAATAAAGATAAAATTTGAATGATTTATTATCCTAAATATTTCTTAAAATAATGATGAATAATCTACTATGTTGTTATTAAAAAGGAATATTCTAATATTTTTAGATATTATCTTGGTAAATTATAATATATAAAATCAATAAATCATCTTTTTCATAAAAATATATAACAATAATTAATAATATTTTAATTTTAGTTTTTTTCTCTAAATTTTGAATTTAGTTTTAGATTACTAAAAAATATAGCTTTTAATTTAAATCTGGACAAAATTGTCATATTACATATAAATTATTATAGTTCTTATTAAATATAGAAAATGTGCATTTTTCAAAGTATAACTTATAAATATGGTAGTTTTCAAAATGACCTTTTTGGGCATAGAGTTTTGGAGACTGATATTTATTTTTCTTAGTAAAACGTTTTATGAAGGGTTTTCCTATTTTAAGTAGGTTTCTTATTTTCTTTTGTGCACAAGAGAACGGTCAAACAGGCTGGCCCACGTCCATTTGGGCTGCCCGTGACGGGTAATATCTTTTCCATCCAATTTTGAGTTTTTGAATGTAATTCCTAAACCCTAAACTTGAAATCTGCTAAAACATGCAATCTGCTTGGACTTGCACGCCTTTTAACGGGCCTAATATTTTTGTGTCCATACCCGTCCCATAGTGGAATAGGTTGGGGTCAGCCAACGGGTTACGGCCTGTTTTGACACCTCGATTCGTATTACTTACTTTGAAAAAATATTTTACTATAAATAAGGTAGTAGTTTCTTCTAGAAGACATTACAAAGAATAAGAGCATATGCATTACACATTCTCTCAAATATATTATTTTAAAATTACTTAGTTGCTTATTTAAAGATTTTTAAAAAATATGAAACAATTATTTGAAGACACATGTTAAATGAGTCTCTCAATTAGAGACTAAGTTCTCAAATGAGAGACTATATAAGTGCTCACTCTCTTTCTTTTACTTTTTATTTTAATTTTTTACCGGTGAGAGACTCTTTTATAAACTACCAATGCGGATTTCTAAGAGCATCCCCATCATGAGAGACTCTTCTAAGTCTCTTCTGAATATAATATTAATATATTTAATAGATTTTCATTATATCAATAAGTTTTAAAATACGAAATAAAGTTAACCCAATGGTAAAAAAATATGTGTTATATGAGTCTCTCAAGAGTTTCTCAGAGGAGAGACTCTGTTTCTGTATACTCTCACTCTTTTCTTTTTGATTATTTTTCAAAATTCTATTGGTGACTGACTTCTGAGAGACTCACAATGGAAATGGTTTAAGAAATCTAGAGAGTGTGAGAAGAAGAAAATGGTTGTAATCCAGAGTAGCAACGGTGGAAAATAGACGTACCACCATACTGAATTCAATTTCTCTTGAGTGTTGAACTTAGGATTTAAAGCTTAACATATGGTATCAGAGATATAGGTTAGAAATGCAGTTTAAGAAACAATTGGAAGACAAAAATGGTTTTACGCACGGGATTAGGAAGTTCTAAGGTACAAATTCCACTTTATATATAGAGAATATTAATCGAATATAATCTGAAGGGCATAAATTTTCATCAATATCCGAGAAAGAAGCATAGAAGATGAATCAAGAAGATTAGATCATATCTTCTTGATAAATAGCATTTTAGTGTTATCTTGTTAACACTAAATAGCAATTCTCCAAAGGTTAGAACTTTATCTAGGTCCTTGGTTTCCTTACTAAGCATTTTGATGTCTCCAACTGGTCTTCTAAGCAATTCTCCAATCTAATTAACATGACTTTCTCGAAAGCTAGATCTTGTTCCAGACTTGAAATTTTGCTTGGCATGTCTTTGTTATCTCTTTTAAGATGGGGGATCTATAAGAAAGTGATTTCCAATACCGTACGAGTGAGTAAAAAACACGGGAATATATCATGTGGTGATTTGTAGGATCGGTAAACAAGTCTTTAAAACCTCCGAAAATAGCAAATCATCCATCAAATAAAGATGGGCCCACAATCCCAAAAAAAATGTGGGCCTACGGATGATGATGACGATTGGGGTGTTACATTTGAATTTGGCTTATGTATTCTCATCAGTAGAACAAGACTTTCTTAGCTTCGGGAAAAAATCTCCTTAGTCGTGTATAGCCATTGGAGGTTCCATTTATCTTCAACCGCACCCCATGCATCAATATCAGTACTCTAAATTAGATGCTGAATTTTCTAGTACCCGAAATTTTCAGCATCAAATACCAGTGGTTTCGTCACCGCTACCAATTGCTGCGAATTCTTCATACTTATCACAAGACCTTACCTCTAAAAAAATCATAAGCAGATGCATGCTCTAATTAATACAAATTGAACATATAGAGAACTTTACACATATCTTTGACTTGGAAAGCACCAAATCCAATGCTTGTATACTAGATTTTACTATAAATTAATCTTTTACAAGGATTACACTTATTTGAGAGTTAATCACACCTAATCTTATTTAAGCCTAATCCTTCTTGATTCTATTCACCCATCCTTGAAACACAACAAAGATTACAAATACAAGTTCTCTAAGAAATACACATGACCTTAAATCAATCGATAACACCCTACTATGATATCAAGAACTTGTAGAACATTCACCTTCTGAGTTTATTGTTTTCTAAATTTTCAAAGCTCTAAACCCCACACAAGTCGGTATGATAACGGCGGCATACCTTATATAAGGAAACTATACAAAAAATAATTAAATAACATTATTCTAAAAATAAAAATTCTATAAAGAAATTATACAAATTACTAATTCTTAAAAAGAATAACCATCCATAATTTAAAAAATTTATAATCCTAAAGAAAAAATAATTGTAAAATATTGAACTCTATATAAAAAATAAATAGTCTCATATTTTTTCAAAAAACAAAACAATTTTCTTTGAAAACACCATTTTATCTTCAACTTCATTATATTGGTAAAACATTTCTTCTTTGTAATATCTTAATAATTTATTTTATTTTATTGTTATGAAGTTGTTAAATTGTAATTTATTTTTATATTTTATGATTATTAAATTTTCCACTAATTTTGGTTAGTTTTTCTTCTACTTTTTTGTAAATAGCTATCATCCAAAAGACAATGAGCCAGAAAATTAAAAATAATAACACTGATTTATTTTTATGTCGATTTGAAGAAAAAAAATCAAATATGATTAAAAGTAAATAAATATTATTCAAATATAAATAAACCAATATATATATATATATATATATATATATTCAAAGTAAATAAATAATTGTAACATTTTTAGGCTTTTCTATTGCTGAATAATTTTTTATAGACGTTCTCAATATTTTATTATATACTTAATTTTACGGGTGATTCAATTATTTTCAACTTTTACATTTTTTATTTATATAATTTTAAAATGTTAGATTATAATCCTGCGTAAACGGGAGACCTAATCTATACTTTAATATATTAAAATTTATGAGAAATAACTAAAATTTGAAAATTTGAAAAAACAAAATTAAATTATCCATAAAATAAATATATAATAAAATAATAAGCTAGATTAGGTCCCGCGTATACGCAGGATTATAATATAATATTTTAAAATTTATGAAAAATAGCTAAAATATGAAAAACTGAAAAATACATATTTCAATTATCCATAAAAATAAATATATAATAAAATATTAAGAACGTTACAATTTTTAAAATAAATTTATACAAAATAATTAAGCAATGGAAAAGTCTGATAAAGACAAAATTAATTATTTATTTAGATTATATATAACTTGGTTTATTTAATTATATTTGACTTTTTTATTTTGAAACTTTTGGTAGATACTAAAAAGTACTATGTACTTAGTACTGCATATGGATTTTGAAACCAGTTCTTGGATCATATTTAAGACAAAGCATTGTCCTTTTCCCACTTGATTTTTAGATACATTATTTGGAAACTTTTAGATTTATTAATTGTCAAATCTTTAAAAATGGAAAGATTTTTAATATTTACCATAATGAAACATCTAATCTTATTATATAAAGTACAATTTTCAAAAGTTAGTAACTTATAAGATCATGACACGTGTCATGTTAATCGATTCTAGATTTCGACACGTGACAAAGTTGAAAAAATGTCAAAAATTATTATAAGGAAATTATAAAAAAATATAATTGCCTACCATTATTCTGTTAAATGGAAAATCTATAAGAAAACTATGAAAATTACTAATTCTTACAAAGAATAAACTTTCATAATTAATAAAAAAATCTAATTCTAAATGAAAATGAATTGTAAATATTGAACTCTATATAAACAAAAAGAAAATTTCTAATTCTAAAGAAGAAAAAAATGTGTACATATTGAACTCTATATAAACAAATAAGTAGTCTCATATTTTCTCAACAACATAACACTTTTCTTCAAAAAGACCATCATACCTTCAACTTCATTATATTGGTATAAATTTATTTCTTTTAATTCTTACAAAGTTATTTTAATTTAATATTATGAGTTTATAGAAAAAACATATTTTATAAATTTTTATGATCATCAAATTTTCATCTAATTTCGGTTTACCTTTCTTCTACTTGCATACAACGGTTGATTCAAAACCGTCGGTGACGATACATACATTCCGAGACCATGAACCAATAGAGAAATAGTATAACAATGAACACAAGAGAACCACCAAAAAATAGTGAGGCACCTTTCAAGCGCGATGACGAACACAATCTCATCATCGATCACGTTTTCAATTTATTGAAAAAAAAAAACTTTAAAGCAATAACAAAATAAATAAATGGAATAGTAGAGGAAACCGACTGACGACAGAGAGGCCAGCGCCGACCGGAGATACAGAAAATGGTGTTGGTTGGAAGAAAACAGTTTTTTTTACTTTCATCATTTTAGGGCGAGAGAGAAAGCGGGTGTACTTTTAAACGAAACATTTTTATTAAAAATAGCATCATACCTACAACTAAATTCTATTGGTAAAACATCTATTCTTTTCTTTTTAAGTTATTTAAATTTATTATTATGAGTTTGTCGTAAAAAATATTTATATATTTTATGATTATCAAATATTCTTCTAATTTCGGTTTTTTCTCCTTTCCAAAATAGTTATTTTAATTTATTATTATGAGGTTTTCCGCAATGAGGAAAGAAATTCAAAACAACAACACTTGTTTATTTTTATTTCTATTTGAAAAAGAAAAAAAAATCAAATGTGATTAAAAATAAATAAATCATATTCAAATAGAAAGAAATCAAGCTATATATAATCAAAATATATAAATAATTTTAACTTTGTTAGATTTTTCTATTGAATGATTTTTCATAGATGTTCTCAATATTTTATTATAAAATTATTTTACAGATGATTTAATTCTATTTTAAAAATTTTCTATATTGATTTTTTCTCATAAATTTTAAAATATTAAATTATAATCCCGAATATATGTCGGGCCTAATCTAGTTATTATAGGTTTTGCTCACTTTTAATGTAAGATTCCCTAGGTAAAAAAATTAAGGGGCAAATAAAATAATAATGTAGGCTCTTTTAAGAAGAATTACTACTTTTGTTTTTATCTATTATTACACAATTGCTTTGAACTACAAGTGAAACTTACGTATTCGAACAAGATTCTTCATTGTTTTTTCATCTCAAAAAGTCTTCTAACATATCAAATAGATGGTTAAGGAAAAAATTACTTGAAACTTTCAAATGTTTTAAGAGGTCAAGTCTTGGTAATTGGCACTGCTTTTGACCATTATTTGGTACATTATTACAGCTTCATGGAATAGATGATAACGTCATAGAGAGCGAGTCGATCTTGGCATCCATGATAAGAAAAAACAAGGAATATTTGACAATCGTTGGAGCCATTGTCATCGTCGTCTTATTTAAACTTGTTTCCTCCTGACCAAATGTATGTCACTGAACAATTGTTGTGTTTGTTTGTGAATCTTTGATTTCTCTTTTTTCTTTGTGTGTATATGTGTGCGTAAAGTTCTGTCTTTTGCCTCTTTTGTATCCTTAACTTAACTACGTTGAACAAGTAACTCTTATTGATTGTTCATATATGATCCAGAATGAGGTAACTTTCAGGACGGGTTACCTAGTGCGGTGCCCTGATTTATAGTGGCCTAAAGCAAGTTGTAAAAACCGTGGTATTGTAACTTTTTATATTTGGGTTTAATATATATATATATATATATATATATATATATATATATTAGAAAATAAGTAGAAAACGTTCTCTTTTGTCCTTGCGATGGTTGATTACCTCTTTACTATTAATAAATATACATACTTCATAAACCAAAGACTTTATACATTAAGCCTAAACTCCTTCTAATGAAGATACTAATAAACGACAAATACAGAAACAAACAGAAAAAATCATGAATATGGTGTAGAAAAAAATTATTCCAAAACATTTAGATTATCTTCGTTTCTTTTATTTTTTTGTGTTCGTATACTTTGATTTATTCGTTTAAACATTGGTTTGGCTAAACATACTCTAAAATTCAATTGTTTATATTCATTTTTCCGCACCTGATGTGGATTGCTACCTAGTATATATATATTTACTTATCATTAGAAGCAATATTCTAGGTTAAAACATCGTAACTATTTTATTTATTTTTTGATGAAATGTTAAATTTATATATCTAAAGAGTAAAATTTATGTACAACAAAGGAAGGCAAACGAAAGGAAGAAAAAACCAAAGCCCCAGTGGCGTACAATAGAGCATGGCAAAAAATGTTTAAAACCAAAAACAAAGCAAGATCATTAGAGATGGGGTAGGTGAGCCCAACGGGGAACTAGACCACCAAACTTTGAATCTGGAGGGTAGTTAAGGGTTGTGAGTCAACAAGAGATGATCTTGATTATGCTTTGTGCCAAGTAATATGATGAGTAATGACCTTTATTAGAAGTTGGGCCTAACTCACACCCAAAAGCTAGCTCAAAAGTGGAGGATTGCCACACACTTATATATTAGTCCACAAATCTCTCAACTTCCAATGTGGGATTTTTACACTCTAATACACTCCCTCAAGCTCAGGACTGGACATCTGAAGCGTGAAGTTTGTGGGACTGGACATCCACGGGTGGTCCACAATTGAGAAGTTGGAACCTGAGCTCTGATACCATGTTAGAAGTTGGGCCTAACTCACACCCAAAAGCTAGCTCAAGAGTGGAGGATTGCCATACACTTATATATTAGTCCACAAATCTCCCAATTTCCAATGTGGGACTTTTACACTCTAATAACCTTGTTGGTGTTTACGCACGTTCCGTTCACAGCAAAGATGTTAGATCACCGCCTGGAAACATAACTGGAGTAGAGTGTAATACGTGAAGGTTGTATCTACTCGGGGACAAAGAAAGGAGTGTGCGGTTCAAATCTGGAGAGATTTTTCTACCAAGAAGCCGCTTGGCTACATTGATCCATAATGTGAAAAAGAAAAGACAAGAAAAAAATATTGATCCCTTGTCTCATTTGGTTCTCCACACAATAAGCATGCTTGGTTGATACCCCAACTTCTCGCGCTTGTAGCTAGTGGCTAACCACGTAACGAAGGAGTAACGTGGTACTCCCTGAGAGAACGATACGATGCGGTGATATCTCTGAGTTGGCTTTGTTGGAATCTTGCATTTGACTTAATCTATCATTAACACATCAAGTAAGAGATTGGGAGAATGAGTTTGTGAAGTTGCAAGAAGAAATCAGAAGAAAGAAGAAGAGAAGCAGAAGAACTAAAGTGAAGAGAAGAAGAAATACAATTAGGGGCCAGCGGGCCATAATTGTTTTTCGTAGTAAGGCCAATGGGTTTCGTTTTATGATTTGCTAAGTCGAGGGTTGTACAATAAACTAAGTAGTATAAGTAGTGAAACAATGGTGTAAGAACAAATTAAGGAAGTAAGAAATGAAGAAGGTTTAAGCGGCTAAACCTAGAAAATCAACATGGTATCATACCCAAGTCGAACTTGGAGCCACTGTATTTGAAAAATCCTTCACAGAGAAATCAAAGGGAAGTTGGGTCACTAAGCTCAGCAAAGGAAAGAAGAAAAACAAGAAAATTAGGTAACTTTGAAACTCAAATCTGTAGCTAAGTAAAGACGCAGAATCTTCAAATTATCCATGTGTGTGATGGAAAAAACTACAGCTTATGGGTTATAAAGATGAAAGTTCTATATAATTCTAGAGGATTGTGGAAAACAATAATTGAAGGAGTCCCTCAACCACCTAAGATAGCTACACCCACCTTAGATGAGAAGAAAATGATGACAGACTATGAGGAGTTAATAATGAAAGTTAAGGCGGCCCTATAGTTTTTGTGTAGTGATGTCTCTGAAGAGATCTTTGTTAGCTACTTGTCTGTCACCAAAACTTCAAAGAATGCGTGGGATGTACTGCAGCAGAAGTTCAAAAATGTTCAAAAGACAATTGCAAACACACAAGAAATTTTCAGTTTAGAATCACAAAATGTGCAATACAACCCTAACCCTAGAGAAAGTTGTTATGTGTGTGGGAAACCAGGACATTATGCAAAAGAATATAGACTCAAACATAATAAGGCTCAAATACATGCATAATCAGAAATACAAGTTCAAGCATCAAGAAACAGGCTAGGTAAAGACCAAGACTATCAACAAGAAGGGTTCTTTATAGCATCATACGATCAAGGCATGACTGAAGAAAATATTTGGTTAGTTGACAGTTGAGCAACTAGTCAGATGGCTAGAGAAAAAGGCTGGTTCTCACAACTAAACACAAGCATTAAGACGGATGTGCAGTGGTGAAGTGATACAAGCAAAAGGGAAAGGGGTAGTCATTGTTATGATTGAAAATTGAAAGAGGATCATCAGGGATGTTATGTTCGTACCTAGTTTAACACACAACTACTTAAGTGTGCCTCAATTAATGGAAAAAGGTATGGTATTATGTTCAATAACATAGGATGCACAATTACAATCAAGAAGGGAAGAAGATAGCAGAGGCACCTATGACAGATGAAGGCTATACCGTAAACTTTCTTATAATGGAAAATGCAAAGAGTTCACATAAACAACTCATGAGAAGGAAGAAATCCAACTTGGAAGTCAAGGTCGAGACTGCAGTCATGTCAACTTTGAGGACCTGCAAACAAACGATGAGAACCAAATCTCTGATCATGTGATTAAAGAAGAGAAATCTGCAGAATTGAAAATGGAAATTGCTTGTCAGAAAGCTGATGATCAGCAAATGGTGTCCAGAAAGAACACAAGTTTGAAGGAAGAACAACCAAGGGAAACTTATCTTGATAAGGTGAAGATTGGACCTAAGGGGAATAATGAAGACAGTGGACATGTCTGCTGCGGAAACCTGCAAAAAGATGAAGATGATCAATCCGGGTCGTCGGGGTATAGCCCCTAAAAATTTTGCATTAAGTCTGTAACCATACGGTTTTTCAATCTCAATGTTTAGCCACATATAAAGTATTATCTCGAGGTATAACCCATGACAAAGTTTAAACGAGGTATGACCACATTTTGTTGACTTTTCTGTTGACTTTGACGGTTTAGGTTAGCGGCGTTAATGTACTGCTGACGTGGCGCTATTGTGCTGCTAACATGGCAAGTGATGCTTAATTAAAAAAAACATTTGTAACGAGTAGGGCTCGAACCTAGAAGGGGATTCTGGATAAGCAAAACATTAACCACTGGGACACGTTAGTATTTTATTTTATAATAGACAAAACTTTAATATATCTTAGTCAGTTTATCTTCTTTTATAACATAATGATTAAAATAAAAAAAATCTAAAATTGAATTCATAATTTAAATATAAAAATTATGAATATTAAATACATGGTTTATCATGGAAAAAATACGGAATCACGTTTTTAGCGAGAAAATTTCAGAATCACGTGCAGAAAAATTACGTAACACATTTTTTGGCGAGAAAATTGTGAACCCATTAGTGTTCTATTGTAGTAAGGCCCATTAGTGTAAATAGGTTTCGGTTTATAATTTGCTAAGTCAAGATAATTTTCTAAGTCAAGGGTTGTACAGTAAACTAAGTAGTATAAGTAGTGAAACAATGGTGTAAGAACAAATTAAGGAAGTAAGAAATGAAGAAGATTTAAGCGGCTCCAAGTGCGTTTAGAAAATCAACAGGCTTCACCTGTGTAAGCATACTCCAAGTGCGTTTAGCCGAAAAAACTGAGTGGAACTCATCATCACCTCTACTCTAAAGGACAACATCCAGATATGCAACCGGTGTTGGCAGTATATGGGTGCGCACCTGATCTACAAATCCCTAGAATTGGGAACCTCGACAATTTTGAAATACTCCAGCCCGAAGAGGAGACTAGATCTGCAACGTTGGCATACTTTAGATTACCAAAAACCCGAGGACCAGAATCACAAACACGATCAATGAGGTGACCCAACGGGTTTCATTTATCAAACCAGAAGTAAGCCTTAGTGTCATTGCTAGTTTCAAACTTTAGAAATGAGCTGCAAGATCACAAATTTTCAATAATTTACGCCACAACCATGAAGCCGTGTAACCCTTGATATCACAAGAAGAAATTGAACAGATCAAATACCTCCACCTAAAAGGAGTTTTCTTATGAGAAAATACGCCAAATCAATCCAAGAGCATAAACTTAGGATGAGTCTCGTAGTTTACGTATGTCTAGCCCACCTTCTTCTTTAGGTAAGAAGACGCTGTCCCATGATATCTTGGCCTTGGATGGTCACTTGGGGACTCCAAACATAAAAATGTGTTGCACATGCCTTCAAATTCAACAAAACAACTTTTTGTCAACTGGAATTCCGCACACCAAAAGTTAATTTTACTTAGAATGATGGAATTTATGAGCTGGAGACGACCCGCAAAAGAAAGACTACGACTCGTACATGATAATAATCGAGAACCTAGACATGGATTTTGTTGTGAGAGGAAGCCCCAAATATTTTATTAGGAGGGATTTTATAGAAAACCCCTGATTTTCTACCTCCACGATGAAAATCTCATCTACTCTCTCATCCTTAAATAATAATGATTTACTTAGGTTTCACTTTCAGCCCCGAAGTGTTGCCAAAATCCTCCAAACCCTACACAACACGTCGAAGAGAAGTCGTTGTGCCATCTGTAAAAAAACAAGACGTCATCCGCAAAACTCAAATGCGTGAGTGCCACTGCCTTCACATTGAATGGTACCTCACTTTGCCTGCAGGCGCGGCCCTATTTGTAAGACGAGATAAGAATTTATTGACAATAACAAAGAAGTAAGGAGATAAAGAACATCATTGTCGAGTCCCACGTCAACTAACAAGAAAACCATCCTTGTCATAACAACTTTATCCCAACTGTGTTTCTGAAAAAGAATATAATTCCATATTATTATTCTATTGTATGTAACAAAACGCAAATTTTTGAATGCATACTAATATATAATATTTTCTTCAAAAATGAGAAAAACACATGTTTTCACTTGTAGGATTTTTTTTATATGTTCGTGTGGACTTAGTGTCGAGTTGTTTTCACTGATCTAGAAACTGGGCTTTGTTGGGCCAGATCAAAACAAATCGAAAGCCCACGAGGAAGAAGTTGTTTAATGGTCATTATTCTGTTTCTTGTTTTCGGTTAAGAAAAAAAAACAGAGTAATAAGAAGCAGAAAAAGAAGCAATTGAGGAGGAGAACGATCAGTTCTAACAAACGGATACGAGTATAGAGAGAGAGAAGAGAGAGAGAGAAAAAAAAAGAAAAAAAAAAAGAGAGAGAGAGAGAGAGGATCAACTTCAAGGTTCAGAAAAAGATTCTTGGTCATCCTTCTCCTTCTTCTTCTTCGCGGCTCGAGACTTCTCAAGAGCTCCCTTGAGCTGAGTGTATCGCGTCTGAGGAAATCTTCCGCCATTGGAGCACTGGTGTATGAGCTTCAAGTTCTCTTGTTTCTTCCGCAAGTATCTGTAAAAAAAAAAGAGATTAGGCAGTAGATAGAGATCGATATACATCTCTTTGTATTGAACTCGGTTTATGATTTCTTCTAGTGGATGTTTGCAAGGGAGAGTCCTTGCACAAGATGTACTCTCCAGATCGGAGAGGAACTCGTTAAATCTTGGTGTTGATTGTTCTTATTTCCACAAGACAAGTTTAAAGAGCATACGGATCAAAACTTAACAAGTGGTATTAGAGCATTCAGGTTAAGCATAAAGGCGATCTGGTATCAGGTTCTGCGTCTGAGTGCATCACAGGAAGAAAGATCTTGAAGATAAGTTTTCTTATCGGGAAAAGATCATGGAGTCACAACCACATAAGCTTGATGTGGCAAAGTTAGACGGAAAGGGAGATTTTGGACTTTGGATATTTAAAGTTCGTTGTCAGTTGGATTTGTTAGATCTAGAACATAAAATTCAGGAGCCAGAGACTGTCATCACCTCAGGGAGCAGTGATACTTCAACCACAGATGCGGACAAAGAAGCACCAGTGGTAAAGAAAGAAACAAAGACGGTGAAATTTGATCCCGCTAAGGATAAACGAGCCAGAACACTGATCTGTATGAGTCTGGGTGGTGTTCCCTTAAGGAAAGTAATGGGAGAACTCACTGCTCTAGGAGTATGGAAGGCATTGGAAAGGGATTATCAATCCAAGTCTTTACCAAATCGCATATACTTGAAACAAAGGTTCTCATGTTTCAAGTTTGAAGAACACAAGAGCATTGAAGAAAATTTGGATGTATTTCTTAAACTGGTAGTTGACCTAGCCAGTTTAAACATTAACATCTCAAATGAGGATCAAGCTATACAGATCCTATCAGCTCTACCAGAACCATATGAATCTTTGAGGGATACTCTAAGGTATGGAGCTGGTAAGACCCAATCTCTAACTATTGGTGATGTGACTAGTGCAGCTTACTCAAAGGAGGTTGAGTTGAAACAGAAAGCCAAAACAAAAAAAAAAACTCAGAAGGAATGTTTGTAAGCAAAGGAAGAACTGAGAAAAAGAACAATGGTCAAGCAAGGAACATGTCAAAGAGTAAGGACAAGAGGTCAAAGTCCAGACAACCTAAAGGTAAGGAATGTTGGGTGTGTGGGAAGGAAAAACATTTCAAGGCAGATTGTCCAGAAAGAAAGAACAAGAATGCTGTGAATATTGCTCTAAAAGAAGAGCACCCTATGATATTAAAAGCAAGCACACACAACTCAAAGGATGAATGGGTTCCAGATTCAGGGTGTACCTTTCATATTACTCCGGATAAGGATTCACTGTTTGATCTAAAAGAAGTTGATGGAGGGAAAGTGTTAATGGGAAATAACACTCACAGTGAAGTAAAAGGTATAGGAAAACTGAAAATACAAAACTCAGATGGATCGATTGTAACTCTAACTGAGGTAAGGTATATGCCTTCTATAAGCAGGAACATCATCTCCTATGGACAGCTTGAGAAAAATGGATGCAACTATGTTGGAGAAGACTTTGAAGTTACATTCTACAAGCAAGATCAGAAAGTCATCACAGGGAGATATCAAGAGGGGTTATATTACTTACAAGGAACAGTTCTAAAAGGAGAAGTGTATGTCGCTAAAGCACAGGTAAATCTTACAAACAGATGACATTCAAGACTGGGACACATGAGCTTAAAGAATATGAATATTCTGGTAAAGGAAGGATATCTGGATTCCAAGGAAGTGCACACACTAGATTTCTGTGAAGAATGTGTCAAGTCTCACAAACAAAATTTTCCAAAAGCTAAACACACAACAACATGTATTCTGGAATACATTCACAGTGATCTATGGGGATCGGGTTCAAATGAGCCAAGCTTGTCAGGTTGTAGGTATTTTCTAACTTTCATTGATGAATACTCAAGGAAGGTCTGGATAAGATTTCTCAGGAATAAAGATGAAGTATATGAAAATTTCTCAGAATGGAAAAAGCTTGTTGAGAACCAAACATGCAAGAAGATAAAGTGTTTGAGAAAAGATAATGGTTTAGAATTCTGCAATCAACAAATGGACAATTTATGCAAAGACTCAGGAATTAAGAGGCATAGAACTTGCACCTACACTCCTCAGCTGAATGGAGTATCAGAAAGGATGAACATGACTATAGCTGATAAGATCAGATGCATGTTGGCAGAGACAGGAATGGAAAAGAAATTCTGGGCTGAAGCAGCTGCCACAGCAGTCTATCTGATTAATAGGTCTCCAAGTGCAACATTAAATTTCCAGATTCCAGAAGAAGTTTGGTCAAGTTCAAAAGTGGATTACAGTTATTTAAGGCGTTTTGGTTGTACAGCTTATGTTCACACTCAACGGGATAAGATGAGTCCAAGGGCTGTTAAAAGGATCTTTATGGGTTATCCACTTGGTACAAAGGATATAGGGTCTGGTTACCAGATGAAGGAAAGTGTACTATCACCAGAAACGTAGTCTTTGATGAAGAGAAATTGTACCATGAAAAGGAAGAACAGAAGGCTGAACTTAAGGCTAAGAAAGATAAGAAAGTCAATTTCAGCACCATGTTAATTCAAGGGCCAAGAACTGACAATATAGCTAAAGTTTCTACAAAGCACAGTGAGAATGAATCAGAAGGGGTTAACATTCAAGGTGGAGATACTTCTGAAAGAACTAAGCCAGAGACAGAAACAGATTCAGAAGAGGAACAAGAGTCAGACACTGAACATGAGCAACATCAGGAAGAATTTGAATCTTTGGAAGACTATGTTTTGGCAAGGGATAAGGTAAGGCGGCAGATAAAACCACCCACTAGGTTTGACAGCTCTCAAGACCCGATCTAGCATATGATATTGGATTAGTTAGCAAGTTTATGGCAAAACCAGGAAGAGATCATTGGACAGCAGTTAAATGGATCCTAAGGTATCTAAAAGGAGCTACAAATATTTGCTTGACATTCACAAAAACAGATCATATGGAGATTGAGGATTTTGTGATTTAGACTATTCCACTAATTTGGATAGAAGAAGGTCAGTATCAGGATACGTTTTTCAGGTTGGTGATAGCCGGAATTTTTAGGCTCTAGCACACCAATTAACCCGATGTGCTAACACCACAATAATGGTGTATCGTTATAGCACGTAGGGTATCGAATCCACAGGGAAACAAGAACAACACACTAAGAATACAGGATTTCGTTTAATCTAAGCAAATAGGGGTTTTTATAATTTGAAAATTACTAATTACCTAATAACTAGTAAACAAAAACAGAGCAAAACAGAATTAAACTAAAACAGGGGAAGATTAAATACATAGAGCGCTAAGGAAATGATAACGTTTCATAGCAAGGTTTAAAATTCAGATAATTAAACAAGAACAAAAACTGTTTTTCGATTTAAAACTATATCATGCAAACGAATCCTTGGGTAAGGTTATTGACTTCGGGTGACTCCTAACTAATTCGAGATGTTAAATTATTCGACAAAAAGCATTCTTTTAGCCTAAGAGCACGAATAAAGATTGATCCACTCCCGTGGTATCGATCCCTTTCAAAGTCTATCAATACGCCGTGAAATTTGATCCCGCTAAGGATAAACGAGCCAGAACACTGATCTGTATGAGTCTGGGTGGTGTTCCCTTAAGGAAAGTAATGGAGAACTCACTGCTCTAGAGTATGGAAGGCATTGGAAAGGGATTATCAATCCAAGTCTTTACCAAATCGCATATACTTGAAACAAAGGTTCTCATGTTTCAAGTTTGAAGAACACAAGAGCATTGAAGAAAATTTGGATGTATTTTCTTAAACTGGTAGTTGACCTAGCCAGTTTAAACATTAACATCTCAAATGAGGATCAAGCTATACAGATCCTATCAGCTCTACCAGAACCATATGAATCTTTGAGGGATACTCTAAGGTATGGAGCTGGTAAGACCCAATCTCTAACTATTGGTGATGTGACTAGTGCAGCTTACTCAAAGGAGGTTGAGTTGAAACAGAAAGCCAAAACAAAAAAAAAAACTCAGAAGGAATGTTTTGAAGCAAAGGAAGAACTGAGAAAAAGAACAATGGTCAAGCAAGGAACATGTCAAAGAGTAAGGACAAGAGGTCAAAGTCCAGACAACCTAAAGGTAAGGAATGTTGGGTGTGTGGGAAGGAAAAACATTTCAAGGCAGATTGTCCAGAAAGAAAGAACAAGAATGCTGTGAATATTGCTCTAAAAGAAGAGCACCCTTATGATATTAAAAGCAAGCACACACAACTCAAAGGATGAATGGGTTCCAGATTCAGGTGTACCTTTCATATTACTGGATAAGGATTCACTGTTGATCTAAAAGAAGTTGATGGAGGGAAAGTGTTAATGGGAAATAACACTCAACGTGAAGTAAAGGTATAGGAAAACTGAAAATAAAAACTCAGATGTGATCGATTGTAACTCTAAATGAGGTAAGGTATATGCCTTCTATAAGCAGGAACATCATCTCCTATGGACAGCTTGAAATGGATGCAACTATGTTGGAGAAGACTTTGAAGTTACATTCTACAAGCAAGATCAGAAAGTCATCACAGGGAGAATCAAGAGGGGTTATATTACTTACAAGGAACAGTTCTAAAAGGAGAAGTGTATGTCGCTAAAGCACAGATAATACTACAAACAGATGACATTCAAGACTGGGACACATGAGCTTAAAGAATATGAATATTCTGGTAAAGGAAGGATATCTGGATTCCAAGGAAGTGCACACACTAGATTTCTGTGAAGAATGTGTCAAGTCTCACAAACAAAATTTTCCAAAAGCTAAACACACAAACAACATGTATTCTGGAATACATTCACAGTGATCTATGGGATCGGGTTCAAATGAGCCAAGCTTGTCAGGTTGTAGGTATTTTCTAACTTTCATTGATGAATACTCAAGGAAGGTCTGGATAAGATTTCTCAGGAATAAAGATGAAGTATATGAAAATTTCTCAGAATTGAAAAAGCTTGTTGAGAACCAAACATGCAAGAAGATAAAGTGTTTGAGAAAGAATAATGGTTTAGAATTCTGCAATCAACAAATGGACAATTTATGCAAAAGCTCAGGAATTAAGAGGCATAGAACTTGCACCTACACTCCTCACGACTGAATGGAGATAACAGAGAGAATAGACTGAATATGAAGATGATAGATGCATGTTGGAGAACAGGAATGGAAAAGAAATTCTGGCTGAAGCAGCTGCCACAGCAGTCTATCTGATTAATAGGTCTCCAAGTCAACATTAAATTTCCAGATTCCAGAAGAAGTTTGGTCAAGTTCAAAAGTGGATTACAGTTATTAAGGCTTTTGGTGTACAGCTTATGTTCACACTCAACGGGATAAGATGAGTCCAAGGCTGTTAAAAGGATCTTTATGGGTTATCCACTTGGTACAAAGGATATAGGGTCTGGTTACCAGATGAAGGAAAGTGTACTATCACCAGAAACGTAGTCTTTGATGAGAGAAAATTGTACCATGAAAAGGAAGAACAGAAGGCTGAACTTAAGGCTAAGAAAGATAAGAAAGTCAATTTCAGCACCATGTTAATTCAGGCCAAGAACTGACAATATAGCTAAAGTTTCTACAAAGCACAGTGAGAATGAATCAGAAGGGTTAACATTCAAGGTGGAGATACTTCTGAAAGAACTAAGCCAGAGACAGAAACAGATTCAGAAGAGGAACAAGAGTCAGACACTGAACATGAGCAACATCAGGAAGAATTTGAATCTTTGGAAGACTATGTTTTGGCAAGGATAAGGTAAGGCGGCAGATAAAACCACCCACTAGGTTTGACAGCTCTCAAGACCGATCTAGCATATGATATTGGATTAGTTAGCAAGTTTATGGCAAAACCAGGAAGAGATCATTGGACAGCAGTTAAATGGATCCTAAGGTATCTAAAAGGAGCTACAAATATTTGCTTGACATTCACAAAAACAGATCATATGGAGATTGAGGATTTTGTGATTTGACTATTCCACTAATTTGGATAGAAGAAGGTCAGTATCAGGATACGTTTTTCAGGTTGTGATAGCCGGAATTTTTAGGCTCTAGCACACCAATTAACCCGATGTGCTAACACCACAATAATGGTGTATCGTTATAGCACGTAGGGTATCGAATCCACAGGGAAACAAGAACAACACACTAAGAATACAGGATTTCGTTTAATCTAAGCAAATAGGGGTTTTTATAATTTGAAAATTACTAATTACCTAATAACTAGTAAACAAAAACAGAGCAAAACAGAATTAAACTAAAACAGGGGAAGATTAAATACATAGAGCGCTAAGGAAATGATAACGTTTCATAGCAAGGTTTAAAATTCAGATAATTAAACAAGAACAAAAACTGTTTTTTCGATTTAAAACTATATCATGCAAACGAATCCTTGGGTAAGGTTATTGACTTCGGATGACTCCTAACTAATTCGAGATGTTAAATTATTCGACAAAAAGCATTCTTTTAGCCTAAGAGCACGAATAAAGATTGATCCACTCCCGTGGTATCGATCCCTTTCAAAGTCTATCAATTCACAAGAACTCCCGTTCGCAATTCAAGACAATGAAGCATTAAATTCAGTCTAAATAGCCACAATTCATCTTAAACATCAACTCCCGTTGGCTAAGGTATGAAGAGCACTCAATGAATTCATTCCGAGATAATATCAAACACCTCCCGATGGATAAAATCTCTAAAGCTCTAAACTAACTTGATCAAGGTCAATTGAGCATTAAGAACACTCAACGAGTAAAGAACGCAAAGAGTCTAGCTCTTAAACATCAAGAACAAGCCAAGAATCACCCTAATCTACCATACCCAAGAATCCTTAAAAGACTACTCACTAATCATGGTTTTAATGCATAAACACATAGAAAGTCCAGAATTAAACATACTCACAAGATGAAAACAAGAAGATTCAAGCCAAGAAAAACAACATAAACATCGAAAACAAGAATCTACTCAAGAACATAAAAGTCAACTCACAAATACTAACTCAAATTCAAAGATAAAACCATAGAAATGAAGATAAAGAAAAGATTAAGCATAAATCTAGAAGGAAATTGAATTCAAACCATAGATTTATAAGATATGATTCAATACAAACTCTCAAAAACTAGAGAGGTAAGAGTTCTTGTTCGTTTTTCTAAGATAAAAGATTAGTGGTTCTGTCAAAAGTGGTCTAAAAGTGTCTTTAAAGGAAGAAGAAGTCGAAATAATACATCGGTATCGATCCGTTCCAGGTCGATACGTGACTCGGTACATGCGTATCGACCTTTGTTTGGTCGATACGTGAGTCGGTACTATACGCGGTGGTTTCCGGCTTTTATCCTCACGATTATCGACCCTTGTTTTGGTCGATACGTCGGTCGACATGCCTATTATCGACCTGCTTCTGGTCGGTACGCCGGTCGGTATGCTTCTCTTCGAGTTGTTGTCATTTTTTGATCGGCTTCCTCCATGGTTTTTCCTCCTTTAATGGCTTGATTTTGCACCTTCATACTCCAAATTGGTTCATCCAAGTGTCACCAAGTCCTAAACATAACAAAAACAAAGAAAACACAAGCCAAATAGACATATATACACCTAGGACCCTAAGATGAGACTCATGATCTAAATAAAGACAAAATCAATGCAAAATGATACAAAACTAACCTATATGTGCCCAAAAAGGAATGAAATATACTCTAAATACATGTAATATATGCACCTATCACACCCCCCACTTGCCTTTTTGCTTGTCCTCAAGCAAACAATGATAAGGATCATGAATGGGAGTGTATGAATGAGTAGGGATTCATAACCAAAAAGTTCAAGCAAATGATGAAATGAAAGTCCCTTAAGAAGTTAAATGTTGCACAAATCAAAACTTTTAATTCCTCGTACTCTCTGTATATAACATGAAAAGATCACACATAGTTCCAAACAACTCTTTAACATTCATTAAACATCAATGTGCGGTATTACTCATGGATAGTCTATCATTCTCAATCGGCTCGGTATCAAAGATAAGTGATATGATGAAGATGTGGTTTTTGGGTTTTTAGTGGTTTACTCTCAAAGGTATATAACAACATTAGGCATTATGCAAAATTTATCTAAGAAAGGGAACAATTTATGCCTACAACGGTAACTACCATTGATCTATCCGATCCCAATCTCGTTTCTTCCTTGAGGAACTTAAGTCATTAAATACCTCCTTCAGCCTAAACTTATGATTAAGCCACAACCACAATCATCACAATCCTTTATAGACTCTTAGGATATCGAATTTTTGCTATGACTCTTATGAAATCTTTCTATTCTTCTTTTCTTTCTCTTTTTTATTTATTTTTTATGCATAGCCAAGCCTATTCGATTCAGTTCAATCCTAGAGAAAATAACCAAACCTCTTTTTCACTTCTCTTTTCCTCTGTTCACAAATCAGGACTAACCCACCTAAACAGTTTCATATAGGTTCTAGACTCAATGAGAACTTACCGTTGTCGTTCCCGATACTCTCAAGATTTTGCACATGCCTAGAGACCTCATACACTAGTTCAAGTGGAGTTAGAAGAGATGGATAAGGGTTCTCTGGGAAAATGGTACATCCGGATGCAAAAGATTGGTAAACAAGTTAAGCACAAATCTGGATGTTTAATCATGAGAATGCATAGAAGACCATGAGTAATAAAATTAATTCATTTAAGACCAAATTCATAGAGTTGTTTGAAAACTTTTTTGTGAAAATCTTTTTGAAAGTTTTATCGGTTTTCGAAATCGACTAGTGCAACTCTTAACTTTGAGAAAGGGCTTTGAATCTAATCATAAGGTTAAACTTATATATAGCATTGTAATCATCATCCCTTTAATGCAAATCGAACACTCTCTTTTTTTTTTTTTATGTTTGTGGTATGCATGATTAAAATGCAATGAATGATACTTATAAAAATCCCAAATAGATAGTCAAGTAAAGATAGAATGTATCAAACACACCAAAACAAAAACACCGAAAACAATAAAGATACTCTACTCGATAAGAGTTATTAGGACTTAGGACTAAATGGAGTGATACCTAGAATTGGCTGGAGTTATGATGATGATGAGAATTCCATGGTGAGTGGTGGGTTGCTAGAGCGCTACTTGAAGGTGATCTCGTGGCTCTCTCTTTGTGGTGCGACGCTCGTGTGAGGAAGCTCGTGTGTGGATCGTGACAGCCGATGGAGTGCGCGAATGCTCCATCAAATGAGTGGCGAGTTGGTTCTTGGGTTGTCCCCTTCTTCGGTTGCTTCTTCTTCAGAATCCTCAGCTACTTCTTCATCGCTTCCTTCGCTTGATGAGCTTGAAACTTGTAGCTTTGCTTTCAGCTTCTTCACCGTCTTCTTCAGCTTCTTCACTGTTGCTACTTAGCCCTTTTATGCTCTATCTTGCCATTTGTTTCCACTTCTGTAGCTTCTCGGTGTTCCTATGTGGCTTCTTCAATAGCTTTGTTAGCAATTGGGATCATCAAAAGCGTTGGAATTCGGTACCTTTTGCTCCCCTTTGGTTTAGAGGCAATGGGCGATGGAGATGCTTCTCTCGGAGGTACTGGTTGTGTTCTTCCTTGAACTCTCTGACGCCCTATCTCTTTCCTTGCATAAACCGAAGGTGACCATCCCTTTCTGGGTTATAGAGCAGATCCAAGTTAGCCTAAAGAGGAGGTTCTCCCTAACTTGCAGTGTTGTTGCCTCAGGACATGGCAACAAAATCTTCTGAGGGTCTTCATATTTGATATCAAACTTGATAAGCTACCCGGCCTCCTATGTACCCCTTGAGGTATTTGGCGTTTGTGAGGTAGGCGGAATCAATGGTTGGCAACTTCACCCTCACATCTGCTAACTCAACTCCACAAATCTGAGTAAGGGAGTGATTATACTCCAAACTTCAATGCTATGGCTTTCTTAGACTTCCAATGATAGAGCGGTAGTCCAACAAAGTCTTCATAAGCATCATAGACATATCAACATCTAGTCCAGGATCAAGTATCTTGTCCCATCTTCAAATGTACCCAAAATCGGTTTCATTCCCATTATCATAAGGGGACATTCTCATCTTGCATTTATGATACTACTCTTCCTTCCTAGCGAACAATGTGTTTGAGAGTACCTTTTGGACGTACCGGGAGAGGCTGGATGTCTTCATGTGAGCTGCTCTCAGTCTTAGCCTCCATCAAAACCGTCCGTTCCCAATCAAATCCCCATATATGAGGCAGCTTGGTGTATTGTAGCTTCATTGTGTCGTAGTACCCTTTCGTGAAGCCATAATATCCTTTGGATGTCCCTCAACTTCACCACATATTGGTACCATGTATTTTGAATTCTTATCTCCCTGGATCTTGGTCACTTCCTCTCTTGAACCTTTGTTTTGATGGCATTTTGAGAGTGATGAGAATTGAAAGTCTCCATGTTGTAGGCGTACTCTTTCATCAACACAAACTGCTCCAATCCCATATTCCTTGAAGAGTGTCATCACGTCTTCATACAGCCCATCTCCTCTAGCAAGTCTGATCGAGGACCTCGTCGTTCGAATGGATGGTCCGAAATTTGCAAGTATACTTGCGCATAGGTCCCTGTTCTTCTGTCGGCGTTTTCCGGTGCACTCTTTGTAGCTTTTCCCTTTCTGAATCCACCTTCTTGGCCTTTTCCCTTTCGGCTTATGGGATTTCGTCTTCACTCTCACCCGACAATCACCCCAAATACTACTCCTCGCTCTCGCTTTCTTCAAGAACGACTTCTTTCTTTCTTTAGATGCGACAGCTTGGGCTAATGTTTTGTAGTCTTTTTCTTTTGTCGTCCCATTAGTACCTGCAAGAGAAACAAACAATAGGAGGTCACCAAGTGATAATATCATCACATTCCAAGCCAAAACCGATTCAACATCTATCACCAAATCAAACATTCTATCAAGTCCAAAAACACTTCATCTTAATATCAAACAATCCCAAATTTGCTAGTCTCCTACAAGTAAGCACAAAACACTCAATTCAATCTTATGAAGCCATATCTATTCAAGTTTCCATCAAATTTTCGATTTTCAACAATCCCAAAAACCAATGACTCACCCAAATTTGAGTTTCATGTTTCTCATCAATTTCACCCTAGGAATTCGCATTTAAGCAACAATGATATCACAATTGTCTAAACAAAGGCTAAATCGAGCCTCCCTTGACCAAAATCGGATAAGCAAGGCTAATCAAAGAGAAGTGAAATCGAATTCATACTTGGATTTTGAATGAAAACTTCAATGAATCGAAGATGAATGTGTAAATCTCGCATGGGGAGAAGATTTTCGAGTTTGGGCAATCAAAAATTGTCGAAAAAATGGTTGAGGGAATGAGGGGAGATATGTGTGTTTTTGAGGAGAATGTCGAAGAAGAGATTGAAGGAGGAGGTGAAAAATCGATTTTGAAGAAGACAATGAGTGGTTGACGGTCAAAACTCGTTTAAAAACTCGAAATTTTTTTTTTTTTTTTTTTTTTTTTTTTTTTTTTTTTTTTTTTGACTTACCTGCATGGTACGACCCGTCCAGTCGATACGGAGTCGATACCTAAGGTATCGACCCGTGTTTGGTCATACGTGCGGTGGTACATGACTCCTGATTTTCAAGCTTTTTCACGCAAATGTATCGACCCTGTCTGGTCGATACGCACTCGACACGGATGTATCGACCCGTTCCAGGTCGAATACGCCGATCGATACCCAGCCTTCTTTTTCTGAAAATTTCTTTCCCAATGACGATCTTTCTCATCCAAAATCACCTGTTCATGTAAACATCACACAACACAAATACATTATATAGACTTAAAAACACTATATATACAAGGATTACATGGGAATATGCCCCCAAGCGCGCTTGTTTCACGTCACTAAGCTTGACGTTCCCAAAAGATCTTTAGAGTTGTTGGGGGATCGAGAAGGAAGCCGTGGTTCCTTCTTCGTTTATCACTTCTCCTAAGTAGGTTTCAGACGCTGCCATTAACCGTTAAACTCTTCCCCACTTTTAACATCAACACAATTGCCCCATATATGGCATTACTGTCTTGATCTTAACGGTCCCGACCATCTAGATTGAGTTTTCCCGGGAAAGAGTTTAACCGGGAGTTAAACAACAGAACGTTGTCTCCAACTTTGAAGTTTCTCTGATGACCTGTTTGTCATGAAACGCTTTCGTTTTCTCTTTGTAGATCTTTGAGCTTTCATACGCCTCGAGGCGAATCTCATTCAAGCTCAATTTAACTGAATTGAAGCGTTTCTCCGTGGCTGTTTTGATATCGAAGTTCAGGAGTTTAACAGCCCACATTGCCTTGTACTCTAGTTCAACCGGGAGGTAACATGACTTCCCATAGAGAAGTTGAACGGAGTTGTACCTATTGGTGTTTATAAGCAGTCCTAATAAGCCCATAAAAGCATCATCCAACTTTTTCGACCAATCCTTCCGAGCGATCCCCACGGTTTTCTCCAGGTATGGCTTTTATCTCTCGGTTAGAGATTTCAAACTGACCGCTCGTTTGTGGATGCGTAAGGAAGTACAATCTTGTGTTTGACTCCCATACTTCTTCAATTAGCTCTCAAACACTTTGTTAATGAAAATGTGACCCCCATCGCTTATCACTACTCTCGGGACTCCAAAACCTCGGGAAAAAATTATGCTCTTAAAACATCTTCAGAACAACCTTCGCATCATTGTTGGGCTTGCAGTCGCCTCAACCCATTTGGAGACGTAGTCCACTGCTACTAGAATGTACATGTTCCCATATAGATGAAGGGAAAGGCCCCATGAAATCAATCCCCCACACGTCAAAGATCTCTACCTCGAAAATTGGATTCTGATGGTATTTTTCGTTTTTTCGCTGATGTTCCTTTTCATTTGACATGGATCACATCTAGGATGAAGTCGTTAGCATCTCTAAACATAGTGGGCCACCAGAAGCCTGCTTGGAGAACTTTAGTAAACAGTTTTAAATGTCAGCAAGGTGACCACCATATGCTGAACCGTGGCAATGCATCAAAATGCCGTCAACCTCTTCTCCCCGAGACACACCTCCTGTAGAGATTATCCTTGCACAGTGTGGTCAAGATATGGGTCATCCCAATAGAATCGGTTGATGTTCTTTGAAGAACTTTTCTTCTTGGTAACCGTCTATCTTAGGGGTTCCTTTCCCACATGCTAATATTCACGATGTCGCGCATACCAAGGTTCTTTCTTCTTGAATCTCTCTTATGATTTCTTCGATTTTCTTCCCCGTCTTTTCTTAATTTCTCAAACATAGTAAACCATCATTATCTGTTCTTCGGGAGAGATTCATTATGGGTACCACGTTTTCAACTTTCATTCTCGACAACATGCAATCGAGCGACACCAGTCCTCGAATCCCTCTTCTTGTCTTGATTTCCAAGTCAACTCTTGGAGAAGTAGTATCCACCGAAGGCAACTCTCGGTTTTCGATCTTCCTTGGCTTACAGCAAATAGCTCAAACCGCATGATCCGTTATCACACAATTACCTTAGACTCCAACACAGTAAGACGCGGAACTTCTCAAAAGACAAAATTACTTATTGCTAAGAGTCCTTTTCAGTTGTGCGTTATCTTCAACTTGAGCATCAGTCACGTTTCTACTTGGCGTATCGAGGATGACATGTACGCTTTTTGTCTTCCTCTGCCCCCAGAACTGCTCCAACCGCAAAATCACTGCGTCACACATCTCATTCTCGAAGGGAAGTTCTCCAAATCCGGAGGCTTGGACTATAGGAGCACTCACCAGAAGCCTTTTTATCTCCAAAAATGCCTTTGGCATTCATCATCAAAGCTGGAATTCGACTTCTATTCATAATAACTCTAGTGAGAGGCTTCGTGCAATCTTAGAAGAAGTTCTTTATGAATACTCCTATAAAATCAGCAATCTGTCCAAGAAACTTCGGATATCCTTCACCGTTCTGGCTGCTGTGAAACTCATCATTACCTCAACTTGCTTTATCAACTTCAAATCCCATCTTTAGAGATTTCTTTGACCAAGCTACAACACCATCTTTAAACCATGAAAGTGGCACTTTCTTCCAAATTTTAGAACCAAGCGTTGAGTCTCCTCCACATCGTATTTCTAGCACCATGCATAATATAGAAACGGAACAAGAGCAAACGAGTCTCCGTACACGAGAAATCATCCTATAAACACCTCCACAACTCCTCAATTAGATCAGCAAAATATTCGACATCATCACACCTGATGAAAATGTGCCGGATGCATTACCTAGTCAAATGGCATTTTGCATAGCGGGTTCCATAAGGACAATGTTAAATGTCGTACTTTTCTTGATCGTCTCGAATGTTCATTGGGATTATGGACAGAATTCCCGACTTACCACGTCAAGACAACACCAGTTAAAAGAATTGGTTGTGCCAAGCCTCTCTAGCATCTTTGGCAATTAAAAGGTAGGAAATGATCTTTATCTAGTTGATGAGTTACAACATTAGCGTAGATCAGTGCACATTGCGAATGACCTGTAATTGTTCTAGATGGTGAGTAATTCAATCATTTATCAGTTTCTAATCACTTGTATCATCCCGCCCTTTTTTGGAACAAAATGCACTGGCAGAAATCCAACAGTTATATCTAGATAGGATAGATAATCTTCCCAGCGTCTAAGAGTTAACGAATTTCCATTTTTACCGACACTCTTTTAAATTCGGCATTTTAACCCCGATCATGCTTCTCAATTTGATAGTCATTGATGCCTCTTCTAGAAATAGATCTATGCATGCAAAGATTTGAGGAGGAAATTCCTTAAATGTACTTCCAAAGAATAACCAATTCGCTTGTCCGAATATTTCGCCAGTTCAATGTAAGAGTTAAGAAACTTATCATGTTCAAGTGACATCTTCACAATGACAGGATATATGAGAGTTGGGACCGTAGAACAAAGCGTACCTATAACCGATGACAAAGGTCTGGATTCTACCTTTGGACTTTTAGTTTCAACTCCAAGCTTGCATATACATGCTAAGTCTCACCATATAGCGCTTCTCTATCTGCTGGACCGTTTTCTGAATTACTATCAGGAATCACTTCGCCTGCGATTTCCGTTTAACCTCCAAAAAACCACATTATCGTCTCTTGCTTTTTCTAGCATCAAGCATTTCTTTCATAAACGATGCTTCTCCTATCAGAAACATCTTATTCTCTACCGTGTACACCTACCACTGATCTTCAAGTTAGAGCATAGCTATCTTCGAAGAGTCTTCTCAAGCTAGCCTCCATTTCCAGTATCATTGTTTCGAATCCAAAAGCTTGGCCTTCAATCGTTGGTTTTCTCATCCTCCCATAAATGTTCAAACTAAGCACTAAGTCATCGGTCCTAAGCTGCAAGGCTAATCTCCCCTCTTTTTGACATCAATTGATGGCCCCAGCTGATAACCAAAAATGCGCCTCCCAAAGATAAGGGGGTCCTTACGGCTCTTCGATCCATTTCCAAGACGATAAAAAATCTGTCGAACTTCGAAGTTCGCCTCGATCCATCACCACGGACGTAGATTTTCAAGCATTTACCAACCGGCAAACTTCACTGAGACGATCAGCCTACATACCAAGGAGTTTCGACATTGCTTATACCTCCTTAAACCCAAGCGTTTAGCTACCGAAGCCGGCACTAAGCTCACACTAGCCCAACGAACATCACAAAAACACTTTCTCAAAATGCCCAAAAGGTCGCTAAAGCACATGTAGTGTAAACCTACCTGTGAATCAGCTTATGCTTCCTTATGAATGACTTTTCGCGAATGGAATGACGCACATTCACTGACGTTAAGAATTACCATCCCCTTCCATTTCTCTTCGCCCTATTCTTTTATAGCGTCCGTTTCATGGAATTGCTATATTTCAGCAGCACTCCAATCAAGAAGGCGTCTAGTATTGGTATAGTGAGTTGCACTTCGTTGATTTGCTTGTCGAATATAGCTTTGTACTTTTCAACAAACTGCTTCTTAAAGCGCCCAGGAAAAGGCAGTTTCGCTCGTACGGTTTTGGCACCAAAAACAGTCTCCTTTTGTGTCAAAACTGCTCGATCTTTTGAGGCCTTCTATGACGTTTTGGTCTTCTTCTCCACTCATGTCTTGGTTCTTGGTTTTGTCTTCATCTCAGCTTTATTCTTTGAGGTTCGTTTTCTCAACTCCTTCCTCATTATCATCAAGCTCTATAGTCACTTCATCCTCATCGTTTTCAGCACTAACCATTCCTTCTCTCGATGGAGTTTTCTTCCACTTTCTTAATGTAATAGCGTTTGATGTACTCCTTAGGATTTGGTTCAGGGCTTTCCGGGAAGCTGTCCAGCTTGCCTATTCGATGGAGAAAGCGTTTTGAGCTACTTGTTGATCCAAGTGCTTCATCTTAGACGATAAGGCTTCCAGCTTAGTGTTAAGTCGTTATAAGAGCAAATCCACCTTGTGTGGATTTTCAGCCATCTTCTTGGTTCAACTCAACAGAATTAGCATGCTTGCCCCGTTTGCAGTTGTTGGAGCATGCCTTTCATATCAAAATCCGGTTGTTGAGAAGAACTCGGTTTGTTGTAGTGGTTTTGTACCCTTGTTGGTAGTTTGGTAACAAACGGAGCCTTGCCTGGTAGTTTAGTCTGGTTTTGGAACCTCCTTGGTTCCCTTGTGATATTGCGGTCTAGGTACGAAACCTTGTTGATTACTTCCTTGGTTTTGCTGGTTGTAGGGACAAAGGGTCTAGGTTGATACCCTTGTCCTTGTTGATTTCCGAAATTCGGATTGTACCCCTTGTTTGAAGCTGCTCTGATAATTCCCTTGGAATCCTCTCTTGGTCCCAACAAAATTCATCTCTTCTTGAGCTTCAGAACAATCTCCTAAACCAAACTCTTGGCACAATTGCCCATCATACTCTCCAACAAAGTTAACTTGCCTTTGAGTGCTCTGCAAAACTTGGTCCATCTTTTTCGTGCAAAGCTTTCATCTCTTTAGTTCTCTGCTCATCTCTTTCACTACCTCCTCTAGAGGCTCTGTCATAGTCTTCACCATAGCTCCCATCTCACTTTGAGCTAAGTTTTCCACAAGCTGTAATCCTTTCCTCGACATCCTTTCGAGGAAATTACCATTGCTCGCCGTATCTAAGAGCATCCTTATCTTAGGAACTACCCTCTATATATAACTGTGTGCTCAAAAGTGATTCATCTGAAAATCCATGATGAGGACACTTAGTGGTATATCTTCTAATCTCTCCCCACGCCTCACTGAAACTCTCGTTGTTCTTTTGCGTGAAGCTTGATATCTCATTTCTGAGGCGGGCTGTTCTTGACGTTGGAAAAGAATTTAGCCAAGAATGCCTTTTTGCATTGATCCCAAGTAGTTATTGAACCTCTTGGCAAGCTCTTCTCCCATTGCCTAGCCTTGTCCCCAAGTGAGAAATGGGAATAACCTCAGCTTAAATGCATCTTCAGAGATGCCATTATCTTAACAAGCCCACATATTTGATCAAACTGATCCAAGTGGTCAAGAGGGTCTTCCACGGGCAATCCATGGAACTTGTTTCCTTGCACCATATTGATCAAGCTGCCTTGATCTCAAAGTTGTTATTTTCGACAGCCGGTGCTTGGATACCAGTTCGGTTTCCGTGAATTGGGGCTCATCAAAACGCCCCAATCACTCGTTGGTGCTCTTTGAGCTGGGCTGGGATACCTGCAGCACCAAGTCCTTGGGCTGCTGCTTGCTCATTGTCATCACCCATACTCCAGACGATGGAATCGCTCAAGTCTCTCTCTTTCTCTTCTCGCTCGTGTATTCAACCTTTCAAGTCGACCAAATCTTGTACAATATCAATCAAATTTTCTTGACCCTGACTTCTCAAGTTCATACACCTGAAAAAGAAAGAAACCAAAGCTACAAGTTAGCTTCTTCTTTTCGAAAACAAAGCCTAGTCTCAAACAAAATCCAAAATCTCAATGGCTATTGCTAGTTTCCCCGGCAACGGCGGCCAAATGATAGCCGGAATTTTTAGGCTCTAGCACACCAATTAAACCCGATGTGCTAACACCACAATATGGTGTATCGTTATAGCACGTAGGGTATCGAATCCACAGGGAAACAAGAACAACACACTAAGAATACAGGATTTCGTTTAATCTAAGCAAATAGGGGTTTTTATAATTTGGAAATTATCTAATTACCTAATAACTAGTAAACAAAAACAGAGCAAAACAGAATTAAACTAAAACAGTGGGAAGATTAAATACATAGAGCGCTAAGAAATGATAACGTTTCAATAGCAAGGGTTTAAAATTCAGATAATTAAACAAGAACAAAAACTGTTTTTCGATTTAAAACTATATCATGCAAACGAATCCTTGGGTAAGGTTATTGACTTCGGATGACTCCTAACTAATTCGAGATGTTAAATTATTCGACAAAAAGCATTCTTTTTAGCCTAAGAGCACGAATAAAGATTGATCCACTCCCGTTGGTATCGATCCCTTTTCAAAGTCTATCAATTCACAAGAACTCCCGTTCGCAATTCAAAGACAATGAAGCATTAAATTCAAGTCTAAATAGCCACAATTCATCTTAAACATTCAACTCCCGTTGGCTAAGTATGAGACTCAATGAATTCATTCCGAGATAATATCAAACACCTCCGATGGATAAAATCTCTAAAAGCTCTAAACTAACTTGATCAAGGTCAATTGAGCATTAAGAACACTCAACGAGTAAAGAACGCAAAGAGTCTAGCTCTTAAACATCAAGAACAAGCCAAGAATCACCCTAATCTTACCATACCAAGAATCCTTAAAAGACTACTCACTAATCATGGTTTTAATGCATAAACACATAGAAAGTCCAGAATTAAACATTACTCACAAGATGAAAACAAGAAGATTCAAGCCAAGAAAAAACAACATAAACATCGAAAACAAGAATCTACTCAAGAACATGAAAAGTCAACTCACAAATACTAACTCAAATTCAAAGATAAAACCATAGAAATGAAGATAAAGAAAGATTAAGCATAATCTAGAAGGAAATTGAATTCAAAACATAGATTTATAAGATATGATTCAATACAAACTCTCCAAAACTAGAGAGGTAAGAGTTCTTTGTTCGTTTTTTCTAAGATAAAAGATTAGTGGTTCTGTCAAAAGTGGTCTAAAAGTGTCTTTAAAGGAAGAAGAAGTCGAAAATAATACATCGGTATCGATCCGTTCCAGGTCGATACGTGACTCGGTACATGCGTATCGACCTTTGTTTGGTCGATACGTGAGTCGGTACTATACGCGGTGGTTTTCGGCTTTTTATCCTACGATTATCGACCCTTGTTTTGGTCGATACGTCGGTCGACATGCTATATCGACCTG